>OY992893.1:91590319-92084450 GCA_963921405.1 Cepaea hortensis
TGTACAGTTCAACCTGTCACCGTGACGGTTCAGAGAGAGAGAGAGAGAGAGAGAGAGAGAGAGAGAGAGAGAGAGAGAGAGAATGTTTACTGTACAGTTCTACCTGTCACCGTGACGGTTCAGAGAGAGAGAGAGAATGTTTACTGTACAGTTCTACCTGTCACCGTGACGGTTTAGAAAGAGAGAATGTGACGGTTCAGAGAGAGAGAGAGAGAATGTTTACTGTACAGTTCTACCTGTCACCGTGACGGTTCAGAGAAAGAGAATGTTTACTGTACAGTTCTACCTGTCACCGTGACGGTTCAGAGAGAGAGAATGTTTACTGTACAGTTCTACCTGTCACCGTGACGGTTCAGAGAGAGAATGTTTACTGTACAGTTCTACCTGTCACCGTGACGGTTCAGAGAGAGAGAATGTTTACTGTACAGTTCTACCTGTCACCGTGACGGTTCAGAGAGAGAGAGAGAGAGAGAGAGAGAATGTTTACTGTACAGTTCTACCTGTCACCGTGACGGTTCAGAGAGAGAGAATTTTTACTGTACAGTTCTACCTGTCACCGTGACGGTTCAGAGAGAGAGAATGTTTACTGTACAGTTCTACCTGTCACCGTGACGGTTCAGAGAGAGAGAGAGAGAGCATGTTTACTGTACAGTTCTACCTGTCACCGTGACGGTTCAGAGAGAGAATGTTTACTGTACAGTTCTACCTGTCACCGTGACGGTTCAGACAGAGAGAGAGAGAGAGAATGTTTACTGTACAGTTCTACCTGTCACCGTGACGGTTCAGAGAGAGAATGTTTACTGTACAGTTCTACATGTCACCGTGACGGTTCAGAGAGAGAGAGAGAGAGAGAGAGAGAGAGAGAGAGAGAGAGAGAGAGAGAATGTTTACTGTACAGTTCTACCTGTCATCGTGACGGTTCAGAAAGAGAGAATGTTTACTGTACAGTTCTACCTGTCACCGTGACGGTTCAGAGAGAGAGAGAGAATGTTTACTGTACAGTTCTACCTGTCACCGTGACGGTTCAGAGAAAGAGAATGTTTACTGTACAGTTCTACCTGTCACAGTGACGGTTCAGAGAGAGAGAATGTTTACTGTACAGTTCTACCTGTCACCGTGACGGTTCAGAGAGAGCATGTTTACTGTACAGTTCTACCTGTCACCGTGACGGTTCAGAGAGAGAATGTTTACTGTACAGTTCTACCTGTCACCGTGACGGTTCAGAGAGAGAGAGAGAGAATGTTTACTGTACAGTTCTACCTGTCACCGTGACGGTTCAGAGAGAGAGAATGTTTACTGTACAGTTCTACCTGTCACCGTGACGGTTCAGAGAGAGAGAGAGAGAGAGAGAGAGAATGTTTACTGTATAGTTCTACCTGTCACCGTGACGGTTCAGAGAGAGAGAATGTTTACTGTACAGTTCTACCTGTCACCGTGACGGTTCAGAGAGAGAGAATGTTTACTGTACAGTTCTACCTGTCACCGTGACGGTTCAGAGAGAGTGAATGTTTACTATACAGTTCTACCTGTCACCGTGACGGTTCAGAGAGAGAGAGAGAGAGAGAGAGAGAGAGAGAGAATGTTTACTGTACAGTTCTACCTGTCACCGTGACGGTTCACTCTATTATCGATCATCCCTCCGCATAATCATTACAAAAATAGTCCATCTCGTATGCAGAAGTTTACAATAGTGGTCTCTAAAGGCAACGCGTCCCCCGCTGAAGTCCGTGGATTTGTTTTACTTTAAATTCGCCTACAGATGCACGCAAACATATGCCAGATTTCTTACAGGGGTGTACAGTCTTCTGTCCCTTATCCTCCACTGAGTCTAGGCGATCAACCAACGCCAAACCGGCCTTTCTTTTGCTATCTCCTTCAGCTTCCTCCATGCTCTCTCAGTATTATTAATTTCTGTCTGTAATTCTCTTCTCTCTGTGTCGGTTCCTCTGCTATTTTGTTTGCCGTGTGGGTTCCAGACAATAGAGTGTCTAGTTATATTGTCCTCAGGTTTTCTCAGTCTGTGTCCTATCTTGTAGGTTCCAGACAAGAGAGTATCTAGTTATATTATCCTCAGGTTTTCTCAGTCTGTGTCCTATCTTGTGGGTTCCAGACAAGAGAGTGTCTAGTTATATTGTCCTCAGGTTTTCTCAGTCTGTGTCCTATCTTGTGGGTTCCAGACAAGAGAGTATCTAGTTATATTATCCTCAGGTTTTCTCAGTCTGTGTCCTATCTTGTGGGTTCCAGACAAGAGAGTGTCTAGTTATATTGTCCCCAGGTTTTCTCAGTGTGTGTCCTATCTTGTGGGTTCCAGACAAGAGAGTGTCTAGTTATATTGTCCCCGTGTTTTCTCAGTGTGTGTCCTATCTTGTGGGTTCCAGACAAGAGAGTGTCTAGTTATATTGTCCTCATGTTTTCTCAGTATATGTCGTATCTTGTGGGTTCCAGACAAGAGAGTGTCTAGTTATATTGTCCTCAGGTTTTCTCAGCGTGCGTCCTATCTTGTGGGTTCCAGACAAGACAGTATCCAGTTATATTGTCCTTAGGTTTTCTCAGTGTGTGTCCTATCTTGTGGGTTCCAGACAAGACAGTATCCAGTTATATTGTCCTTAGGTTTTCTCAGTGTGTGTCCTATCTTGTGGGTTCCAGACAAGACAGTATCCAGTTATATTGTCCTTAGGTTTTCCCAGTGTCTGTCCTATCCAGTGCCAGTGTCTTACCTCTTGGTTCATGGGATGTGTTTAGCTCTCTACATCAAATCTACAATGATGATTCTGTCGTACCATTTTAGTTTCAATTTTAAACGCAGATACCAATTAGTGAAAGTTTGTAGTGTATTTGTTATTTTTTAAGTATTTCTCCATGTTCCTGAAGTTAAAGCTCCCAATTTTTGTGCTAAGTTTAACGCTTACAGTGATATGACTTTATATTCAAGAGGATATCTCCTTGCCTGTCAGTTACCTCGGCCCGCCAGGGAAGCAATGAGTTCTAAAACTGCTACCGTTTCAAGCATGTCGTAGGAGGAGACTAAGACAAGTTGGGTTTATGACAGGCTAACCCCTCACGTAGAAACATTCAGTCACAAAACCCAAACAACTATGAAAATATCACATAAAAGAAAGAGTTCTTAAGAGTATACTGAGTCAGTCCTGATGCACGGAAGCACACCATGGACAATTAGAAACACAAAGTGAGGAATTATGTGGAAGCTACAGGGGTGTCGTGAATTATGAGAACTCCCTGGACGGATAGACAGAGTAATGAAGCTATCTTGAAAGAATCCATCAATCAGGTGCCGTATCCACAGTGAAGGTTGGCTGCAATGGATCTCCAACACTGTCTGTCTCTCGCTCTGAGTGTACATTCTGCCAGATTGCTATTCGTCCGTCTCTTGATGTTATCTTCCCACATATATCGCACATCTCTTGCTCCCTTGCCTTCGACTTTACCCTCCAGTATGGCTTTTTGGACATGTTATGAGAAGAAATGAATTGGAGAACTTGGTGACAACTGACAAGATCGAAGGGAATAGACCAAAGGGAAGACCGAGAAGTAAATACCTGGATGGCTTGGCCACATGACATGGTCGAGAAGGAACACTGAGCTGATCCAAGACTCTGGTGAACGACTGAAATGGCGAGTCATGACCGCCCACGCTTTCCGGCATGGCACATGATTGATTGATTGGTGGTTTTTATAAGAGTGTTATGTCTTTTAACGTGGCCAAAATATTTCACTTGCCTCTTGTTTATTTCTATCATCAACTCTCTTTTTATTCCCAGTTTTTCTAGAACCTCTGCATTTGATTGTTTTTGTTTCCATCTCAGAGAAGTTGACAGAAGTTAACTCACACAGAGAACTGGTTACTCGCATCAGAACAAAACAGTCCACACACTTTGGACATGTCATGATAAGAGGACATCTGGAGTGGATCGTCGCAACGAAAAAGAATTGGAGGGGGAGAGAGGCAGAGGGAGATCAAGAGAGAATATTCTAGACAATTTGACATCATGGCAAGGAGAAACATCAGTATCAGAAATTATTGCCAGTACACGAGACAGAAGACTTTTGACAGACATGATCGCCAATGCCATACCCCATGAACTTTACAGAGAAGAAGAAGTTAGAAACGACCAATATAAAAGGTGAACAAGTTAAAGCACGGACTGCAATTAAGACCAATCGAATCATTTGGACTAAAATACTGATAACATTTAACTGTCAAACTGTCATTTACTGCCAACATAGTACCTTGCGGTGTATGGTAGAGGGGTATTTGAGCCTGAGGAATTAAGGCCGCCTGGCTAGTGCAGTCGCCGCGAACTGTGCAGGTTATAATTGTTCTTCTTCTTCTTTTTTTTTTAAACATTTAACATATTCAGCAAAATAAGCCTTACACTTCCAAGGGAATCAATCCATTATTTCATATGAATACTTCAAACATTCTAGGTATTCTCCCCTACTCAAATCTCAGATTGGTAATCGAATCCTTGAGTAATTGACTAGCCAGACTCATTGATTTATTTATTGGCTTATTGATTTATTGAACGACGGCCTGATTTATTGACTGGTTTATTGGCTGCATGTGTGATTGATTAACTGCTTGTTTGATGATTGATTGCATGCTTAAATAATTTACTGCTTCGTTGATTAACTATTTAATGATTGGGAGTCTTCGTGGCGAAGTGGTCAAGCCGTTTAACTCGGGCTCCGAAGATTGTGGGTTCGATTCCGGCCCGCGTCCTTCGGTTCATGAGCTAAATTTTTCGGAGACTCCTGTGGGTCGTCGCTAGAGCTACGGAGTTCGTGCTTTCCGCGCTGCGGAAAGAGACCGAGCCATATGGGATAAAATCCGATGCAATGAAGTCGATTTTTAAGCGACTTTTAAATGATTAACTACTTTATTTATTGACAACTCCATTGACTAACTTGATTGACTGACTACTTGAGGGATTGACTGGGTCCAATCACCACCATCATCACACATGATATTGATATATTTTGTGGAAGACTTTTGTGTTTGCATTCTGGCGGCGGCTTTATGCACAGTGTACCTGTGTGGGCTGTTGGCTTGCCGACACTTCTGTCTATTCCATTGTTCACATAGGGCAGTGAGGAGCATTTTGTGTGATATTCACTGGCACAGGAACGGAGCAATATGGGGACGACCCGTTGCCGTGAAGTTGGAACCGCGACTAACTAACTAACAATTGTCCACTATTATTTCCATCTCCCATGTGTAGAACACAGTAGGAGCACCTTAGTTCGGGGCATAAAACTCACACTACGTGCGAGGATCCAGATATGTCCATGCATATTTTATGAGGCTAGCTCGACCCAGCCGCTATAAATAATCCTGCCCCTGTTGTATATACAGGTGTTTGTAGTCTCACTATACTTTGTATGTAGGTCAATTTTGAAAAAAAAATGAAGTAAATGACGTCATCAAAACATGTGCTAAAATATTCATTAAATTAGTTACAATAGTTACTGCTATGGTCTAAAATCTACCACCAAGAGGTGCATTCCCTGCCAACCTATCAGCCTGTTCATTCCCCTGCACTCACGCATGGCCAGGGCACAAAATCCACACAGTTCTCACAATCTGTGACCTCCGAAGCGAGGTGAGCCATTCCACACAAAACATTCCTTTCTCCACCTTACTAAGCATACTCCTTGAGTCCGCGTTGAAGGCAATGTGTGTTGCAGTGGTCTCCTCTAACCAACGGAATACCGCTGTTACTATCTCCACCTCCATTCTCATGCTGGAGGTCGTAGTCTCATATGCCATATCTCTTTTTTCAAGAATCGTCCATTAGCCTTTGCAATAAAACCCCAACCACAACGTCTTTTTCTCACCACTGACCCATCGGTGTAGATGACTATGTCACCTTGATGTGTGTTACTCTGGATCAGTTGTTGCACTTCAAACTCAGTGCGGGCCGCTGCCCATTCTCTGCACTCATGACCCAGTGTTACTATTACACCGTGCCAGTCCGTCGTGTCTTCCGTAACTTCAACCCACTCTCTTCCACGATTGATGGTCTCTAGATCACACACCTGACGTATAGATATTTCCCCCTGTGCCATCCAGGACCTGCCTCGTCTTAGTCTATGATCCTTGACTATATCCATGGCTTCATGCAGCGGGTGATCCCTATCTGCAGCAACTCTCAGGTACCATTTGGCCTGAAGGACCCTATGCCTATTCGTCATTGTTGGTAGCGCTAGGATATGCCTCATGCATATAATTGGTGTGTCCTTTGTGCACCCCAGGATTATCCGCAAGGCAGCATTCTGTATGCGCTCCAACCTTTCAACCCACTCTTTTTCACGATTGATGATACCTATGAAGTATGTTATAATTAATACTACTTATGAGTATTAATTATAACAGATGTTGGAAATATCCACCACGGGTTTCAAGATATGACTTTACACGTCTCTTCATATTGTCAAATACCTTCTGCAACGTGTCTGTTGTTATCTCCGTGTGTATCGACCGCCATTTCGAAACAATTGTTCAACCACACAGATTCTTTCTTCTGTTGATAATACTATTCTGTTTGGAGTGCAAAGAATGACTCTAGCAGACGACAGCCATTCACTGCATATTACTTCATGATGGACTGTAGAGCACATGTGTGTGAGTATGTGTGTGTTTGTGTATATTAGTGTGAGTGATTGTGTGTAGGAGTATATTTGTGTGTGTTTTACTTTATGTTTGAATGAGCACACATTGCCGTGCATGTATGTGTGTGTGTCAGAGAGAGAGAGAGAGAGAGAGAGAGAGAGAGAGAGAGAGAGAGAGAGAGAGAGAGAGAGAGAGAGAGAGAGTGTTAGTGAATGTTTGTTAGTGGGTTTGTGATTGTTAGTGAGTATGTGTGTGGGGGAGTATGTTGGGGGGATGTGTTATTGTGTGGATGTGTTATTGTGTGGATGTATGGCAGTGTATGACTAGCGCTCTTACCCATTCAGCCATACTGACCTCCTTAATTGTTCATGTTGCATACCTTACCATCATGTCCTCTGTCTTCTCTTAGGACCCAGTGATTGGGTATTTTGGGACGAAAAGGTGCCAACAAAACTGAAAGAGCTTAATGACGATGGATATCGTGTGGTGTTTTTCACGAACCAGGGAGGCATTGAAAAGAAGAAAGTTACTGTCAAGGGATTCCAGTCCAAAGCTGAAGATATCATCAAGGCCCTGGACATCCCTGTCATGGTAGCTGAAATCTACTTTATTATTTGGTTGTTAATGTTCAGATGCCTTGAAGAGATTAGAACAAGAATCGCCATTGCGAAGGTAGCCTTTAGCAAGATGAAAAACATTCTGACCAATAAAATGATGTCAATTGAAACGAGAAAAAGAGTGTTGAGGGGATACATAGAGCCTGTTCTTTTGTATGGATGTGAAACTTGGACAATGTGCAGTCAAGCTGAAAAACATCTGATGGCTGCAGAAATGTGGTTTCTGAGGAAAATGCAAAGAATACCATGGACAGATAGAAAAACCAATGACCAAGTACTACAAGAGACAAATGAAAATCGTAGATTGATTAGAGAAATTAGACAGTCAAAATTTTTTGGACATGTTATGAGAAGAAATGGACTGGAGAACTTGGTGACAGCTGGCAAGATCGAGGGGAACAGACCAAGAGGAAGACCGAGAGGCAAATACCTGGATGGCTTGGCCACATGGCATGGACGAGACAGGAACACTGAGCTGATCCACGACTCTGGTGATCGAGTTAAATGGCGAATCATGACCGCCCACGCTTTCCGGCATGGCACATGATTGATTGATTGAATGTTCATAAACTCCCTTGTTTAATTTCTCTCCTTCTTTTGTCAAACTGTTTGTGGTGTAAAGCGTCGCAAATAGTAGGTGGATATAATTTTCTGTAGTTTTTTTTTTTTTTTTTTTTACGTGAATTGCTGCTTGTGCAAGTGCCATATTTGGTTTCTTCAATTTCTCTTTGACCACAACTCTTCCTGGGTTGTCCTCTCCTACTGTATCCCGATATTCTCGTGTAGAATGTTCTAGCCGCTGTCGATCTTGTTCCATTCTAACTAAAAGTCCGAACCATTTAATTCTTTGGTGTCCTATAAAGACAGTAATCAGTTGTATGTACGATTGTAATTGACATGGCACTGAATTATACATAGTGTACGATGACAATTGACATGGAACTGAATTATACATAGTGTACGATGACAATTGACATGGAACTGAATTATACATAGTGTACGATGACAATTGACATGGAAGCTAACTATAAATAGTGCAAGATGATAAATGGCATGGAATTGATCATGGAATATAGTGCACGATGATAATTGACATGGAACTGAATTATACATAGTGCAAGATGATAAATGGCATGGAATTGAACTATATATAAATGAACGCAGAAGAAGAAGAAGAATGAACGCAGAAGAACTATATATAGTGTTCGATCATCATCTTCATGGAACTGAACTATACATAACACATGATGATAATTGACATGAAACTGATCTATACACAGTGTACGATGTTAATCGGCACGGGACTCAACTGTACAGAGTTAATGGTATCAATAGTTGACTGGTGCAATTACTGTCACAGATAACGCAGGCAACTGTATGTTTGTAATTATAACGCAGACAATTGTATGTTTGTAATTATAATGCAGCACGCTTCTTTGTCTTCAGGTGTTTGCCAGCACGGGAACAAACATGTACCGGAAACCGTACACTGAGATGTGGGACTACTGTGCAGAAAACTGCAACCAGGGCGTCAAGGTAGTGTCACTGTTTCATTCTGTAACATCGCGGCTACACGGTGACATCTGATGGACAATGTGACACAGAGATACAGTGACATCTGATGGACAATGTGACACAGAGATAAAGTTACAGCTGACGGACAATGTGACACAGAGATAAAAGTTACAACTGACGGACAATGTGACACAGAGATACAGTGACATCTGATGGACAATGTGACAAAGAGATAAAAGTTACAACTGACGGACAATGTGACACAGAGATACAGTGACATCTGATGGACAATGTGACACAGAGATAAAAGTTACAACTGACGGACAATGTGACACAGAGATAAAAGTTACAACTGACGGACAATGTGACACAGAGATACAATGACATCTGTTGGACAATGTGACACAGAGATAAAAGTTACAACTGACGGACAATGTGACACAGAGATACAGTGACATCTGATGGACAATGTGACACAGAGATAAAAGTTACAACTGACGGACAATGTGACACAGAGATACAGTGACATCTGATGGACAATGTGACACAGAGATAAAAGTTACAGCTGACGGACAATGTGACACAGAGATACAGTGACATCTGATGGACAATGTGACACAGAGATACAGTGACATCTGATGGACAATGTGACACAGAGATAAAGTTACATCTGATGGACAATGTAAAACAGAGATAAAGTTACAGCTGACGGACAATGTGACATAGAGATAAAGTGATATCTGATGGAGGATGTGACATAGAGATAAAGTGATATGTAGCAGACACTGTGACAGAGATAAAGTGACATCTCATGGATGATATGACACGATAAAGAGACACCCATTGAACAATATTAAAGAGAGATAAAGTGATATCTAATGGACAATGTGGCATAGGGATACAGTGACAACTGTATAATAAAGTGATAGCTGACAGATAATGTGACACAACGATAAAGTGACATCTGATGGATTATGTGACAGAGAGATACAGTGATATCTGTTGAGTGATATGACAGAGAGATAAAGTGATATCTGTTGAATGATATGACAGAGAGATAAAGTTATATCTGTTGAATGATATGACAGAGAAATAAAATTACATCTGTTGAACGATATGACAGAGAAATAAAGTGATATCTATTGAATGATATGACAGAGAGATAAAGTGATATATGTGGAATGATATGACAGAGAGATAAAGTGATATCTGTTGAATGATATGACAGAGAGATAAAATTACATCTGTTGAACGATATGACAGAGAAATAAAGTGATATCTATTGAATGATATGACAAAGAGATAAAGTGATATATGTGGAATGATATGACAGAGAGATAAAGTGATATCTGTTGAATGGTATGACAGAGAGATAAATTGATATCTGTTGAATGATATGACAGAGAGATAAAGTGACATCTGACATACAATTTGACAGAGAGATAAAGTGATATCTGATGGGAAATGTGACACAGAGATAAAGTGGCATATGATGGATAATGTGACACAGAGATAAAGTGATATCTGATGGGCAATGTGACGCAGATATAAAGTGATATCTGATGGACAATGTGAAACAGAGACAAAGTTACATCTGATGGGCAATGTAACACAGAGATAAAGAAAAGCAATGTTAACATCCACAGATTATGTTACAATAAGGAGCATCATCATGGTTGGTTGGTTGGTTGGTTGGTTAGTCGTGGTTCCAACTTCACACAAAAGGTCACCTTAAAATTGCTCTGTTCCTATGCCAGCAAATACCACACAAAATACTCCTCATTGTCCCATGTGAAAAATGAAACAGACAGCAGTCCCAACAAAACCAACAACACACACTTGCAAGCATAAGGCCACTGCCAGAATTCTGACACAACATTCTGCCACTAGAACTACAATTCATTGCTGATGGAAGCAAGAGTCACTAGAAAACCAGCCAGTAGACAAATCCCTGTTATTCTATGTTACAGGTGGACAAATCCCTGTTATTCTATGTTACAGGTGGACAAATCCCTGTTATTTTATGTTACAGGTGGACAAATCCCTGTTATTCTATGTTACAGGTGGACAAATCCCTGTTATTCTATGTTACAGGTGGACAAATCCCTGTTATTCTATGTTACAGGTGGACAAATCCCTGTTATTCTATGTTACAGGTGGACAAATCCCTGTTATTCTATGTTACAGGTGGACAAATCCCTGTTATTCTATGTTACAGGTGGACAAATCCCTGTTATTCTATGTTACAGGTGGACAAATCCCTGTTATTCTATGTTACAGGTGGACAAATCCCTGTTATTCTATGTTACAGGTGGACAAATCCCTGTTATTCTATGTTATAGGTGGACAAATCCCTGTTATTCTATGTTACAGGTGGACAAATCCTTGTCACTGTATGTTGGTGATGCCGCTGGGAGAGCCAAAAACTGGGCCAAAGATAAACCCAAAGATTTTTCGTGCAGCGACCGAATGTTCGCGGCTAACGTTGGAGTCAGTGAGTTTCTTTGTTTGTTTGTTTTAATTATGGTATCAGTTTCATTGCTGGTTAGGAAAACAAGAAAACAAAATGCTAAAGATGGAATTGCAGACCACTGGTTTGTTAAGCCAGTACCAACAGACCAACACTGCTTTGTCTTCTTGTTCCTTCTCATCTTCTTGGTACTGGTCTCTGAGGAAAGGCCAGGTGGGCACATAATCAGACTGCTACTGGTACCATTTGTATTGGAACTCTTCGCTGGCTGTTGAAGATGCGGACGAAGCACGTATGGGAATGTCCCGAGTGCTGTGTTGTCGGTTTTTGACTCAGCTCTACTGTTCCTGATAGGGAGCAGACATTGGTGATTACTAATCTCTTCTTCCCCTCCTCCCCCCTCCTTCTTCTTTTCTTCTCCTTCTTCTTCTTCTTCTTCTTAAGCTTTTAGAGTACAGAAGAATGGTGCAATGAAGCTGATCTTCTTTCTGTTTAAACCCATTGTTTCAGAATTCTACACACCAGAGGAATTTTTCTTAGATCAGCCTCCAGCACCATTCCAGTGGTGTTCTATTGATGCAAAAGCTTTTCTAAAGAAAAATCCACCCATCTCAAAACAGGCAGACAAAGCAACCTACATTAGTAAGGTAATGTACAACTTGAAGGCTGGTATTACCAGTTAATCTATCAGTCAAGTGCCATCTTCACATCATTATCACCATCATCATAATCATGTGTCATGCCGATAAGCGTGGGCGATAATGTTTCGCCATCTCACAAGATCTCCAGAGTCGTAGATCTCCAGAGTCGTAGATCTCCAGAGTCGTAGATCTCCAGAGTCATAGATCTCCAGAGTCGTAGATCTCCAGAGTCGTAGATCTCCAGAGTCATAGATCAGCTCTTTGTTTTTGTCTTGATTATGCCATGTGACCAAGCCATCTAGATATTTACATCTCTGCCTTCCCCTTGTTCTTTTTCCCTCAAACTTGCCAGTCGTCACCAAGTTTTCCAATTAATTTTTTCTTCTACGTGCTCAACAATTCTTGACTATCTACGTTTAGCTTCTCTAATCAGTTTACGGTTTTCATTTTTACAAGGAAAGTTAATTGCAATGAACCTCCAACAATCTACTCTCATTTTTGTTGTACAATTTTTATAGTCATCATATGGTTCTCATTTCATAGCAAACTGGGTCACCAGCAAAAATCATGCAAAATGCTCATGATTGTCCCTATGAACTTGTGAAGGAAAACAGTAGATTTGGCAAGACCATATCACCAGAGCGTTGACAACAAGTCATCCTTCACTTGAATATACAGTTCATTGTCAATGAAGACACTGCCAGCCCGCACAAGCATCATCGCATAAGGCAGCCACTAGTACCGACAACTAGCTGTCCACCATTTTCTGAAACTGCACTACAGAAAACAACTAACATGGATACAAACAGTTAAAGTCATTCAAGAGACACCATTGCAGTTATAGACAAATTTCAAGCGAAAGAAAGAAGAAGATTAGAAGAAAGAAATCCACAGCTCACAGTGTTGCATCAAACACTCAATTCAATTACTGGACCACAAAACAAGGTCCTACAAGTCCAAAGATGGGGGAAATGCACTATCTGCCATACTGGTGAGGCAGCTCATACTGTAACGTACTGTACAGTCTGACAGACTGCTCTCCGTGCATCTGTCTCTTGATGTTATCATAGGACTTGTATCATTGCCTACCCCAGATATAGAAGTAGATGTGGCTCAACGTATAAGAGCACTCGTTCTTACACTTACGATGCGCTGATGGCGGGGTTGGGGAGCTTCAATCCCAAAACCAGCATCAAACTGCACTTAAATAAAAAGTTAGTTACATGTACTTTACAGGACGTCACCACCTACCCCAGCATTTTTTGTCTGTTTGTTATTTACTAAGCAGATTTTATGTTCAGCAGTTTGCCATTGCTTTCTGAATGATTAACGTCTCATACAATTGAAATCTTGTTCAGAAACCAATGGCAAACTGCTGAATGTAAAATTGCTTAGAAAATAAAACGGGGGTTGGTATGGTATCAACATCCTATAAAGAGCATGCAACATTTAATGTGTGTGTGTGTGTGTGTACTTAATGCTGTCTGTTTTCTGTTACAGTCACAAGAGGTGATTGTTATGGTGGGTCCACCAGCCACAGGCAAGAGCACATTCCGCAAGCGGTATCTGGAGCCCCACGGCTACGTGACTATCAACAGAGATACTCTAGGTACTATGGAGAAATGCTTAAAGGTAAACCTTTCAATAGAAAAACACAAGCTATCATTACGGATGTATATGACACTGCCATTGTTTATTGGGAAGGTTTTGTAAATTACTTCCGTCTCCTCTTTATTCTCTTTCTTCTCCAGCTTCCCCTTAATCCTCATTCCATGGCTTTTATTCTTAGAATTCAACATGTTTTCTGGATAAATCCAGCACCAGCAATGGAGTTTAATGTTTAGTGTGGCAAATTGTGGGAAGATCTGGTGCCACATCTATTGATAGAGGCAACATAAACTGTTGGTAGGAAGCCAGTTGATAGACACAACAAACAGAATCATGAAATCAATCAGAAAGCCAACAACACCAGCACAAAATGATTACCATTTTATGGGTAGACTAGAACAAATCATTATTCTGTGCCTCAGAATGGGACATAATTGATTATGCAACCACAAGTATACACAATTCAAGCGTTATGAATTAGCCATGTGCACATGCGAATTAGCGCTGCAGACAGATGATCACATACCCAAAGACTGCCCTGAATTAGACATATCAAGGCAAACCTTCTGGCCTACATAAACAACAGTGGAGATGTCAGCAACATCTGACTGACTGTTGCTTTCTTTAAATAACATTCAGGTTTACATAAAAATATGTATGAAGCAGCAGCGGCGGAGGAGGAGGAGGAAGAAGAAGGAGAAGACGAAGATGAAGACGACGAAGAAGAAGAAAAAAAAGAAGAAGAAGAAGTTATGCTAGGTTAAAAGTTTGTACTGCAATGGATGCTCCTTTCATGAAAACTGCCAGGTCAAAGGTGAAGCAAGCAGAAGAGTCCAAATATCGGACACACCCACTAGACACAACACTAAAACATGACACTATCTGTGCTGGAATGTCAACAGCACCAGAATGTCTCAGGAAGTAAAGGCAGCCGGCATGACACTGCCCACATGACCCATATGATGCCAGGTGGACTATATGGGCACTGCACTGTCCGCCTGATATGGCTTAACACATGTACAGGGTGTATTTTTAATGACTGTGCCATGTTTGAAAATATTGCCAGTCCAAAATTTGTATTTACCTATTATGTTGCATGAACTTTACAGAGGATGAACCAAGAGGTGCATACCCTGCCAGCCTATCAGCCTGTTACTTTCCAGGTGATAGTCAGAGAGATGTAGTTAACTACAATGGTGTATTTTGCCATTCTGACAGGTAGCGGAACAAACTATCGCAAGTGGAAAGAGCATTGTAGCTGACAACACCAATCCCTCAGTCATCGCCAGGTCAAACTTTGTTAATCTGGCACAAGAAGCAGGTTCGTGGCGACAAGTTTTGTGCACAGTTTACACATCACCATTCGTATTATTAAAGGCAAGAGGCAAAATGGCTATAGGAAATTTGTGAAGTCAAAATAAATTAACTGATGAGTGCCATGGGGTGATTAATCGTCTTAAGTGACTTCCCATATCTGCCATGGGTTGTATACCGTAATTTCTCCCTGCAACCCCCTTTAATTTGATATATAATACAACATGTCTACTATCATATTAAAAACTAGAGGTCAGCATGACTGAATGGATAAGAACGTATGTTCTTAAACATCCTGTGTGCTGATGCCGATGTAAGGGGTTCAACTTCTACACCGAATAGTTGGACTAAAATGTTGACAAGGGGACGTAAATTACAATTACCTCTGAAGTTGCAGTGGGTTCGCCTGATGGCGAGGGACACTGTGAATAGGGAAAGCTAATCCACATGCAAAATGTATTCCAGCACTAGCAGAAGTAGTGTATATGGACTACCCTTGAGTTCAAAGTGGTTGGTTGGTTGGTTGGTTGGTTGGTTGGTTGGTTGGTTGGTTGGTTGGTTGGTTGGTTGGTTGGTTGGTTGGTTGGTTGGTTGGTTGGTTGGTTGGTTGGTTGGTTGGTTGGTTGGTTGGTTGGTTGGTTGGTTGGTTGGTTGGTTGGTTGGTTGGTTGGTTGGTTGGTTGGTTGGTTGGTTGGTTGGTTGGTTGGTTGGTTGGTTGGTTGGTTGGTTGGTTGGTTGGTTGGTTGGTTGGTTGGTTGGTTGGTTGGTTGGTTGGTTGGTTGGTTGGTTGGTTGGTTGGTTGGTTGGTTGGTTGGTTGGTTGGTTGGTTGGTTGGTTGGTTGGTTGGTTGGTTGGTTGGTTGGTTGGTTGGTTGGTTGGTTGGTTGGTTGGTTGGTTGGTTGGTTATATATGGTCAGCTACACAAGAATACAATCACTAATGACATAAAGGACATTGTAACTGTAAAACCTTCATCAGAACACATAGAAAACAAAAGGACACTGTTACAAATATATTTTTAAAATTACAACCAAACCACAACAAAAATATTAAATAGCTGAGGTCTTGAAGACATCAGCTCCTAGGGCACACAACATGTAAACTGAGAGCTATAAGCTCTGTATGTCAGACAGCAGGAAGTGACATAGTAGATAAAGTGTAGGCCAAGGGGAAAATGGTGATGGGGGAAGGTCAATCTTTACAGGTAAGACATGAGTGGGATAGGAACAGAGCAAAGAAAGGGGAGAGTACTAATATTACCAAGAAATTTTTTTAAATTATCTGGTACACATTTTGAGGCCTGGTCAACACCATAGCCGTTCTGATGAGACAAAAATAATACTTCCTCTGTTTGGGGATCGAACCCAGACCACTGTTTTATCAGACTACTAACCATAGCCGGCTCTGTGGCGAAGGCGATACAAATGCAATTTGTAATCCCGCACACGCATTTGACACACAGCTGCGGGCGATTTGGCAGCAGATTGCCTTGCGTTGGTTTCCATACAATGGTATGAGTGCCGGTTATTCAGAAAGAAATGGTAAACTACTGAACGTAACCTTGCCAAGAAATCACAAACAGCCAATAAATGCTGGGGTTGATTGCTATGTCACCATACTTAATGTATTTATTGACTACAATAATCATTTTTTGCCGTCCTTCTTCCCATTGGCTATATGATAATTAACTACAATAATCATGTTTTGCCGTCCTTCTTCCCATTGGCTATATGATTATTTAAAGACAGAAGCCACGAACAACATGTAGCATGATTTATTGCCTGGCATATTTCGCTGCATCTTGCCAGGTGCATACTGCAGAGTTATATATCAAGTGAAGTGAACACATGAATAATACTTGAGCTGAAACAAAACACACAGTCACAGGTGTTATTCTGATGTGGAGCATCTGTTTATATACATGATTATTTATATTGTTTTCAGGAATCCCGTGCCGATGCATATGGATGCAGACCCCAATAGAACTGGCACATCATCTGAATATGTTTAGACAAAGACAAAGCAAGGACGAAATTCGCAGGGTACCAGATGTGGGTTACAACATATTCAAAAAGGGCTTTGAGGAACCAACAACTAAAGAAGGCTTCACAGAAATCGTCAAAGTTAATTTTACACCAAGATTTGATGATAAGGCAGACGAAGAGCTCTTTCAGCATTGGACAGATTAAACCAGATCATTATAGAACTAACTCTTGGTGTGTGTTATTGCTAGATTAATTCTGTGCGTATTTTGTGCACTGTTGTTAAAGTAACTCTTTTTATATATTATTTCAACAATAATTCTGTGCATGTATTATTGTTAAGTCTCCCTGTCCAAGAGGTTAACGATATTGTTCGTAATCCCGCATATCCACGTAGGGGAAAACAGCAGCTGCGAGAATCAGCAGCGGTTTGCGCTGTGCTGGTAACTTACGGGGATATGTGAGCTGGTCGTTCAGAAAGCAATGGCAAACTACTGAACGTAAAATTTGCCTAGTACATTAACAGCAGCTGAAAAATGCTAGTGTTGGCTGCAACGTCCTGTAAGGGATATGCAACATTTAAAAAAATTATTGTTAAAGTAACTCTATGTATTATTTCAACAATAATTCTGTGCATGTATTATTGTTAAAGTAACTCTTTCTATATATTATTTCAAGAATAATATGTGCATATATTATTGTTCAAGTAACTCTAAATATAATTTCAACAATTCTTCTGTGTAAATATATTATTGTTAAAATAACTCTTCCCAAATATTATTTAAACAATAATTCTGTAAGCAATAACTAGGTTATGCACTTCAAAAGAGAAATGAAGAAGAATAAGAATCATACAAATATTCCAAATGAATTAAAAATATATCTGAAGACGTTCAAGTGAGATTTAATATTTCTGTAAACAAAGGCAGCATTAATGGAGCGTCTTTATCTATGGTTATGTCATTCCTCTTAAGCTCCTCACTTTTTATTATTAATTTGTTTATTTGTTAAAAATAAATTGTATGTTATTTTATATTTCTTATTTTGCCATATTATGTTATATTGTATGTACAGTGCAAGCATGCTGGTTGTAAAACAATATCTAAATTCTAAATTCATACTTACCGTGGTTTTACATGTTTTTAGCTAAAAATAGCTTAAAAAAAATTATGTAGATAGCATCAGATGGAAGATGCATCACAGAAATAAAGAACAAAATAATACAAGTAAACATTGCATTCTATCAAATGAAGAACGTTTTGTCCTTGAAAGTTAGAAAAAGAGTTCTTGCATGTTATATAGAACCAATTTTAACTTACGCCTGCAACTTCTTGACTATTGGTAAACAGGCGAAAAAATCTCTGGAAGCTTTGGAGATGTGGTTTTAAAGAAGAATGCCAAAAATTAATTAGACTGCCAAAATGAGCAATCTGGACATTTTGAGGGATGCTGAGTCGCAAAGACAACTTATCACAAACATCAGGAAGAGGCAGTCATAATTTTTTGGCCACATTATGAGAAGACTAAAACTGGAACATGTGACAACCGGAAAGATTTGTGGAAAGAGACATAGAAGCAGTGTGAGAAGATTCTTGATAGTCTTGTGTTGTGGCACGAAAGTGAGTCAACACACGAATTGATCCATGCAGTCGGAGATCGCAATTTGTGGAGAGGCATGATCGCCAGTGCCAGCCGGAAAGGCACTGGATGATGATTATAAAGTAGTTGCTACCGGGAAGGTAACCTGGACAACAAATGCCTGAAGAAGTCAGATGTGTCACCAAAAAGTGCAAATATCGCAGCTCTTCTGTAAACAGGCACAATTATGACTAAAACAACATTCCGGATGAACACAGAAGAAGTAGTAGTTGCTACAAAGCTACTTGACTAGGATTCGACTTAGGTCGGTGACGTTCCCTTCATGAACTTTAGGTATTTCATTTTCAACAGACTACTACCCAATGCCCAGAGACCTAAAAATACTGCAGGTTCTGGAACCTCCTATGGACCACAATCCTTTTCAAATTAATATCAGAAATGTGCTGACGCGGTCCCAGGCTGGGATGGGTCCTAATTATAACTTCTCTTCTAAGATTGAATAGGGTAGGGGTAATGAAAACAATGATCAACGATGTTACCTGTGAGTGAAAAGAAGAGAGATGTATTGGAAGAAGCCAGTACAAAATAAATAAACTGTAAAGGAATATGACAGGGCATTGGAGACACATCTCAGCTGGCCTTCCATGCCAGATGGCACTTTATAACGATAAAGTAATCGCTATATTATATGATAATTGTTACATTTGTTATTCAATATTACTGTGAAATTTCAGCACATTATATTTGGAATTTCTTTGTATATAACTGTATATACGCTACACAGTAGTTATGCTTGTTACTATTGTGACTGAAACACATTTTCTTATTGTTGTATATCACTGTGCAATTTCAATAAATGTTAGTTTTTGGTATTTTAAGTAATAAAATCAAATACATACATCAACACTTGGTGTCTGCTTATGTATAAAATACTACTGGCAACTTGCCATCATGACAGACGATAGTATGTTACTTTGTGCTTCAAACAAAGGTACAACAGCTATACCTCTCCATAGGACAAAACCTGGGCTGAATTGTAGAGACCATGTGTTGTCTATGCAGCATGGTCTCTCTCTCGGCCTGTCTAGTTTACTCCAGTGGAAAGATAACATCAATACGTCTGGAACAAGACAAGCTGTAGGAGGTGCTGGATCAGATAAGCAATGCTTTAACTGTCCGCCTGTCGGAGCTTTGATCCTAGAGCAGTTGCCAACCAAGGCTTAGGGCCTGGTCTGCCCTGCCACGACATTTAGTCTTTTAGATTGCATTTCCTTGCACTAGGATAAGGTTTGTTTTGTACCCTCCCAATTGCACTCCTCCGCCTGAAGCATTAGCACAATGTGGGGTGTCGGGTTTGATAAGTGCCGCCCAGCATTCAGAGTTAACAGAAAGCAGGTAGTACCGTCTACTGTCATACAGTAGCTGGGTCATATCTGAAAGTACAGAATACTGAAATATTAAATAGCAATATTTCTCATTTATGTTACTGTGAAATGTAAGTACTTTAATTCTGATCAAATAATTGAAACATACATACTGGGTATCTATATAACTGACTGAATATAGGGAGTCTCCATGGCGGAGTGCTTACACCACCTGCCTCATGCTCTGATGGTTGTGGGTTCAATTCCGGCCTATGTCATTCGGTTCACGAGTGCAGTTTTCTCAGAGATTCCTGGGGGTCATCGCTGGAGCTAAGGAATTTGTGGTTTGTGTGACGCTTTTCACAGGCCACCCTGCAGAAAGAGACCGAGCCATACAGGATAAAACCTGGGCAATGAAGTCCATCCTCTGGCTTTTTATACCCGTTAAACTGATTTAAATGTAGATAGTTATATTTCTTACTGTTATATGTTACTGTGAAAAGCTATTAATTCTTTTCTCAAAATCTGACAGGAATTTCAACAGAACTGATATTTAGTATTTGTCCGTACAACCGTAAATTGTATTGTATTTCATAATTTTTTAAAGCTTTTAAATTTAATTAAATTTCAGTGGTTTCATGACATTATCCTCTATAATTGATGACAGACATGTGTACAGTTACCGCACTTGGTGTATGTTTAGTTGGTTGTTTTATTGATTGTTTAGTTGGTTGTTTTATTGATCGTTTGGTCGATTGTTTACTGGTTGTTTGATTGTTTGTATATTTGGCTGGCTGTGTAGTTGGTTGTTTGTGTGATTAATTGTTTAGTTGTTTGTTTGGTTGGGTGTTTGGTGGATTTGTTGGTTGGTTGTTTAATTTGTTGATTATTGATCGATTGGCGATTGTTTAGTTGGTTGTTTTCTTGGTAATTTGTTTGGTTGGTTGGTTGTTGATTATTTGGTTGGTTGATTGCTTGTTTGTTTGTTGCTGCTTTGAAGACCTCTGGACAAGTTCTGACTCATAAATCCAAAGCATGGTCGTTCAGGTTGCTTTAGCTGAGAAAAGCACTTGCATCTATTGGGTCAGGCTGGTGCAGGGACGCCATCCCCACCCATACCAAAGTATCATCTCCATGAGGATTGTGATTCAGATCGCTCCTGTCCCTCTAATCGCAGAAACGAGTAGGATGCACGAGACCGGTTCTGGAACTTTACATTTGTGGAGAGTGATGGCGATCCTTGGGACACAACCAGACTGGCAACCCAGTAGGACAGGCCACACATCTGTGGAGAGTAATGGTGATCCTTGGGACAGCCACACATCTGTGGAGAGTAATGGTGACCTCTGAGACAGCCACACATCTGTGGAGAGTAATGGTGACCTTTGGGACAGCCACACATCTGTGGAGAGTAATGGTGACCTTTGGGACAGTCACACATCTGTTGAGAGTAATGGTGACCTTTGGGACAGCCACACATCTGTGGAGAGTAATGGTGACCTTTGGGACAGTCACACATCTGTGGAGAGTAATGGTGACCTTTGGGACAGCCACACATCTGTTGAGAGTAATGGTGACCTTTGGGACAGCCACACATCTGTTGAGAGTAATGGTGACCTTTGGGACAGCCACACATCTGTGGAGAGTAATGGTGACCTTTGGGACAGCCACACATCTGTGGAGTAATGGTGACCTTTCAGACAGCCACACATCTGTGGAGAGTAATAGTGATCCTTGGGACAGCCACACATCTGTCGAGAGTAGTGGTGACCTTTGGGACAGCCACACATCTGTTGAGAGTAATGGTGACCTTTGGGACAGCCACACGTCTGTGGAGAGTAATGGTGACCTTTGGGACAGCCACACATCTGTGGAGAGTAATGGTGACCTTTGGGACAGCCACACATCTGTGGAGAGTAATGGTGACCTTTGAGACAGTCACACATCTGTTGAGAGTAATGGTGACCTTTGGGACAGCCACACATCTGTGGAGAGTAATGGTGACCTTTGGGACACAGCCAGACTGGCAACCCAATAGGACAGGCCACATATCTGACTGATGATAGTATTATACACACAAATGCAGCAACAAGAAGACTAACTTAAGGAAAGTCTATCCACTGAAGGCAGAGAAGATAGAAGTGGCTCATTGTAATCTAGGTTGTACAGAAATACAGGCCCCAGAGATAATCTAAACTCCTTATAGTGGGTAGGCTGAGGAAAAGGAAAGCGAATGGCAGAAAACTTTGATCCAAAGGCTGCAGGCTTAGGTATTCCTATAATTAAAAGCATGCATGTCATGAAGCCATTTTTCATGGACAGTTACTCTTACTGAGCTTCCTGTTTCATGGTGTCATGGCTACCACTGTTTAATATGTCCTTTGTAATCATATATGATTACAAATCATATTGTAATCATATATGCGGTCTCTCTGGCTGAGGGGTTACAACACTTTCTCCGTAATCCCGTTTATCACGCAGATGAAAGCAATGGCAAACTACTGAGCGTAATCTTGCCAAGAAATCAACAGGCAGCTGAAAGATGCTGCTGTTGACAGTGATGTCCTGTAAAGGATATGCAAAAAAAAAAAAAATCATATATGAGAGAGCTTCAAATGAAAACCTTACATGTTTTGTGTGTGTGTGAATATATTTTGAAAAAGTTAAGAAAAAATGTATCATTTTTTGATGAGGTCACCATTGCATTCAATGCAAGTCCTCCAGCGCAGATAAAATGCTTGGATTCCTGTAGAAAAAATTATCTTGGTCGCGCATGTAACCAACCACTCATGCACCACTTGCTGTACCTATTCAACGGACTAAAAAGTCTTTCCTCTCAATGACTCTGAGTTGTCCAAACTGGTGAAAATCACTACGGACTAAGTCTGGCAAGTACCGAGTATGTGGTAGATGTTGAAAGTGAAGGTCTTCAACCGTTGCATGGGCAATAAGGGGGCAAGCATTGTCATGTTGTAAAAGAACACCTTTTCACAGAAGTCCACGTCGTTTGGATTTGATTGCAGGTCAAAACTTCCTACTCCACTCATACACTTGCTGGACTGACAGGCATGCATCACCATACTGGATCTTCATTTGCCAATGAATTTCTAAAGGTTTCACCCCTTCACTGATTCAAAAACTGATAAGAGAAGACGGTTCCATGTCAAAAGTGGTCTGGCCATCTTTAAACTGTCCTTATGATGTCACAATGTTCATCCGCACTGTGATGTCATGTGCTTAATGTTCTTGACATCCTCAACAACAATATTGTCAGCTTACAAGACAAAGGCATGGTTATTGTAATTTCTAATACACTATTAAGGTTTTAATTTGAAGCCCCAATCGTATAGTATCAATATATTGTAACAATTAACAACAGAATACAATGAATTGCATGTCGTTTACATTCAGTATTTTTCCATTGCTTTCTGAATGGCCAAAACCTCATAACCACATACATTCATTAACACATATATCATTTGGCTCCCAAATGGCCTGTGGCTGATTAAAAACCTCTGACTCGGTACGTCAGGAAATTGTAAAGCTATGTTTCACTCATCCTAAAACCACAGACACCAACCAGATCAGAATAACCGATTCTTAAACTGTAATTTTTATTTCCAAAAATTGTAATTAAAGTCTTGAGCATGTATATTAAGAAATACATTAAATAGACATATACACACTGCACCAAAAAAAAAAAAAAAAACGCATCAAAATTATCACCAAACCTGAGTATTATCATCTTGAAGATTTGTGTGTGGTATGGTTTAACAGTGATATGTTTTTTTCTGCTGATTGTATGCCCCCAACAATTGGAGATACAACAACTGGTCTAGGATCGAACTCCGACAGGTGGACAGTTAGAGCATTGCTTTGCTGATCCGGCAGCTTCTGCAGCTTGTCTTGTTCCAGATGTATTGGTGTTACCTTTCCTCTGGAGTAAACTAGGCAGGTGAGTGAGGGATCATGCTGCATGGGCAAAACATGGTCTCTACAACTAAGACTAGGCTTTGTGCTATTTTTTAATGATAATGTAACAAAATATTGTCTGTCAAGACAGCAAGATGCCAGTAGTAGTAGTATTTATTACAAAACTACCGAAGTATTTGAAAGATTGGGTTGTGTGACGGCTTGTTCCATGCTCAGTCTTCGTAGACTTAGATGG
Organism: Cepaea hortensis; assembly: GCA_963921405.1. Classification (NCBI taxonomy): domain Eukaryota; kingdom Metazoa; phylum Mollusca; class Gastropoda; order Stylommatophora; family Helicidae; genus Cepaea; species Cepaea hortensis. Next base: position 91,614,229 of record OY992893.1, read on the forward strand.
ATAGGACACAGTAGGAGAATGGACGATGGTAAAATACCAACGGGCATCATTTTTTGGGGAATTACAGATGGGTCAAAGATCTCGGGGTCAGCCTCTAGTATGGTACAAAGATGTGTGTAAGCGGGACATGATTGATACAGGCACTGATGTTGCACCTTGGGAGCAAATCGCCTCTGATCACACTGCAAGGGAAAAAAAAAAATCAGAAACAGAATAAAGACAAAGGAGAAAATTATTGCAGGTAGGTCACACACCAAGCATGTGAGATATCAGATGATGCGTGATGGTGGAAATGAGCATGTGTTCACATGCATCCATTGTGGATGAACAGTTACTGTGTGAATTGGTCTGAAGTCGCATTCACTAACACCATGGGTTGTAGCTATTATGTAATTTTTGAAGCACAATGTAACAAGCTATTGTCTGTCAAGATGGCAAGGTGCCTGGTAGCACAATGAAACAAACTATCATCTGCCAAGACGGCCAGGTGCCAGCATTTACTGCAGTGAGGAAGGTATAAGATGGAAAGTTGTTGAGTCTGGCTCCCAGTCTATGATTCACAAGGTTCTAAGTAGCTGCCTTAAGAAATTCATGATCAAAACGCTGCATGTATAACATTTAGTTCAAAGTGTAATTGAATTATTGAATTGGTAAGAAATTTCCAGTAAATATGCATGGAAAAATTACATCATTTAGTTCAAAGTGTGACTGAACGGGCAAGATATTTTCAGTGCACATACATGATAAAATCACATCATTTAGTTCAAAGTGTAACTGAACAGGCAAGATATTTCCAGTATTTTTTTCTCCATGGTGAAGGTGTTACGGACGCGATTCATAATCCTGTATACCCGGGTTTTATACACAGCGGTGCTTAAAAAGGTTTAGGTGCCGGTCGTTCAGAAAACAATGGCAAACTACTGAACGTAAAACTTGCCCATGAATCATGAACAGCCAAAGTGCTGGTGTTGACTGCTACGTCCTGTGAAGGACATGCAACTAAATTTCCAGTATACTTGCATGGTAAAATGTCATAATTTTCGTAAAAAGCAAAATAAATAGTTAATAAAATCCATTTTAACAACAGGTGTATGATGGAAAAAAAAAATCACAGCAGAAACATTCACAACACTCTAGACTAGAGGTTGTCAAACTTTCTAAGCTCAAAACACATTGAACAAGGTAATAAAATCAGGGCATAGAGTGGAACCTCGCTTAACGAGCACCTCGCATAACAAGTAATTCGCATAACGAGCAGAATAAATTGTAAAAAAATGACTCACTGAACGAGCGATGTTTCGCATAATGAGTGATGCAGGGAGGGGAAGTCCCGGTTATTGCGCCTGCAACAGCGAGGGTTGGAAGACAAGAGGGGTCGGATAGAGCGGTGCAAAGGTGTTCTATATAGGGCCAGCACCGCAGAGCACTGCAGTTGCCTGACGTCTCAAAATCAGCCAATCCAAGGAACGCATGCGTTAGATGCAAACCTGCTGCTGACAGCGTGCTTGGATTTCAGTCTGTGTTTCGCACTCATTCCGCTAGGATCTTATTGTCGCTTGTGATCACATAATTTTCCAAACTTTTGTTCAGACATATTATTTGTGATTTTTGTGTGTGCAAATATTTCCTTGAAGAAAAAGCTGCAAGGAGACAGCCATAAGAGAATAAAAATAAGCGTGGAAATGAAACGTAAAATCATTGAAAAGCGAGAAGGAGGTGTGAGCGTGGCTGATCTAGCAAGCACATACAATCGGTCTACATCAACGATTTGCACTATCCTCAAGAACAAGGACAAGATTCGGGAGGTAGATGCTTCAAAGGCAGTGACAAGAATATTACGCAACGGTTACGTATTCTCGATGATGTTGAGAGGTTGCTTCTCATATGGATAAACAAAAAGCAACTGAAAGACGACACTATTAATGAGAACATCATTTGTGAGAAGGCGAAAGTGATTTTCGCCGACCTCGTTAAGAAGACCCCAGGATCATCAACGGCCGAAGAAGAAGTATTTAAGGGAAGTCGTGGGTGGTTCGAGAAGTTTAAGAGAAGAACCGGCATCCACAGCATTGTGAGTCACGGTGAAGCAGCAAGCTCCGAAGCAAAGGCAGCAGAGAACTTCATCGGCGACTTCAAGAAGCTCGTAGATTCTGAGGGTTACCTGCCGCAACAGGTTTTCAATTGTGACGAAACGGGTCTCTTTTGGAAAAAGTTGCCGAAGCGAACCTATATAACAGCAGAGGAGAATGCATTACCTGGCCACAAGCCAATGAAAGACCGTCTCACGCTGCTATTTTGTGCCAATGCAAGCTGCGATTTGAAAATCAAACCGCTGCTTGTTTATCATTCAGAAACTCCACGAGCCTTCAAGAAGTGTAAAGTCCAGAAGAGCAGGCTAAATATTTTGAGTATTTTTTCGGCATGAAACGCATGATCATATTTTACTTTAATTTTTATGGGAAAAACTGTTTTGCTTAACAAGTGTTTCGTTTTACGAGTAAGGTTCTTGAACGAATTATGCTCGTTAAGCGAGGTTCCACTGTATCTGTTTCTACAATGAAAGACTTTCTTATCTTAAAAAATGAGTCAATACCAAGAATATATTTAAAGGAAAGGAGATTGTTAGAAATGATTTATTTAAATGTAGTTTTCAAATTGTAATTAAATTATTAAAGAAATGGGATACAACTGTAAAGAATATCATTATAACCAACAACAACAAAATAATAACATTTCTTCCACTGACCTATATAGAAAAGTTATCTTTCTCAAACACTTTCATTTCTAAAAACAATTACCTCAATAAGTAAACCATGTTCTCTCATCTTGTTTACATTCTGTATGTTTGATTGTACAGACCTTTTATGTGACACATTGGCATCCACAGCCGGCAAGTTCAAATGACCACTCTTGTCAATTCTAGTGTGTCAATTCTAGTGTGTCAATTCTAGAACTCAACTCTCCTCTCTCCACCTTAAAGTGGCAGAGGGGCTTTGCATGTTACAATGACTCCAAGAGCTTTGCCGGCAGTAGCACAGCTACTGGTAGGGTGTCCCATGTCAGACAGGTCAAGAGATGGGAACCAGATGAAGAGAGACACAAATCTGCTGCCCTGTAGGCCGATTCGGGATAGTCTAAAGGCTAAGGAAAGCAAACCCAATCAAATGCTTGTCCAATCGGATGTACAGAGCCACAAGCTTGATGAAACAGTGCAAGGCAATTCACGTGATGATGATGTGATGTCACAGTCCTAGAACTCAAAGACTCCGACAGCCCCTGATAGTCTTGCTCCTGCAGAACTGTGTTCTGCCGTTATTAAAAGAGTGACCTGTTTTTGGATAAATTAAAATACAGAAAGAAAAAATGTCTTATACATGGCAATATTTTAAAATAATGGGTAGGGGAAAAATTGTTTTCACACTTGGTACTGTTGTTTGGCCACCTGTGGCTTTAGGGTTAGTAAAACAGTTTCACAATTCCCCGACATACTGAGTCAAGGAATCAAATTCAGCTGTGGGCAATTTGAAAGCAGAATGCTGTGTGTTGACTTCAGTGGAAATATGCATTGATTTCTATGGTAGAAGATGTTGGTCATTCAGACAGCAATGTCAAACTACTGAGCTAACATTCCCCAGTACATCATAAACAGCTAATAAATGCTGGGGTTGATTCGCGACATCCTGTAAAGGACATCCAACAAAATGTTAACTGTTGCAAGATCTGTAGCTTAGAGTTATTGAATGTAGTTTCACAATTCCAACATACAGGGTTCAAAATCAGCCATAGACAATTTGGAAGCAGACTGCTTTGCACTGATTTTCAAAACAGTAACAGCATCAATCTTTCAGGAAGCAATGACAAACTACTGACTGTAAAATTGCCAAGAAAATCTGAAACAGCCATACAATGCTGGGGTTGATTGTGACGTCCTTAAAGGACATGCAACAACTTGTTTATAAGCTGCTGCATGGTTGGCTGAAAACCCTATAAACTGCTGCATGGTTGGCAGAAAACCCTATAAACTGCTGCATGGTTGGCTGAAAACCCTCTAGAAAATTGTGGGTTCCCTGACCTCTGGTGCTTTAACATTCAGGTCATCTGAGGCCACAAACCGGGTGTTGAGGTTTCCTCCTGACCTGGTGCTAAATGGTCATATCTGTAGGGACAGTGTAGAGGAAATGCAGACTAAAGACTAAATGTCATGGCAGGGCAGACCAGGCCCTAAGCTTGGTCAGCAGCTGGTCTAGGATGGAAGCTCCAACAGGTGGACACTTACAGCACTGCTTTGCTGATCCGACAGCTTCTAAAGCTTGTTTTGTTCCAGATGTATTGTTGTTTCCTTTGGAGTAAACTAGGCAGGTCAAGAGAGGGATCATGCTGCATGGGCAACACATGGTCTCAGCCCTGGCTTTACGCTATAGAGAGGTATAACTCCATCCCTGGTCTTACCGCCATGGGTTGTAGTTATCATGCCCTTTTTTCAGCACAATGTAACAAACTATTGTCTGTCAAGATGGCCAGGTGCCAATATTCTGGATTGTGCTGCAGAGATCTCCTTCCCCTCTGGTTTTTGTCCATCACGAATGATGATGATCTTTCATTTCATACAATGGGGTTGAAAGTTTGCAGCTGTGAGTGTTAGGTAAGGCCTATTTAGCCTCAAAATGTTCTTTGACAATGTGGGCAAAGAATGCTTTATGTTCCGGGAGGATGATCTCTCCTGCAGTAGTTTTTCTGTCCAGCCTTTTTTTCACAGCTCTTGCAGTCCTGTTTGCTTCACAAGTGACTACGCCCTTGCCCTCTACAAACTCAGAAACCAACAGGGTGTGCAAGGCAGGTACTGGAACATCACATCTTCAGAGAGGCCTGAATAGCTTTCTCTGTTCTGCATATGTAGGATACTTCTGCAACAGATGTTTAGCCGCCATTTTACCAGTCCCACAGTTACATTTAACTCTTATCTTTAATTTATTAAAACATGCTGCATTTCAGCCTGTTGTGTCCTGTGTGGCGTCAGTTCAGTTCAGTACTTACAAAAACCAAAACAGTTTGTCCTCGTTTAACCTGCTTCTTCAGCATCGGTCATAACTGAGGTTTGTTTATGTTTGTCGATTTTATCTTTCCATTCTTTTTGTGAAGTCTGAAGATTATTACTACTACTTGTTGGTTACATGCATCATCTTTCTGGTTGTCTGGATGCTCTGATTACCACTCAGCTCTGTAATTGCTTCTTATAAATCTCCTGACCTCATTATAGGTTATATCTATATCAGGCAGAGATAGTTTTCCTCATCCTGTTGGTAACCTCTTGGCCTCCAGGTATAGTGCAATGTGATGGGGTCCATTGTATTACAGCTCTACTGGATTTCTGATGTAGTCTATGGAGTGCTGCTCTTAGGCCATCTAATTCTGCACTGTTTGTGCTCTTCAGTATTGAAACAACTTAATGTGCATCTGTAAAGAGAGCTATTTGTCTCCCTTTATTCTGCTCTTCAGTACTGAAATAACTTAATGCACATCTGTTAAGAGAGCTATTTGTCTCCCTTTATTCTGCTCTTCAGTACTGAAATAACTTAATGCACATCTGTTAAGAGAGCTATTTGTCTCCCTTTATTCTGCTCTTCAATACTGAAATAACTTAATGCACATCTGTTAAGAGAGCTATTTGTCTCCCTTTATTCTGCTCTTCAGTACTGAAATAACTTAATGCACATCTGTTAAGAGAGCTATTTGTCTCCCTTTATTCTGCTCTTCAGTACTGAAATAACTTAATGCACATCTGTTAAGAGAGCTGTTTATTTGTTTCTCTTTATTGTGCTCAGTATTGAAACAACTTAATACACTTCTGTAAAGAGAGCTATTTATTTCTCTTTATTTGGTTCTGTCAACAGCATTATCTTGCAGTGTCCCAGGCCGTTGTGTCTGCTTTGAAATTACTTTAGAACTTTCCAGTTGCCACTGATTGTGTCTTCTTTGCTTCATTTTGTTAGATTCAGGAGAATCCCTCCAACTCCATTTTCTTTGAGATTTCTTTTGCTGCTAATTTAGATCTAGCCTACCTACCTACCTAACCCCCCCCCCCCCCCCCCAAATCTCCACTGGGGTTGTGAATCAGACATCTCAGACAGCAGAAAAAACTAGGACCTGTGCGCATGTTTCTAGGACCTGTGCACGTTTCTAGGACCCGTACGCATATTTCTATGACCCATGCGCATGTTTATAGGACCTGTGCGCATGTTTCTAGGACACGTGCGCATGTTTCTAGGACCTGTGCGCATGTTTCTAGGACCTGTGCGAATGTTTCTAGGACCTGTGCACATGTTTCTAGGACCCGTGTGCATGTTTCTAGGACCTGTGCTCATGTTTCTAGGACCTGTGCGCATATTTCTAGGACCTGTGCACATGTTTCTAGGACCTGTGTGCATATTTCTAGGACCTGTGCACATATTTCTAGGACCTGTGCACATGTTTCTAGGACCCATGCGCATATTTCTAGGACCTGTGCGCATATTTCTAGGACCTGTGCACATGTTTCTAGGACCCGTGCGCATGTTTCTAGGACCCATGCGCATGTTTCTAGGACCCGTGCGCATATTTCTAGGACCTGTGTGCATATTTCTAGGACCTGTGCGCATGTTTCTAGGACCTGTGCGCATATTTCTAGGACCTGTGCGCATGTTTCTAGGACCTGTGCGCATGTTTCTAGGACCTGTGCGCATATTTCTAGGACCTGTGCGCATGTTTCTAGGTCCTGTGCGCATATTTCTAGGACCTGTGCGCATGTTTCTAGGGCCTGTGCGCATATTTTTAGGACCCGTATGCATATTTCTAGGACCCGTGCACATGTTTCTAGGACCCGTGCGCATATTTCTAGGACCTGTGCACATGTTTCTAGGACCCGTGCGCATGTTTCTAGGACCCGTGCAAATATTTCTAGGACCTGTGCGCATATTTCTAGGACCCGTGCGCATATTTCTAGGACCCGTGCACATGTTTCTAGGACCTGTGCACATGTTTCTAGGACCCGTGCGCATGTTTCTAGGACCCTTGCGCATGTTTCTAGGACCCTTGCGCATGTTTCTAGGACCTGTGCGCATGTTTCTAGGACCTGTGCGCATGTTTCTAGGACCTGTGCGCATGTTTCTAGGACCTGTGCGCATGTTTCTAGGACCCGTGCGCATGTTTCTAGGACCCGTGCGCATGTTTCTAGGACCCGTGTGCATGTTTCTAGGACCTGTGCGCATATTTCTAGGACCTATGCACATGTTTCTAGGACCTGTGCGCATATTTCTAGGACCTGTGCGCATATTTCTAGGACCCATGGGCATGTTTCTAGGACCCGTGCGCATGTTTCTAGGACCTGTGCGCAAGTTTCTAGGACCTGTGTGCTTGTTTCTAGGACCTGTGCGCATGTTTCTAGGACCTGTGCGCATGTTTCTGCACACTAAACATCTCTCAGCAGCTCAAAATAGAAAAGACTAGGACCTGTGCGCATGTTTCTAGGACCTGTGCGCATGTTTCTAGGACCTGTGCGCATGTTCCTAGGACCTGTGCGCATGTTTCTGCACACTAAACATCTCTCAGCGGCTCGAAATAGAAAAGACTAGGCTGAATAGGCCAATATTTCATATGAAACAAAACTGACCCACAAAAGAATATTTACAGCACGCGTGATTCAGATATTCACATATCTGAATTCTTGCTATTGCTATAGAGTTTGTGCACTGTGGTAAGATTCTCCTTGTGTGATCTATGCCTGGATACTGGAGTGCTTATGGAGATATCCGTATGTAATTTTTGTTTCGGTTTCTCGCCTTAAACTTGAGCATAGTCCCTGCTGGACAGATATGTGTATATGGGCAAGCTTTCCCTATTACGAGTGTCCACTGCCATCAGACAAACCCACTCTGACTTCTGAGGTACTTGTAATTTATGTCCCAAAATCAAGGACGAGAAGACAACATTTTAAAACACCTGACCAATGTATCTCACCATCATCACACCAAAACTTTAAGAGCAAGTGCTCTTACTCACTCGGCCATGCTGGCCTACATCCGTGTGTAATGAAAATGATCCTGTACAGACCAAACCAAGAAATCAATAGCTAACCTTGTTTTTACAGAAGATGACTGCAAGTTGTGACCCAAACCTGGCATAGTCTTCTTCAAGGACTAGCTCTCTCCATGCCTGCAAGACACAAGCTTCAAGTTCATAACAAGGAAACAGATGAGTCATTTTTATATTCAAAATAATGTATTCTCTTTGTGAATTTACACTCAGAAGCCACAAACAACATATTGCCTGACCGATTGCCTGGCATATTTCACTGCATCTCGTCAGGTGCATATTTAAATTACCGTGCGGATAACCGATGCTCCACATTCTAATAATGCTAGTGACTATGTTTTTTAATTTTTTCAGTTATTGTATTATTCATTTATTCCCTTCATATGACATATAACTCTACAGTATGCACCTGATGAGATGCAGCAAAATATGCCAGGCAATAAACCATGCAATATGTTGTTTGTGGCTTCTGTGCTTAAATTTTATGCAGAGTGTTTATAATGTCACACTACACTTTGTATGTAGAACAAATTTGAAAAAAATGAAGTACATGATGTCATCAATAAATGTACTCCACAGTACTTTGTGAAGCAATATGCAGTGAATCTGCTGGAGTAATTCTTTGCACTCCAAACAGAATGGTGTTATCAACGGAAGAAAATTTTTTTCAAATTTGTTCTACATACAAAGTGTAGTGAAACTTTACAAACACCCGGTATATATTTACATGTAGAGTTTTTCATGCAGTTGTATCAGTGTATGTTACTTGTTTGTGTGCTATGTACATTTTAGCCGCAACATCCATTTTGCCACTTGTGACTGCGTTCCAGTAAAGCTTCCCGATTCTTCTTCTTGTTTTTTTTTATTCATTCATCCCATACCTGGAAGACACGTATCAAGTCCCTAACAAGGAAACAGATGAGAAACTTTTATATATACGAGAGGGCTTCAAATGAAAACCTTAAATGTTTTGTTTTGTGTGAATATATTCTGAAAAAGTAAAGAACAAATGTATCATTTTTCGATGCAGGCACCACTGCTTTCAATGCAAATCATGCAGTGCCGATAAAGTGCTTGGATACCTTTAGAAAATAGATTCTGGGGTCACTACTCGGTGTGCATGACCCGGTAATGAACAGTCTGTTGCAGAAGTCACGCTGTTTTGAAACTTCCTTCTCCATACATACACTTGCTGGACTGTCAGGCATGCATCACCATACTGGACCCTCATTCGCCGATGAATTTCTATAGGTTTCACCCCTAAAAAGCAGATAACAATGCCGCTCTTCTTTGGTGCATGTCAAAAGTGGGCGGCCATCTTTTAAGTATCCTTATGATGTCACTGTGTTGGTATGCAATGTGATGTCACGTGCTTAACACTCTTGACATCCTTAAAAACAATACTGACAGGTTACAAGATAATGGCATGGCTATTATAATTTCTATCACACCTTTAAGGTTTTCATGTGAAACCCCCTCGTATTTTCATGTAGAGTTTTTCATACAGTTGTATCAGTGTACGTTCCCTGTTTGTGTGTTATGAACAATTTAGTCACTTGTGATTGTGTTCTAGAAAGCTTATTGATTCTATGTCTTGATTCATTCATCCTGGAAGCACACACTTCATAGACTCAACGATAGCTGACAATTTATAAATAAATACAAATCTTACAGCGGGAACTTGCTGTTGGTCTGTGATGTGTTACAACCATTACATTGTTTAAGCCTGCGTGCAAGGAGAAATAGATGGCCAGTCTATCCCTCCCATAGCAAATGGCAAGTGCAGGAGTCGAACCCTCGCCCAACTGTGCTCATGCCATTGTCAGCATTACTTCTCAACCATTAATTATCTCATTATAATCTGATTATACCAATCAGCCCGCCACAGTTTATAAAACAGCATTATGAGCAAACATTGTCATCATTACTTCTCAACCGTTAATTATCTCATTATAATCTGATTATACCAATCAGTCCGCCACAGTTTATAAAACAGCATTATGAGCAAACATTGTCAGCATTACTTCTCAACCATTAATTATCTCATTATAATCTGATTATACCAATCAGCCCGCCACAGTTTATAAAACAGCATTATGAGCAAACAAACTGGTGAAGTCACCATTCTTACACTTCTTCCTTGCTTGCGCCCTGGCCTCCAAGTTGCCTCTAATCAATCAATCAATCAGGTGCCGTTGCCACAATGAAGGTTGGCTGCAATAAATCTCCATCACTGTCTGTCTCTCGCCATGACTGTACATTCTCTCAGACTGCTGTTCATCCATCTCTTGATGTTAACATCCCACTTGTATTGTTGTTAACCTCTTGCTCGCTTGCCTTCAACCTTACCCTCCAGTATGGTTTTTATAATAGTATTATGTTTTTTAATGTGGCCAAAATATTTCACTTGCCTATTTTTTATTTCTTTCACCAACAGTCTTTTCATTGCCAGTTTTTCTAGAACCTCTGAGTTTGATTTCTTTGTTTTCATGAAATACGACAACATATTCTTCTGTATATCCACATCTCTAGGGCTCCTATTCGACCTTTTTAATTGTTTGTTCATTGTCCAGGTAGTGTTGAATATACATAACAATTGACAATTCTCATTTTTAATGCACTGTTAATCTCTCTAGATGTTAACACTGACTTCATTATGTTGAAAGCATTTTTGCCCATTTCTATTCTTTTTTTTTACTTCCGTCCCTAATAAAAGCAGTAGTTATTTTCAGGTTCATCACATTCCAATACTGTTTATTCGTGGTATGGTGTTGGCAGATGCCATATTTGTCTACGCTCAGTCTTGTCAGTTAGGCAGGACTGTAGACAGTGAATGGCCATCACGGGGATATTGCCAAACACAAAGATCTGACAAACCTATCTTAACCTTGTGGTTTAAACAAACAAGGTTTAAAAGGTAAGAAGATTGACTTCATTGCATTGGGTTGTATCCCATATAGCTTGGTCTCTTTCTGCAAGGTGACCTGCTGAAAGCGTTGCAAAGAGTTCAAATTCCGCATCTCCAGCGACAACCCCCAGGAGTCTCCAAGAAAATTGCACTCGTGAACCAATTAATGTAGTTCAGAATCGAACCCACAACCTTTGAAGCATGAGGCAGCAGCGTAATGACTTTGCCGCAGAGACTTCCAATCTTGTGGCGTTGATGATATTCCAATCTCTTGTGTCCTTTCTCTAACAATGACGACCTAATCCTGTCTTGGAAATTGATGTTACGCATCACTGTTCATAGCATCAGGTGGTTTTATTATAATCCATTTTGACCTGTAAAAGGCATTGATAAAAGGTGAAACTGTTCCTAAGCTGTGCATAAATCATTCAGTTGTAGAGATCCACACTGCTTTGCAAGACAATCAGCATCTTCATTGGCCAGTATGTTGCAGTGGGCTGGTATCTACTGAATCACCATTGTGTGGTTGTCTTCAGGAGAGAAAGATATGGTTTACTGGTGACCATGTGTGATAGCAAACCATTCCACACTTATTGGCATAGCACATGATGATGATGTGGTTTTTCATGCCCAGTCATGACCCAAAAGTTCTCCCCAAAAAATAGTTTGCAGAAATGTTGTTGAGTCTGTTATCATCTTCATGTGTCCTGCCGGTGTCATTTCTCTAATAATAAATTTACAGTTTCCATGTTTCTTGACAGACTGTTCTTTTCTATTCCACATTATCTGTTGACTGTCCCATAAATTTCTTCTGTTCATTCCTTACGATTTTGAAAAGTAACGCCAGCAGCACTCAATACCTCAGTATTTGTTTCTTCCTCTGTTCACAATATTCTCAACATAGTTCTACAAAGCCCACTCTGTGTCGAAGGAGATACAGACACAATTCGTAATCCCACAAACCGCATTCTCAATGCAGCTGGGGTCTATTTGGCAACAGACTGCCTTGCATTTCATAAAATGGTATGAGTGCCGGTCATCCAGAAAGCAATGATAAGCTATTGAATGTAAGCTAGCAAAGAAATCACAAACATAAAAAAAATGCAGGTGTTGACTGTGACATCCTGTAAAGAATATGCAACCAACTAAACTTCTACAAAAACCACATCTCCACCGCCTTCAGCTTGCCTAGAACTGTCTTACCCACTTTCCAGCAAGTTGATTAAACAGAAGAAAAACAGAGATTAGGTGAAGAGGTGGAAAAGAAGGAGCTAGCTTTAAATTTGAAATAACAAAATGATACTAAATAATACATCATAACGTTCATACCGTTTCGCCAGGGCATGGTTTGACGATAGAAAATTGTGCACATTTAGAAGTAGCATCACCCTGTGGGAAATGAGGTCCTCCAAGGTAAATGTACATTCTGCCTTGCTGTGCTGTGAAGCAAACATACCAGTTTTAACGTATTTCATACCAACCAGTTTTAATGTATTTCATACCAGTCAAATAACTAATGGAAGACAGCAGAGTTTCTGATGTGACTACCATGTTTCCCCGAAATTAAGACCTACCCCAAAAATAAACCTTAGCATGATTTTTCAGGATGCTTTTAATATAAGCCCTACCCCCAAAATAAACCTTAGTTAAGATCATCAGCTACAATGAGAGACTTGTTGCTAGGATTTGGAGAGTTATGACGATGTTCCAGAAGAAGATGACATGACTGAATTTGAATAATTGCAGATTTTTGTACATGAATAAATGTAGATTTTTTGTATCTGAACAACCCCCCCCCCCCCCCCCCCCCCCCCAAAAAAAAAGACATCCACCGAAAATAAGCCCTAGTGTATTTTTATAAGCAAAAATCGATATAAGATTTGGTCTGATTTTCGCAGAAAAATGGAATGAGCAGTTTAAGCATGAAGGTCACGACAATAGTGAGGCTGGAGACACAGACGTCCACACATGCATGTTTTCTCAGTGACTCCATGGTGTGTGCTAAGAGAGATTTAGAAGACTGGGCCAGAAGGCAATGGTTTGAATCTCTGGAGAGGTCAAGACTGAGTAATATCTGTTTCATTTTTGTGCCGGGGCCGTGGATGTAAAAGGAAACAAACGCGCACATAAGCTAGTAGGCTGGCCTGCCGTAGGGAGTGGACCTCCTGAAGCCGTGATGACGTTCTACCAGATCTGAATATCAAAGAAAACTGGCCCATAAACATGTCTTGGAAACTGAAATATGTTGTCCATATGAAATGTCCATATGAAATGTTGTCCATATGAAACGTTGTCCATATTAAACATTGTCCATATTAAACGTTGTCCATATTAAACGTTGTCCATATGAAATGTTGTCCATATGAAATGTTGTCCATATTAAATCCGACAGTGGCTTAGTGTCGTGAAATACTGAGAGTTAATGATTCCCAGAGGGACGACTGCATACACCGACTGCCCAGGTAGGAGAAGGGTTAACAAAGGAGAGACCAGGCGCATGTGTTTATAGGTCAAGACAGGAGAAGGGGCCGGCTAACCGCGCAGGTAAAAGGGTCGAGTGGAAAGATTCGTTTGGGACAAAGGCAGACAGCATTATTGGACAGCATATTGCGGTCTGGGTGAATGAATAACGGAAAAGTTCCAGTTCTGTAATTTTCCACTAAAAGGTGATAATGAAGTAGGGACTTGAGATGTCAAGCAAGGTCAAGGACTATGCGGCAGAGATGACCTATAAAGAGTATCCATTTCTTTGTGTAAGTTTAGTGTGTGTTCCAAACTGACCTGAAGGAGATATGTTCTTGAGTGGGAATAGAAATACACGTCCCTAATGATGGAAAGAGGGGATAATAGTGTGTTATTCGCTAAGTGTTTTTTCGATTCCAAGAACATAGATGCCTAAATAAGGTATAAAGATATTAGATATAGTTTAGCATAGGAATATAGATGTGTGTGAATAGCAATTACCATTTCTTTCTATTTATGGATAGTTTAGACTTTGGTGAATTCATATGTCTTATGCGGATGTACTTCGGAAGCCTTATCATTATGGCTGGAGAAGGACACTTGCATAAGTAGTAGAAAGGGGCGGCTGCTTATCACTGGATTTGTTATACTTTTCCAGGTTCTACTCTCCTAGTGAAAGCAGAGACAGGATGAAGAGTACTACATTAAACAAACAAAGTACTTACATGGAACAAAACAGAATATGAACATATTTACGATGAAGAAAGAAATAAGTTAAAATAAATACAGAACACTGTATGCTCAAACGAATATAACTCTAAGGCCCTGAAAGAGAAGAGATGGAGAGGAATACCCTTGAGTAAACAAAGAAGAAAGAATAGACAATTAGAGACATTGATATTAATCTATAGACAATAGGAATAACTGTGACGAGGTGGTGGTTTTTTCGATGTTGGATATGCACCGTCATGAAACAGACTCGAGCGCAGTCATAAACTTACGGGACTTTTATTACGGTACAGTGACTCAGTGGTGAACAGTTTTTGTTTCATTCAATAACGGATTTACCATCAGATTCAAGCATACGGATAATCCCGGGTGAGCTCTGTCCTGTTTGATGTGCTGTCCTGTGATCTTGAAGAATGAATGGGGCGAGAAACAACACCGCTGATAGACATGCAGAGTTCTTTCTAACACCAACCATAGAACACCCTATCAACTACACTTACAAAATCAATACATACACCAGACATAGTTTTATTAATAAATCTTTTGTTTATTGTTGAAAGAAACTGTTGTCGGAGTATGTGTTGAGAGAATAACAGAGAGAGAGTGAAACCACTAGATATATGGAAGGGAAGACAGAAGAGAGGAGGGTAGACTAAAGTCAGGCAATAATCCCAACAGATAATAAGTTGAAGATGTACTTGTTGATTCCCACTCTCCTCTCGGGGAAGAACAGGACACTTAGAAAGAACAGAAGGCATGGTTCCTGGAAAAAGAGGCTGGGATTGAACAACATCATCATCATCATCATCATGTCCCATGCCAATAAGCGTGGGCAGTTACGTTTTGCCTTCTCACATGTAAACAAGTAAAATTTCCTTATGAAAACCCTTGGTAGTAATATCACTGCTGCCCCCCCCCCCCCCCCACACACACACACACTTAACAGCATGCTGTTCTTTGATGATATAGCGTGTATTTTTAATGACTGTTGTGCAGTGTTTGAAAATATTGCCGGTCCAAGTTTTGTATTCACCCTCTGTTAAGTTCATGCAACATAATATATAAAACTTGGGCTGGCTGTATTTTCAAACACTGCATAGTAATTAAAAATAATACACCCTGTACAATCTTCAAGTATGGCTGACATTTTCAACACGTGCGCAAGAAACTTTGCCAGTGGATAAGCATGGGACAATTATCATCTGCCACACACAGACATCCATGCTAGATGGATATGCCATACAATGACACCTTTATAAACTATCAACAACTTCTCAACTGTCTTATATAATTGTATGATTGACTGACTCTTTTATGCTTATTTGAACAACCTCATCTTTACACTGGCAGTTTAAAGCAAGGAGAAAACAAGCACATTTTCTAGAATTACCTCCACTTAGCTCTTCTGTGAAGTCGTCTGTCCGCAATGGAGCTCCAATGATAAGATCATCATAGCCATCTCTATTTAAATCTGAAAACTGGGTTTGGTGGAAGGTAAATGTACAAACTAATTATACTGAGAATTATAACTTAATTTAAGTTTACCATAAAATAAATCAAGACTCAAAATTAAATATGACACTATACAAATATAAGAAAATTAATTTGCCACAACATGTGTTAACGTTCATGTTATTTTTACAGAATTATGTACTCTTGGCACCTGGATGCCATTCTCATGAAGGTGTAGGCCATCTGCAGATGCTGCAAGGATCCACAGAGTGAGTTAATAATTGTTGGATGATACTGTAGAGGCTTTCCCCTGCAATCTAAAATAGCAGTGGATACAGACAAGAAGATGACTGACTGTTTCATACAAGGTATAAGAAGGCATTTAAACACAGGATGGGGGGAGGGGGGATTTTTAAATCACCAGGAGCAACCACACTGCACAGGCGTTTATCCTATGTAGTTCTGTTTACGAAAAGCATCGCATGCTGAAAGCATCACACAGAGCACAAACTCTGTATCCTCAGCAATGACTCCCCAGAAGCCTCTAAAGAATTGGAGTCATGAGGAATCACCTTAATAAATAATCACCTTAATAATTAATCATCTTAATAAGGAATCACCTTAATAAATAATAATCTTAATAAGGAATCACTTTAATAAAGAATAAACCTAAGCCACAGTTTACTATGGGATGATGAATCTATGATTTTGAAAAGTCATGTAAACACACAAACCTTCATGTGCTGGCCAAACCTTCCTGCCCTTCTGTCCCCATTGAAAACTGTCAAGAGATTCTGCGAAGGGCTGGAGAGGTTGTACAGAAACACAGACCCAGCTTGTTCGAACGTGGCAGGGACGTCCAATACATGGCCCATCACATCTGAGGTGGAAGAGATGTGGACCACAAGGCAGTAATTGAAGTGTCATATCAGCTTGGCATGAATTACTTGGCTAAGTTTGAGAAATGAGCAGTTCGTGGCCAGAAGAAGCAGATAGCAAAAGTATGTGACAGAAGCAGGTGGAGAAAGAAACACTTGTGTTCACTGACACACTCTCTGCCCTTTCTCTCTCTCATCTCTTTCTCTTTCCTCTCCATCTTTCCCTTTTTTCCGTATCTCTCTCTCTTTTTTCTCTCCATCTTCCTCTTTTTTCTCTCTCTATCTTTCTCTCTCTCGCTTGTCTCTCTATCTCACCCCCCCCCCCCATCTCTCTTTATATATCTTTTTTTTCTATTTTTCTGTCTCACACATACACACCTATATATTGCCTGCTTGTCTTTGCACCCATGCATACATTTATGCACATATACATACACACCTTCATACACCCATAAAATACACATACACTAGGTATGTATGTATATACAAATGCACATATGCACACTACATATGTATGCACATATGGACACAAACACACTACAAAATACATAAGCATGTGCACACACAAAAACATATATACACAAGTATGGTTGCATTCACACATCACTATCTATTGCCTATTTCTCATTGTTGAGTTCAACAATACACCTATACCACCCTCAACATAAAACATAATCAAGCTCATACAGAAACAACATACAAACACACACATACTTTGCCCCATCGCTGCAATTGCCAAAACATCTGTCCAATTATCAAAGGGCCGACCGAAAGCCACCTGAGCGCCAAACAACTCAAAGTTCTCCGAGCCTCGAAAGATCTCTTTTAGCTGGACACTGCCCTTATGAGTGGACATTAGATGAACCTGTCCAACTGACTGGACATCGCTGGTGTTAAAGCTGCAGTCTGGTCTGTCATGATGAATATAAGCAACACTTACAAAACCAAAGAGAAACACGATGGTGAAAGAAGCATAAATACCATTCAATAAAAGTAATCCTAATGTAGATACTGCCGGTCTCCCTTAACGACTTTCTCCGTAATCCCGTATACCCACATGAGGAACACAGCTGCGCAAGATTTGGCAGCGGATCGTGTCGCGTTGGTTACTTACGGGGTATGTAAGCTGGTCGCTCAGAAAGCAATGGCAAACTGTTGAGCGTAATCTTGTCAAGAACATCAACAACTGTAGTAATAAAATGCAGGTGTTGACTGCAACATCCTGTAAGGGATAAGCAACTTTAAAAAAAAAAGTAGATACTGCTATCTTCTTTTGCACATTATTCTCCGCTGGGGCACTGGCCTTCAACCAAACAAATATAAACATGGGTTAAAAGGCCAGAGGTTCATTGTACCGGTGTTTATCCCATATAGCTCAGTCTCTTTTCACAGGGCGACCTGCCAAAAGCATCGCACAAAGCAGGAACTCCGTAGCTCCTGCAATGACCCCCAGGAGTCTATGAGAAAACTGCACTCATAAATCAAATGATGTAGTCCGGAATCTAACCCACAACTCTTGGAGCATGAGCCAGGCGGAATAACCACTTAGTCACAGAGACTTCCTGACACTCAATCACGTCAAGCCCAGCCATCCTATGGCTTTGTTATCGCCTGCAGCTGCATCCATGTTTTTTATTCTACTCTCTGTGTGTTTTAGGTCCCCTGTTTCACTCACTCTGAAGGTTCCAGACATAAGACTTTCTAGTTACACTAACCTACAGTTTTCTCAATGTGCATCATATCCTGTGCCAGTGTACCACTTCAGTCATGTGATGAGAAGAGTGGCATTGGAGAACATCGTGACAACTGGAAAGATCCAGGGGAAAAGAGGCAGAGGCAGACCAAGAGAAATGCTGCTGGATGGATTGAGACGGTGGCATGGAGGAATATCATCAGTGGAGTTGATCCAGAAAACCAAGGACCGAGATGTGTGGCATGGATGCCTACGCCAGTTGGCATGGCACTTGATGATAATGATTATAATAAAATATATATATTACAGTCAAACCTCGGTTTTCGTTGATAATCCGTCCGAAAACAATCGGCGAAAATCGAAACCAACGAAAACTGAGGCAATTATTTCCATATGGATCAATGTAAATCCAATTAATTCGTTCTAGAAACTCCAAAATACATACAAAAAACACATTTTATAGAGAATAAATATAGTGCTTAATACTATTTTTCGGCCCCAGACTTGTCTGAACTCGCATCTTCGCCGTGCCTAGTAACATTGTGTATGCCAGTGTGCCTCTTGAACTTTTCAAACCATCCTCTGCTGCCTTAAAATCACTAAGTACGCTAGCATTTGTCCCAAGCACATTCTTAATGAGATCTGCATACAACTGTCTACCCTTTTCACATATGATTGCCTTTGAAGCAGAATCACCATCTAACTGGTTTTGATTTATCCAAATTAATTATAACTGTTCATTACATCTTCAATTGTTTGTGATCTCTGTTAGCACATTCATGTCTTTCGATACATTAGCCTTCATTATTGCTTCCTTCTTCGCCACAATGAAACTTATTATGGATGGTGACTTTCTGTGCATGAGGCCGATTTCAGCAATCTTAATGCCGCTCTTGTATTTTATTATTAGCCAAGTGATGCTCACACAATGAAAAACAACGCCAAACTGAGCAGAAGAATGCCTGGGTCCCTTTGTTTTCGCAAAATTAGCAGCGAGGTAATGTGGGCACGCCGATAAAATCCAAGCAATCGGTGAAAAAAGTCACATTTTTTGCAGAAAAATCTAAAGAAAACCGAAACCGACGAAAACCGCAGGCAACAAAAACCGAGGTTTGACTGTGCTCCTCCTTTGTGAAGCAATATGCAGTGAATGGCTACTGTCTGCTGGAGTAATTCTTTGCACTCCAAACAGAATGGTGTTATCAACGGAAGAACATATTTTTCAAATTTGTTCTACATACAAAGTGTAGTGAGACTTTACTATGTATATATTTACGTGTAGAGTTGTTCATGCAGTTGTATCGGTGTATGTTCCTTGTTTGTGTGCTATGACATTGTGAGCTGCAACATCCATTTTGCCACTTGTGATTGTGGTCCAGTAAAGCTTTCCGATTCTTCTTCTTGTTTTTCTTGATTCATTCATCCCTTACCTGGAAGACAACAATGTTCTTCGGTCCTCTAATGAAAAGAGTTAGTTAGTTGCATAACCTTTACAGAACGTTGCAGTCAACCCCAGCATTTTTTGGCTGTTTGTGATTTCTTGGCAAGTTTACATTCAGTAGTTTTCCACAGCTTTCTGAACGACCGGCACTCATACCATTTTATAAAAACCAATGCAAGGCAGTCTGTTGCCAAATCGTCCGCAGCTGTGTTTTCAAACGCGGTATGTAGGATTACAAATTATATCCATAACCCGTTCGTCACAAGGACAGACTGAGATAAATGGAGTGGAGGAATACCATCAAAAGAACTGATCCAGAACACCGAGGACCGAGATCTGTGGAGACGCATGAATGCCCATGGCAGTTGGCAGGGCACAGGATGATGATGTATGATGATATATGATGATGGCACAAAGTTAACATTCTCACCTGGAACACTTTCTATAGCTTGGTTCGCCAATCGCTAAGTACGTTTCATTTCTGTTTGTAAACTTCTTCACAGACAAACTGCTGCCTAACCAACTGTAATTCTGGGGAAAATTATACCTTTTGTATGTTATTCATTTTCTATGGGGCACAGATCCTCAACACATGGGGCACAGCCCCACAGCCCATGGGGCAGAGACCCACAGCCCATGGGGCACAGATCCACAACCCATGGGACACAGACCCACAATCTATGTGGCAAGACCCTCAACCAATTTATGCCAAGCTGTATTATCCATGGAATGTAAAGAATACCATGGACAGACAGAAAAACCAACGACCAAGTCCTACAAGAAACAGATGAAAACCGTGAACTGATTAAAGAATTAGATGTAGACAATCAGTTTTTTGGTCACATTTAGTCGTTTAGTTTAGTCGATGGATCAACATGACAGCACATGGGTGCAACCCATAAGTACTCCGTTTTCCTCCTAACTCAAATCTGAGTCTGGAGAAACTCAGCTCAGTGCACAAATGCCGTAGCACCGGCGAGGATCCTGAAAATACTTTGGGTAGATTTTTAACTCGAAAATTTGCCCGGGCAGCGCCGTTAGGCTACTCTTTTTCGATTTCCAACCGCCAAGGGATTTTTTACATGCGCACCAATACACACGGGTGTTCGATCTCACTACCCAGAGACCAGGGGAAATTTTATTGCTAGAAGTCCATGTGAAAAAATCCCGGTCTTCACCGGGGCTTGAACCCGGGACCTCCAGTTCTCGAGGCAGACACCATACCTCGAGACCATGAAGCCTCCGAATAAATTGGACAACTTGGTGACAACTGGCAAGATTGAGGGGAAGAGAACAAGGGGAGGACAGGGAA
This sequence comes from Cepaea hortensis, assembly GCA_963921405.1. NCBI lineage: Eukaryota > Metazoa > Mollusca > Gastropoda > Stylommatophora > Helicidae > Cepaea > Cepaea hortensis. The sequence continues at coordinate 91,635,172 of OY992893.1, forward strand.
GTAAATACCTGCATGGCTTGGCCACGTTGTATGGTCGAGACAAGAACACTGAGCTGATCCATGACTCTGGTGATCGAGTGAGAAGGCAAAACATGACCGCCCATGCTTACCAGCATGGCACATGATGATGATGATTATCCTTTGCCATCTCCTGAAGCTCCTTCCATGTCCTCCCCGTCTGTCTCTAATTCTCTTCCTCGTGTATTTTAGATCTTCCTCTATTCTGATTCTAGAGAAAAGACTTTCTAGCTATACTATGATTCAGTGTTTCTCAACATGTGTCCTACCTGGCGCTACCATCATCTGCTCAGCTCTTGATTTGCTGGACTCTAGTCCTGCCTAAGCTCTACATTAGCGATTCTGTGACACCAGTGTAGCCATTCAATTCTGCCCAGCCACCTGTTAATCAATGTGTGTAGTTTATTAGGTTTGCTCCATGGTGAAGGGGTTACGGATGAAGTTCGTAATCCCGCATACCCACTTTCAAAACACAGCTGTGGGCGATTTGGCAGCAGACCAACTTACGTTGGATTTTTATGAAATGGTATGGGTGCTGGTCATTCAGAAAGCAATGCAAACTACTGAATGTAAACTTGCCCAGGAATCATGAACAGCCAAAAAATGCTGGGGTTGAATGCTACATCCTGTGTTGTTGTTTGTCCATCAAGAATGATGATGACCATTCATTTCATCCATTGGGGTTGAAGGTGTGGAGCCGTGGGTTCTGAGATGGCTGATAAGGCCTATTTTGGCTCGAAATGTTCTTTGACAATGTGGACAAAGAATGATTGCCGTCTCTGGAGGAGGAATTCCTGCAGTGGTTTTTCTGTCCTGCCTTTTCTTCACAGCTCTTGCAGTCCTGGTTGCCTCACATATGACTGCACCTTTGCGCAATGATGCACGCCACGAATTTCGGTCTCTGGCTGCAGCCTCCCAGGTGTCATGATGAATTCCAAAAGCCTTCAGTGAAATTTTCAGAGTGTCTTTAAAACGTTTCCTCTGGCCACCTTGGGAGCGTTTACCACAACGCAGTTCGCTGTAAAAAATTCGTTTAGGGAGCCTGTGATCTGGCATGCGAGTCAAGTGACCAGCCCAGCGAATCTGATTCTTCATCAGTAGAGTGTGAATACTGGGCATGGATGCTCTTTCTAGGACTTCAGTGTCTGGAATCTTGTCTTGCCATTTAATCTTCAGTAGCTTCATTAGGCAGACTGTGTGGAAGTGGTTTAATTTCCTAGCGTGTCGCTGATAAACAGTCCAGGTTTCACAAGCATATAGCAGTGTGGATAATACAACTGCTTTGTAGACTTTTAGCTTTGTTTGCAGGCTTATTCCAGTTCTGTCCCATACATTCTTGTACAGTCTGCCAAAGGCTGCACTGGCCTTGGAGATTCTTGCATTCACTTCGTCATCGATTGTGGCAGCTTGTGACAGGGTGCTGCCAAGATAGGTGAATTTGTCCACAACACTTAGTCTATGATCATTCACTTTGATATTCGGCACAGTCTGATTATTCCCTGGAGCTGGCTGGTACATAACTACAGTCTTCTCCAAGTTGATATTGAGCCCAAAGTTGGCACAGGCATGTGAGAAAGCTGAAACATTATGTTGCATGTCCGCCTCTGAGTTGGCGTATAGAGCGCAATCATCAGCAAACAGGAGCTCTCTGACGGTGCCGCTGTTAATTTTGGTTTTAGCTTTCAGCCTTCTGAGATTGAATAACTTTCCATCCATACGGTAGTTGATGTCTATTCCAATGTCGTCGTTCTCGAAGGCATTCATCAGCATGGCTGAAAACATGAGGCTGAACAGTGTTGGTGCCAGGACACATCCTTGCTTCACTCCATTGGTGACAGGAAAGGGTTCAGACAGCTCACCATTTTCCTGTACTCTTGCCTGCATGCCGTCATGAAATAGCCGCACTATTTGGACAAACTTTCGTGGACAGCCATATTTTGCCATAATCTTCCACAGTCCTTCTCTGCTAACTGTATCAAACATCCTGTAAAGGACATGCAACACATTTCCCCCCAGTCTATTAGTAATTCTGTCAGTTATTGTGTGGCCTATTGATTGGAGACACTCCTGCGTACTGAAGATTAAACACCCTACAACTGACTTGAGTTGAGATGAGTTGAGTTGAGTCAAGAACCGACATCACTGCACTCAGGACTTTCCCATATGTGCTCTGTCTTCATCTTCAACAGCCAGCAAAGAGTCTCAATGCTAATGGTATCAGAAGCAGTCTGATTATGTGTCCACCTGGCCTCTCCTCCGAGTACTGAACGTTGATCAGATCCTCTGGTCACTCCCTGCAGCACCGTACTCTTCAAGCTGTGGTGATCTATCTGTTCTTCTGCACCACACACACTTGATGACCTGGTAGGTACTAACCTCCATGCTAATATCGTAAAAGCTGCAATAAACTTACCTGTGAGCCTTGGATTACAAAGTCACCAGGTGAAAGTGTCAACTGGAGGTTACCTACACCTGGAATCAAGAAGAGGAGGACTGGTTTACTAATATTAGGGAACTTGGGACAAGCAGGTAGTCTATTGCTTAAGACACAAATTTTTCAAATCTAAATTTATATGATCTAATTCCCCCCCCCCCCCCCCCCCCCCCCCATCTCTCTCTCTCTCTCTCTCTCTCTCTTACACAAAGATTGTTTAAGGTACCAGTTTCTCAAATATCAAGTTATATGATCTAATCCACCAGCAATTTCTCTACTGAACCATTGTTGTACATCCTGTTAGACTGTATCCTGACCATATCTTGTATATCCTGCTGGACTGTATTCTGACCACACCGTGATGTCATCCATTTACATCTTCCATACTTCTAACAACCATGTTTTTCTAGTCCCCAGTAAAGTAGACACACTCATTCACAATGCCTGTGCAGAATAGAAGGACTAAAATATTATGACAGAATAACCAATGGCGAGAAATAACAAAGCAAATAAACAGGTGAGGCAGTACTGGGAAATTGCCAGTACTACGGACACTACTTTCTGAACTTAGTAGTCAGCGAAAGGTCACCATACAGTGGATACCATCTCACTGTGGAGTACCTGGAAACAAGAGCTGATCGATTAGCTAAGAAAGGAGCAAAAGAAGAACAGCCTGATGTGCCCGTTACATTCCACCAAAAGAAAAGAATGATCAAATCAGTCAGAAAGCCACCATAACCTCCACAAGATGACTACCACGTTATGGACAGACCAGAACAAGTCATTATTCTGCTCCTCAGAACAGGAGACAATAGATTATGCGACCACATGTATACAAGATTCAAGATTGGTGAAATAGCCATGAGCACATGTGGATTGGCATCGCAGACAGCAGATCACATACTCCAAGACTGCCCAAAATACAACATATCTAGGCAAATCTTCAGGCCTAGAGAGACGTCAGTAGACGATAAACTCTATGAACTGCTGAGTGAACTAAAAAAGACAGTTAAATTCATACAAGAGACAACATTGCAGTTAAAGACATATTTCAAGCGAACCAAAGAAGAAGAAGAACAGGTGAGGAAAAGATGCTGGCGCTGGATAAACACATACTGAGCAAACCTGTTGACAGTATCTAGAACAGTGGTTCTCAACCAGTTGGGAATTCAGTTATGCTATTCTCAATTGTGTATTTAGATTCTTTGAAAGTATTGCACTCAGGATTTTTCATAATGGGTATTTCCTGGGAAAGTTAACCCGGTCAACAAATGCCAGAAGTCGGATGTGTCTGCCAAATTGGTACAAACATCGCAGCTCTGCTGTAAACAGACTGAATGCAATTACGTTCAAAACAAATATTTGGGACGGAAGAAGAAGGCATAATGGTTATTTTCTTCCTTGGGTATCGGCACTTGAAACCTGATGAGGCTGAATGAGTTAAGTGTGGAAGAGGTAGAATGTGTGGGACATGGAGCTTAGAGCTGAACTGACCTTACATTACAATCACACAGAGGAAGAATGTGTGGGACATGGAGCTTAGAGCTGAACTGATCTTACATTGCAATCACACAGAGGATGAATGTGTGGGACATGGAGCTTAGAGCTGAACTGACCTTACATTACAATCACACAGAGGATGAATGTGTGGGACATGGAGCTTAGAGTTGAACTGATATTACATTACAATTACTCACAGAAAGGAAGAATGTGTGGGACATGGAGCTTAGAGTTGAATTGATCTTACATTACAATCACACACAGACTTCAACCACAGCAGGTGAGTGTGCTACCACGCAACCATAGAACATTTCATCAACCAAAATAAGAACACGCAGACAGTACCTGCGTACATGCTGTCAGCATACACAATTGCAACTGTGCCCCTCTGCTCTCCCGAACCTGGAGCAAATGGTGAGCCAATAATAAGATCATCATAAAGGTCCGAGTTCAAATCTCCAGTTGCAAGTGTGGTGCCCAGGTTGCAATAGACATCCTGTAATGATGACATAGCAATAGAAAGTTCTCCAGTTAATTTCTTCTCATAAAGTGCCCCCAAAATTTGGACTGTCTGCGTCTTATGTCTCAAATCAGTTTGCGGTTTTCATTTGTTTCTTGTAGGACTTGCTCATTGGTTTTTCTGTCTGTCCATGGCATTCTTTGCATTTTCCTCAGAAATCACATTTCTGCAGCCATCAGATGTTTTCCAGCTTGTCTGCTCATTGTTCACGTTTCACATCCATACAAAAGTACAGGTACTATGTTCCACTTAAACACTCTTTGTCTTGTTGTAATTGACATCTTTTTATTGGTCAGTATGTTTTCCATCTTGCAAAATGCTTTGTGCAGGCAATAATTAATGAATGTGTGTAGTTTATTATTAATTGTTTTAGTCATTATCCGTGCTTCTAAGTCATACAAGAGTACTGATTTACACATGTCTAATTGTACAAACTTACCTAAATATAAAAAAAAATCAGTTGGCAATTGGTAAGATTGAGGGGAGAAGAACAAGGGGAAGACACAGAAGTAAATATCTGGATTGCTTAGCCACATGGCATGGTCAAGGCAAGAACAGAGCTGATCAACTACTCTGGTGATTGTGTGAGATGGCAAAACATGACCGCCCATGCTTATCAGCAAATTAGGTAATTATCTGAGTTGGCTCAGATCCTTCTTCTTCTGTGTTCATCTGGAATGTTGTTTCAGATGTAATTGTGTTGTGCCTGTTTACAGTAGAGCTGCGATATTTGCACCTCTCGGCTGACACATTCGACTTCTTCAGGCATTTGTTGACCGGGTTACCTTCCCGGGGGCTCAGATCTTATGCTCCATTGAAAGATAAGGGGGCTGCAGGAGATAGCAAAAGATAAGGCTGATTAGCTGGGTTGGCTCAGATCTTATGTTTCATTGAAAGATAAAGAGGGCTGCAGGAGATAGCAAAAGATAAGGCTGATTAGCTGGGCTGGCTCAGATCTTATGCTCCATTGAAAGATAAGGGGGCTGCAGGAGATAGCAAAAGATAAGGCTGATCAGCCAGATTGGCTCAGATCTTATGCTCTATTGAAGGATAAAGAGTAGAAGAATCAGCTCTTACATGAGGCTTAACGTCCAGTTCTGTTGATTGACATAACAAAGTGAATTGCGTTGCACTGTTTTATCAAGCCTGTGGTTCAGTACACCTGACTTCGGCAAGCATTTTTTTCGGTTTGCTTTCTCTAGCCTTTGACTGTCCCAAGTCTACCTAAAAGGCAGAGGCTTTTAGATCTCTAGATCCTACTCCTTGACATGTCCAACACAGGAGACCCTAACAGCAGCTGCACTACCATCAGCATATCTCTTGGGGTCATTAGAACACACAAACCTATCTATCACTGTAAGGCGGAGGCACGATAGAGGGAGAGTTTGATTAATTTTGGTGCCTCTTCCAAGTTGTTTATCAATACTTCCCTAAATTTCTATCTAGGATGGAAGTGTAGCATTTTTAAGCATGGTACCATGTCCTTTGTTGGTGTTTAAGGATCTCTGGGAATTGAGTAGAAAGTGCAGGATAAATTGGGGATCTACGTCTGGATAGACTGATTCAGCACAGGATGAGCAGAGGATCTGGTAGGGGAAAACTCAGCCGGATGTTCAATCAGGCTGCCACTGGTACCATCAGCCTGAGAACTCTGTTCTAATCACTGGTACCATCAGCCTGAGAACTCTGTTCTAATCACTGGTACCATCAGCCTGAGAACTCTGTTCTAATCACTGGTACCATCAACCTGAGAACTCTGTTCTAATCACTGGTACCATCGGCCTGAGAACTCTGTTCTAATCTCTGGTACCATCAACCTGAGAACTCTGTTCTAATCACTGGTACCATCAGCCTGAGAACTCTGTTCTAATCACTGGTACCATCAGCCTGCCACTGGTACCATCAGCCTGAGAACTCTGTTCTAATCACTGGTACCATCAGCCTGAGAACTCTGTTCTTATCACTGGTACCATCAGCCTGAGAACTCTGTTCTAATCACTGGTACCATCAGCCTGCCACTGGTACCATCAGCCTGAGAACTCTGTTCTAATCACTGGTACCATCAGCCTGCCACTGGTACCATCAGCCTGAGAACTCTGTTCTAATCACTGGTACCATCAGCCTGAGAACTCTGTTCTAATCACTGGTACCATCAGCCTGAGAACTCTGTTCTAATCACTGGTACCATCAGACTGAGAACTCTGTTCTAATCACTGGTACCATCAGACTGAGAACTCTGTTCTAATCACTGGTACCATCAGCCTGAGAACTCTGTTCTAATCACCGGTACCATCAGACTGAGAACTCTGTTCTAATCACTGGTACCATCAGCCTGAGAACTCTGTTCTAATCACCGGTACCATCAGCCTGAGAACTCTGTTCTAATCACTGGTACCAACAGCCTGAGAACTCTGTTCTAATCACTGGTACCATCAGCCTGAGAACTCTGTTCTAATCACTGGTACCATCAGACTGAGAACTCTGTTCTAATCACTGGTACCATCAGCCTGAGAACTCTGTTCTAATCACTGGTACCATCAGCCTGAGAACTCTGTTCTAATCACTGGTACCATCAGACTGAGAACTCTGTTCTAATCACTGGTACCATCAGCCTGAGAACTCTGTTCTAATCACTGGTACCATCAGCCTGAGAACTCTGTTCTAATCACTGGTACCATCAGCCTGAGAACTCTGTTCTAATCACTGGTACCATCAGCCTGAGAACTCTGTTCTAATCACTGGTACCATCAGCCTGAGAACTCTGTTCTAATCACTGGTACCATCAGCCTGAGAACTCTGTTCTAATCACTGGTACCATCAGACTGAGAACTCTGTTCTAATCACTGGTACCATCAGACTGAGAACTCTGTTCTAATCACTGGTACCATCAGCCTGAGAACTCTGTTCTAATCACTGGTACCATCAGCCTGAGAACTCTGTTCTAATCACTGGTACCATCAGCCTGAGAACTCTGTTCTAATCACTGGTACCATCAGCCTGAGAACTCTGTTCTAATCACTGGTACCATCAGCCTGAGAACTCTGTTCTAATCTCTCTCAATTTCAGAATTTCTTCTGTTTTTTGTATGCCTGCCTCAATGGCATTCTTTGCAGTTTCTTCAGAAACCACATTTCCGCAGCCATTAAGATTTTTCTCGACCTGTCTGATTATATCCACACCTCACCTTTAACATGCTAAGTAGTTTATTCTAAGAAAACTTGTGTTACTGTCCTCTAAATGTTAATCATGTTTGGTTGGTCCTGAATATCTAGGGTTTGAGCCTACTCTCTGTCTAGCTCTCTTTATCTAAATCTGTCTGTATCTGTGTCTCTCAGTGTCACACTCTCAATGCATCATTTTATATATGTTTTCTGTCTCTATCTCTCTCTATATCTTACTCTTGGTTTCGCTCTGAGTCTCACCCTGTCTCTCATTCTATCTTCTTCTTCTTCTTCTTCTTTGTCTTCCGTTTGCTTGAAATTTGATTTTAACTGAAATGTTGACTCTTGTATGAATTTAACTGTCCTTTTTTTTTAGATCACTCAGTGGTCCATAGAGTTTATCTTCCACAGTTGCTTCTCTAGGCCAGAAGGTTTGCCTAGCTATGTCATACTTAGGGTCATTCTATCTGTATCTGTGTGTCTCAGTCTCACTCACACCATCTGATGATGTTTATTTCCTATGTGAATGTAACATGCACAATTGATGAATGACAGATGAGTGATTGGAAGGGCCAAATGTAAGACGGGCCTGCGTGCCCAATTTGTTACCTTTTGAAAATAAAGATCATTTGTTCGTTCTCTGTGTGCCTCTGGATCCTATCCATTAACCCGTCTGACATGGGAGACCCTGTCAATAGCAGCACTACCGTGAACATAGCTCTTGGGGTCATTGAAGCACACAACCCATATTTACAGCATTCACTTGACAATGTTTGTTTCTAAGTGAATGTAACATACACAATAGATAATTGATGTATGAAAGATGAGTGGTTGGGAGGCCCGAATGTAAGACAGGCCTGCATGCCCAATTGTAATAATTTGAAAATAATGTTTATTAGTTTGCTCACTCTCTCTATCTCTTTTCTCTGTGTCTCTTTCTCGGCCTCATTTCTCCCTTACCTCCCCCTTTCTATACTGCTAAGCAATAATAATAAGGAAAAGAATATGAATGTTACCTTGCAGGTTATGGAGCCCAGAGAGATATATTGTTTCTGACTGACAGGGGAGTAGAGGAAAACTTGTCCCTGTGACGCAGAAAATGTATTATTTATTTCTATAAACATTGCATGTTAGTCATAAGCTTGAAAATACATCAATGTATTTCTGTCACCAGCAATGTTTTTGTCACAAGATATTCTTTCTGTCACAAGCTATACATTCTGTCACAAGATACTCTTTCTGTCATATGCTACATTTTCTGTCACAAGCTACTGTTTCTGTCACAAGCTACTGTTTTTGTCATAATCTACTGTTTCTGTCACAAGATACTCTTTCTGGAACAAGCTACACTTTCTGTCACAAGAAACTCTCTGTCTGTCACAGGATATACTTTCTGTCACAAGATACTCTTTCTGAAAAACAGACAAATTCTTAAAGAGATTTCAGGAGACCCGGGTTAGAATCCTCGGTAAGGTGTGGAATTTTTTTCTGTCGGGGGGCAAAAAGAAAATCCTAACCATGCACAGTTCGCAACGACTGCACTAGCCAGGCGGCCTTACATCCTCAGGCTCAAAGACCCCTCTGCCATACACCGCAAGATACTTTATTGGCAGTAAATGACAGTTTTTTTTGGGACAGTTAAAACAACAACTTCCAGGGCAAGAAGGAATGAAAGTAACAAATGACTTGGACAAGATAGTTAAAGTAATGAATATGACAGAGTTAATACAACAACTTCACGGGCAAGAAGGAATGAAAATAATAACTGACTTAGACACAATAGTTAAAGTAATACAAATGACTGAGGTAATACAACAACTTCCTGGGCAAGAAGGAATTAAAATAATAACTGACTTGGACAAGATAGTTAAAGTAATGAATATGGCTGAGTTAATACAACTATCTGTGACTCTATCTACTTTTTTTTTTGCATATCCTTTACAGGACATCGCTGTCAACACCAGCATCTTTCAGCTGTATGTTGATTTCTTGGCAAGATTACGCTCAGTAGTTTGCCATTGCTTTCTGACTCTATCTACTATCCATCTTTATTGATTTCTTCTATTTAAGAGTTAGATATATTTTTACTTATGCCATTTCTTATGCTTACAGATAGGAGATCCAGATCTGAATCCTCGGTATGATGATGGATTATTTTTCTTGCCGAGGTCAAAAAGGAAAAAAGGAAACCCTAACCTGTATTCCATCCATCATTGCCATGCCAGTAAGCGTGGGCGGTCATGACTCGCCATTTCACTCGATCACCAGAGTCATGGATCAGCTCAGTGTTCTTGTCTTGACCATGCCATGTGGTCAAGCCATCCAGGTATTTACTTCTCTGTCTTCCCCTTGTTCTCTTCCCCTCGATCTTGCCAGCTGTCCCAAGTTCTCCAATTTATTTCTTCTCATAACATGTCCAAAAAATTGTGACTGTCTACGTCTAATTTCTGTAATCAATTTACGATTTTAATTTTTTTCTTGTAGCACTTGGTCAATGGTTATTCTGTCTGTCCATGGTATTCTTTGCATTCTCCTCAGAAACCTGTATTACATGCAGCGATTGCACTAGCCAAATTGCCATAATTCCCTATTATAATTATTTTTCTTGCCGAGGTCAAAAAGGAAAAAAGGAAACCCTAACCTGTTCCATCCATCATTGCCATGCCAGTAAGCATGGGCGGTCATGACTCGCCATTTCACTCGATCACCAGAGTCATGGATCAGCTCAGTGTTCTTGTCTTGACCATGCCACAGGGTCAAGCCATCCAGGTATTTACTTCTCTGTCTTCCCCTTGTTCTCTTCCCCTCGATCTTGCCAGCTGTCCCAAGTTCTCCAATTTATTTCTTCTCATAACATGTCCAAAAAATTGTGACTGTCTACGTCTAATTTCTGTAATCAATTTACGATTTTAATTTTTTTCTTGTAGCACTTGGTCAATGGTTATTCTGTCTGTCCATGGTATTCTTTGCATTCTCCTCAGAAACCTGTATTACATGCAGCGATTGCACTAGCCAAATTGCCATAATTCCTTAAGCTCAAGACACCCCCCCCCCCCCTACACTGCAAGGTACAATAGGCAGTAACGACAGTTACAGACAGAAACAACACAACTAAAGGTATATAATAGTAATAGCTCATAAGAAGCAATGAGTTAACAAGGAGCACAAGAAAGTACTTACAGTATACGTAAGGTTCACAGAACCAAAACTTGGAGCTCCGACTGCGATATCCAACCTTCCATCTTTGTCTATGTCTAGTATAGCTAATGATGCTCCAAATTGCGAGTATGCCTGCAGATAGATATTTAAAAACCTTTACGGGGTGTTAGTGTTTTGTCTATGTTGATATCTGTGTGGCTTTGTTTGAGTAAAAGTTGGGATGTTAACATACCATAAAGGCAAAGGTTCAAAAAAGCAGTAAAGGAATAAAGACAAAGGTAAGAGAGTCTCCGTGGTGAAGTGGTCAAGCCGTCTGCCTTGCGCTCTGAAGGTTGTGGGTTCGATTCTGGGCTATGTCTTTCAGTTCACGAGTGCATTTTTCTTGGAGACTCCTGGGGATCGTCGCCGGAACTACGAAGTTCGTGCTTTGTACGATGCTTTCGGCAGGCCGTCCTGTGGAAAGTGACTGAGCCATAAGGGATAAAACCTGGGGCAATGAAGTTGATCCTCTCGACATTTACGACTTTTTTCAGACAAGGGTAAAAAAACAGTAATGGAATTAAGACAAAGAACATGTTGTGAGATGTAAAGGCGACCAGTGTAATACTGATCATAGTTTAGTTGAGTTGAGTTTAGAACCGACATCACTGCACTCAGGACATTCCCATACGTGCTCCGTCCCCTCGTTCAACAGCCAGCGAAGAGTCATACTACTAATCATTCCCACTGCTATCTGATTAAATGTTCTCCTGGTCTTCCCTCTCAGTTTTGAGGTTCTTCCAGAACCCCTGCTGATCCCCCGCAATCTCATTCTTTCCACATATGGGTTCTCAATCTGTTCCTCCGCCTTCTCCACCTGGTCCCACAAGCACACGACCACCTCCCCCTTATCCACCAAGAGGTGCATTCCCTGCTAGCTTATCTGCCTGTTCATTCCCCCGTACCCCCGCATGGCCAGGGCAAAATATCCATACAATTCTCACAATCTGTGACCTCTGAAGCGATGAGAGCCATTCCACACAAAACATTCCTTTCTCCACCTTACTAAGCATACTCTTTGAATCCGTAATGAATACGTGTGTTGCAGTGGTATCCTCTAGCCACCGGAATGCCGTTGTTACTGCCTCCACCTCCATTCTCATGCTGGAGGTTGCAGTCTCATATGCCAGATTCTCCTTTTTCAAGACTCATCCATTAGCCTTTGCAATAAAGCCCCAGCCACTATGTCTGTTTCTCACCACTGACCCATCCGTGTAGATGACCATGTCACCTTGATGTGTGTTGCTCTGGATCAGTTGTTCCACTTCAAACTCAGTGCGGCCCGCTGCCCATTCTCTGCACTCACGACCCAGTGTTATGATGAAATTGTGCCAGTCCGTCATGTCATCTGGAACTTCAACCCACTCTCTTTCATGATTCATGGTCTCTAGATCACACACCTGACTTATAGAAAGTTCTGCCTGTGCCATCCAGGACCTGCCTCATCTTAGTCTATGACCCTTAACCATATCCATTGCTGCATGCAGCGGGTGATCCCTGTCTGCGGCAACTCTTAGGTACCATTTGGCCTGAAGGACCCTATGCCTATCCGTCATTGTTGGTAGCGCCAGGATATGCCTCACGCATATAATTGGTATGTCCTTTGAGCACCCCAGGATTAACCGCATGGCAGCATTCTGTATGCGCCCCAACCTTTCAATCTGGCTCTTTGATACTGTCAGCAGCCCCAAACCATACTCAATGACATAAATTATTACTGCTGAAAGAGCCTGTACAGCATCCTCTGATCTACCCCGGTTGCTGCCATAGCCCTCAATGCATTAAGTCCGCTACCAGACTTCACCACCAAAGCCTCCACGTCATCCTTAAAAGACAAACACCTGTCAAAGGTGATACCCAAGTACTTCAGCTTACTCTCTCGACTAAGAGGACATGCATTCAACATAATACCTGGGACATCTGTCTTGACAATCCGGTTATCCAGGGAGTACCACACAACCGATGCCTTGTCTGGGTGTATAATGGCCCCAGTGTCCCTGCACCACTCCGCCACCCTGTTTACTGCCACCTATAAGTCTTTCGCCAAACTGGCACTATCTCTGCCTTGGCTGTACACCAGCACATCATGTGCAAATGTCAAGATTCTACCCACACCTGGTGTCTCAATAGCTGTGATTGTGCTGGTGTAGACATTAAAGAGCTGCTGATCATAACACCTCATGAGTGTCAATTGACCTTCACAGTACTAGGGCCAGCATCATGTGCTCAATATTCCTCCACGTGTCCTTTAATTTTACCATTACTTAGCTTTACTTTTACCTTTACTTTAATTAACTTTTACCTTTAATTTAATTAACTTTTACCTTTACTTTAATTAACTTTTACCTTTACTTTAATTAACTTTTACCTTTACTTTAATTAACTTTTACCTTTACTTTAACCCTTAATTTACTTTACTTTTACCTTTACAATCCTTTTACCTTTATCATACTTTAACCTTTACTTACTTTTACCTTACTTTACTTCTACCTTTACTTTCTGTAAAGTTTACTTCACTTTACTTTACCTTTACTTTTACATCTACTTTACTATATTGCTATAACCTTTATTTTACTGCTATTTGGATCTAACTTATTTCAATTATGATTATTCTTGTCAATAAGCTCATAGAATGGGACCTAAACTCTATCGAATAAGAAGAGTTTGCTGCATCTCCTTTACAGGACATCACAATCAACCCCATCATTTATTGGCTGTTTGTGATTTACCGGGCAGTTTTTAGCTCAGCAAATTGCCATTGTTTTCTAACTGCTGGCGCCTCATACCATCAGAACCAACGCAAAGCAGTCTGCCTCCAAATGGCCAGCAGCTCATTTCAAACCATTGACTGGGTACGTCAGGGAATTATGACATAATTTTCACTATCCCCAAAGCCACAGTGCCAGTTACACAAAATAAAAGTCAGTTGCATATCCTTTACAGGAAGTCAAGTCAACCAGAGAATTTTTTTTGGCTGTTCGCGATTTCTTGACAAGTTTGGGGTCAGTAGTTTGCCATTGCTTTCTGAATGACCGGCACTGATACCATTGTGTGACAATATCAACGCAAGGTGGTCTGCTGCCAAACTGCCCGTAGCGTTTCAAACGCGGTTTGCAGGATTATGAATAGCGTCCATAATCCCTTCACCACAGAGCCGCCACACAAAATAAATCATTTATAATTACCCCATGTGGGTCTCCAGGTCCTGGTATCTTAACATCTGCTGCCTGGGTGAGATCATGTGATGTCAGGTTTAAACCATTGTCAGTACCTATACAAGGAATGCATCAACAAAACACCAGAAGTAGAATCGGCAAGCTTTACTAGAGCACAATCAAGTAACGAAAGGGATACTGCAGCCAAAGCTTTCATCAGCAGACAGGCAACAGACAGACACACATACAACTACATGAAAACTTTACAAGGAAATATATATATATATATATATATATATATATATATATATATAAGTTACTCATCTGTTTGCTTGTTGTGGACTGGATACATGCGTGATTGAATACTATGTGTATAGTTATAGATGTGTGTGTGTGTATTCAGTTACTGTGTGTATGTGTGTATTCTGTTACTGTGTGTATGTGTGTATTCAGTTACTGTGTGTATGTTTGTATTCAGTTACAGGTATGTATGTGTGTATTCAGTTACGGTGTGTATGTGTATATTCAGTTACTGTATTTGTGTATTCAGTTCTGTGTGTATTCAGTTACTGTGTGTATTCAGTTACTGTGTGTATGTGTGTATTCAGTTACTGTGTGTATTTGTGTATTCAGTTACTGCATGTATGTCAGTACCTGCAGGAGTGGTCAAGTTAACTACAATAAGTATCAAGGAACATTACCTTCACATCCTCACTTGCATTCAGTGATCACATCTTTCACTACCATAATCGGTGTTGCTTGCTTATGCAACACAAAACATGCTTTTATTAGGTGCCCTATATATTTTTGGTGATATCAAAGCAAAATGTGACACCAAAATGTAAAATGGATATAGAATCGAAAATTCTTAACCAAGTGGATAATTTTAAATACCTAGCGGCATTTATAACATTAGACGGAAGGTGCACAATAGACATTAAGAACAGAATAGGGCAATCAAAAGGTGCATTTCAGAAAATAAAAAGTATCTCACGCAATAAGTCACTATTATTGAAAGTAAGAAAGAGAGTGCTGAAATCTATATAGAGTCTGCTTTACTATATGGCTATGAATCTTGGAATGTAAAGAACAAATTAGGAAGAGCTTGGAAGCAACAGAGACGTGTTTCCTGAGACGAATGTTGCAAATTCCTTGGACTGCCAGAGTAACTAACAACGATTGCCTGAAAGAGGCTAATGAAACTAGAACATTATATACAACAATAAGAAAGAGACAAACAGCTTTCTTTGGTCATGTGATGAGAAGAGAGGCATTTGAGAACATTGTGACGACTGGAAAGATCGAGGAAGTGAGGCTGACGCAGACCAAGAGAAATGATACTGAATGGATTGAGAAGGTAGCATGGAGGAATATCATCAGCACAGCTGATCCAGAGCACCACAGACCGATATCTATGGAGAGACATGAACGTCTACGCCAGCCGGCATGGCACTTGATGATGATGATGATATGAGTGTAAAGACTACAGGTAGCCACTTTAGACCAAATATTTTTTTAAATCCAGACCATGAAATAAACCAGGTCTGCATGAACAGCCATGTAAACAACAACAAAGATAGAACAACACATTCTTCTGATGTGATACTTCACAAACTTACCAAATAAAATGAACACCATGCCAGTCTTTTGGTTCCCAGCAGAGAAGAATCCTGGCGCACCAATAACCACATCATCATTTCCGTCATGATTCAGATCTGCGACAGCATAGGCGCTGTGGGATGAAAGTGAGCCGTCTGTTGAAACTAGCTGGTTTGATCATCAACATATTCATCATCGTCATCATCATCATCCAGTGCCTTGCCAGCTGGCAAATCTGTTGAATTTAGCTGCAGTTTCATCATCATCACCATCATCATCATGTGCCTTGCCAGCTGGCGTGTGCGATCATGCTTCTCTACAAAATGTGATCTCCGACAGCATGGGCCAGTTCATGTGTTGACTCCCTTCCATGCCATGACAGAAGACTGTCAAGAATTTTCTCACGCTGTCTTCCTCTATCCCTCTTTCCACAAATCTTTCCAGTTGTCATAATGTGGCCCAAAAAATGATGACTGCCTCTGCAGTTTACATCAACAAATTGTACTCCAGCATAGCTCAGTCTTTAGAGTGGAGGCTGGAAGGGAATGAACAGGTACTGATATGCCAGGCGGGAGTTGACTACCAACCAACACCTTTCTTCACCCCCACATGGGGCTGTCAACGTGTTAGGGAGGACTGAGATAGGAGAAGAGACAGAAGAGAATTAAGGACCAATAGGACGTAGATAAGAACCACTCCAAGGGAGTAGTTAGAATAGAGACAGAACACAAGCTATGACTTAGAACAGTCAGAAGGCAGGACTTAGATGGGGACACAGACGTGTCATATCTAGGACAACAGCGGGACCAACCCCTAGGACAGGGTGGGGAACGCTAGTTCACGGGAGAACACCCGTAGACAGAGTAAACAGTAGTACAACCCAAGGTTGACGTGAACAAGACTACTGGACTACGTGATGGACAGGACAGCATGGAGTTTTGCTGACCGCACGTGATTAAGACGACAAGATTAGCCAACCGAGCGAACTTAGTCAGACGGCGACCGGACAGCTTCCAGACAGGACGTGTCTGTTTTCCGAATGCCAATGTGTAGTTTATGAGGGCGCATGTTACAGATAGTGAGAGTTGAGTTATATCTGAAGACGTATGAGTTTTATGTGAGAAAGGCGACCACTGTATATTGTGTCAGGCAGCTACCGCCTGAGTATGCGTGTATGAATATATCAGGTTCGCCTGAAATAAAGTAGATCTGTTCCATCCACATAATTACTGTGTCGTTGAGATGTGGATGAAGATGCGAGAGTGCCTGTAAGTAAAGTAGGTTGTTGACAGGGCATACTGGGTTTTAAAAAAGTGATATTCCTCCCTGATCCCCATGTTGTGGATTATAAGCTTGGATGTGGATGGAAAAAAATACATGGATGAAAAACTTATGTTCAACACCACTTATATACAACAAACGAGGTCTGCATGGCTGAATGGATAATAGTGCACACTCTAAAACTTCTGGTGTGGTGATGCCAAGGTAGCGGGTTCAACCCTTACACTAGTCAGTTGGACTAAAATGTTGACTTCTCATGGGGTCATAAATTACAAGTACCTCTGAAGTCAAGAGTGGGTTCGCCTGATGGCAGGGGACACTGGTAATAGTGCACATGCAAAAAAAAAGTCCAATGTGGACTATGCTCAAGTTAAAAGCAAGCGAATGGGGGGGGGGGGGGGAGAACAAATTAACAAACATAAAACAACATATGTGTCATACCTTCCAAGCCTGGCATAGTCACTGTCAGTGGTAAGTATGGAGTCAGGCCGCTTGTAGTTGTCAGTGACAATTTTCATGTGTCTGACATCACTTACTTCACGATTGCCGACGTGGCGGCCGAGAGTTCTATCTCTTGCTGAATGCTCAATCTTTTCCTAAGAAATAAACAAAAACAGTTTGTTGCCTGGCATATTTCATTGCACCTCATCAGGTGCATGCTGCAGAGTGAAGTGTCACATAAACTGAATATATGAATCATATTTGTAGTATATGTCAGTCAGTCAGTCAGTCAACAGATTATCCTCACTGCACATCAAACCATTCAGTCCATAAGTGCTCAGATCGCCTCCTCAGTAAATCCCGCAGCGTGTAGCGGCTCACGACACCAGTTCTGTGTTGGTTTATTAATCTTCTTTCGCTTCCTGCATAGTGTTATCATTTGGCCACACCTCTTGTAACTTGCTGTTTTCACAGTCTGACCATGGTTGTAGATTCAGTCATCACTTGGTTCTCGCAAACAACTTACTTCTCATAAGTATATGTATCTGTCAATACGAGTATATGTGAATGTGTGTGTGTGATGTATTTCAGCCAAAATATTGCTTCTTTGTTAGAAAGTGAAAACAATGTATTCCCTTAGTGAATTTAAACGTAGAAGTCAAAAACAAGAGGTTGCACAATTTATTGTCTGGCATATTTCCCTGCATCTCGTCAGGTGCATACTACAGAATTATATATCATATAAAGTGAATAGATTAATCCTATTTTGGCTAAAATACATAACACTTATAGTTTCTGATATTATTCTAATATGGAGCAATGTTATCTCCGCGGTAATCATAGAGTCACTGTGAAGTCTTTCTGTCGGCACAACTCCATTTTTGGATGCCTAACTGCTATTAACTTTTATCGTTTCTTTACTTATCCAGTCAAGCGGAGAGCGGTGCGCAAGCCCCTCGATTCTGGAGTTAAGCGGCAACCGGCGCTCGTCGTCGGCCGCGATCTGCTCTGAAGACAGTGTCAGGCGGGGAGTTTGACTGGGGCGGTACATCTGTCAAAAGGTAACGCAGGTGTCCTAAGGCGAGCTCAGCGAGGACGGAAACCTCGCGTAGAGCAAAAGGGCAAAAGCTCGCTTGATTTTGATTTTCAGTACGAATACAGACTGTGAAAGCGTGGCCTATCGATCCTTTTGACTTTAAGAGTTTTAAGCGAGACTCAGGCTACTATTTGTTTGTAAAGAGTCATTATATTTCAGAGTTTCCATCTTGGGTCAAGATGACGGGATATATTTTCCTCCAGCTAGACGTATCAAGACGGTTGATCGGCGGCTTGACAATCCGCCATCACAAAACTCCAAACTGTTACAGAATCAGATTTCTGGCTCCAAATGTTCGATGCTTCGCACAAACATAGAGAGCCACGACTTCTGCCCTATGCGCCGACTTAGGCACGAGAGGAAAGACAACTGCTATTGCCTCTACATATTTGAGTAATCATGTATTGCTCACCAAATACAGTATACAATATATATATTCTTTGTTAGAATCTGTCAAGCTGGGCAAGATAACATTGCTTTGAATTTCTGAAACTACCAATATTTATTTGAAACAGTAAAACAGTTTCAGAAATTCAAAGCAATGTCTTCCCAGTGAATTTAAATAACGAAGACACAAACAATAGATTGCATTATTTATTGTCTGGTATATTTTGCTGCATTTCATCAGGTACATGCTGCATAAATCACCATGCAATGTGTCTTGTATATTTCAGCTTGAAGGATGTATCTTCTTGCTTGAGTTTATGTTGTGTCATTTCTGCAGTATGTACCTGATGAGATGCAGCGAAATATGCCAAGCAATTAATCTTGCAATTTATTGTTCATGTTTCCGTTATTAAAACATTTGGTGGACTAACATTTGGTGGACTAACATTTGGTGGACTAACATTTGGTGGACTAACATTTGGTGGACTCTAAAATGTGGATTCTGGGGTAGGACTAGCAGGTGAAGATGGACAGAACAGCAGCTGCTGGTTCACTGTTTAAACTGAATATTGGCTTCAACCATGCTGGTGTTTGTGGCTTAGAGGCAATCAACCCAGTTTTACAATCCCACCCACTGGGTTCAAAATCAGCCACAGGTGATTTGAAAGTAACTGATTGTCACAATGGTATGAGCTTGGTCAGCCAGACAGCATTAGTCAGTCAGAAAGCATTGGTCAGTCAGAAAGCATTGGTCAGTCAGAAAGCATTGGTCAGTCATACAGCATTGGTCATCAGACAGCATTGGTCAGTCAGAAAGCACTGATCAGTCAGAAAGCATTGGTCAGTCAGAAAGCATTGGCCAGTCAGAAAGCATTGGTCAGTCAGAAAGCATTGACAAACTCATCATCGTGGGCTCCACAGATCTCGGTCCTTGGTATACTGGATCAACTCTGCTAATGTAGTCTATCCAGCATCATTACTCTTCATTTGCCTCTGCCTCTTTCCCCACTGATCTTTCTAGTTTTTTTTAGATGTTCTCTAACGCCTTTCTTCTCATTACATGACCAAAGAGTGCTGTTTTCCTCTATTTTACAGCTGTATATGTTTCAGTAAAATTACTGAACATAACATAAATTACAAACAGTCAAACAATGCTTGGGTTGACAGCAATTTCCTGTGAAGATTATGCAAATAAATTTTCATTTCATCCATTACTCACAAAAGACTTGTATTTTTACCTTCAGCTTCATGCCAGGTTTGAAGATCATGCCTGGGCCAGATTTCTTAACCTCAACATCGCCGAGGCTTGAATCAAACATGTTATGATGGGTGTAAAAACCATTCTTCAGAAATGTAGAATTTCTTCCCGTTGTTGCCAGACTTTTTGTATCATTACAGCGAACAAATAATGGGTTGTAGTCCATTGTACATAAACTGTGGGAAGCATGATTTTCTTACAATTATGTTATACAGAAAGAAGCAATTTACAAATGTTGGCCACATTATAAAGTGAAAATGGGAACATATTGTAACAGCTGGAGAGGTTTAAGGAAAAAGAGACAGAAACAAAAAAGAGATAGCGGACGACAGTGAGAAAATATTTGAGACAGAATTTCATTATGGGTTGGAAAAATGTCAACACACACATTTATATATTCTGTTGGGCCGGTTGGTACTTCAAGAGATGTTAAAGAAAATGATTCTGCACAGCAGATTTTATGTACACAAATTACAAGACAAAATTTCCAAACTATTGTGAAAATTGGGTTTATAGTCCTAGGCTCATATTGGTCTGTGGTCAGTATGACATGAGCCGCTTTACCTTCATGAAAATTTTCTGGGAGCCATTTTGTGAGGCTGGGTCTACCCTGGAATTATGTGATCATGAAATAAATGTTATTTGAACAAAGGAATATCATCCATATTTTTTCTTCCTTGAGAAAAAGACGTGGAGAGAGGGGACGCACACACACTCAGACAGAGAGGGGAGAGAGAGAAACACACACAGAGGGATACAAAGAGACATGGAGAGAGACACATTGAGACAGATAGGGGAGAGAGGCAAAGAAGAAGAAGAGAGACAGACACACACACACACACACAGAGGAGAGAGTGACAGAAAGACATGGAGAGACAGAAGGAGACAGGGAGAGGGGAGGAAGAGACAGAGAAAGAGATGGCAGAGACAGACAAGACAGCGAAAGGAGAGACAGACAGAGGAGTGAGAGGCAGAGAAAGAGATGATAGAGACAGACAAGACAGAGAGAGACAGACAGAGAGAGACAGACAGAGAGGAAAATGAGAGACACACACACACAGATCACTGTGTGTCTTTCAAAGTAAAATCTGTGATGAAAATACTGTCTGCTCCTGGCTGAGAATCTAGTACTTTAAGAGTTAAAAAATGAATGACATACACCACTGTTAAGGGTTAAAATGGATTTCTGCATGCTAAACTCACTTCACCATATGGCTTGTGAACTCCACAGAATGACTACATATTGCAGCAAAGGTAATCCCACATGGTCGTGTGGAGTGACAGGACCCCGTCACACGTCACATCTCCTTTCCTCACAAGTGTTTCTACTCAGTGAAGTTACTGGTGCTAGTTTTACCAAACAGGATTCCAATTACAGATAGACGTGTTCAGAAACACATCCCTTCTCAAGTTAGTTGCATATCCTTTACAGGATGTTGCAGTCAACCCTAGTATTTTATGGCTGTTTGTGATTTCTTGGCAAGTTTACGTTCAGTAGTCTGCCATTACTTTCTGAATGACCAGCATTCATACCATTTTATGAAAACTAACACAAGACAGTCTGCTGCCGAACTGTCTGCAGCTGTGTTTTGAACGTGGTATGCGGGATTACAAATTGGGTCTGTAACTGCTTCACCACAGAGCCGGCTCCTCAAATGGGAAACTAAAACAGTTCCATTCTGGCAAGTGGTAATATCCACTCATTCAATTAATCAAGCAATCAGTCAGGTGCCATCTCCACAATGAAGGTTGCCAGCATTGTATCTCCAAAATCTCTTGCCCTTGTACACTCTGATAGATTTCTATTTGCCCATCTCTTAATGTTATCTTCTCAACTGTATCGCTGTCTAAATGTAATGTCCACGGACAAAACTACACGCCAACCAAACATCACAATTAACAATAAAGGAACATAAACTGTCACAAACTTTGGATATCCTGGCTAAACAATAAGCAATAATGGGCACTGCTGATAGGGAGTCAGAAGCTGACTGGACATGGCCATGCAGAGGTAAAACAGTGTTAAGAACCTATGACACAACACCAGCAAACAAGACAAAGCAACATTTTTGAAAATATACATCTTTCTTTTAGCGACAAACAGACATGAGTCATAGACAATTTCACAATCACTAACGAATATAATTGAGGCAGTTGAACTAAAATATTACATAATTCATAGAATATTGAGAACCAAGAAGAAAAATACTGAAATTCCGCAAGATCTGAATATTTAAAATAATCTGTCTCATAAATAGTATGGTATTTTGGAAACTAAAATACTCTGGCCATATTAAGTATCACAGAGGCTTGGAGAGAACAGTCTTGCAAGGCATGGTTCCTGGATGGAAAGGCAGGGTTCGATAAGCATGGAGATAGACACTGAGAGATCGAGAAACTTATTTTGGCCATGATGGGAGTGACATTCTGCTACAAGAAGATGTATCGCTGTCCACCTTTTGCTCACCTGCCTTCAACTCTTCCCTCCAATATGGCTGTTCTTTGCTTTTTTTTTTTACAAACATGCTTTGTCTTTTAATGTGGCCAAAATATCTAACTTGTCTCTATTTTATTTCTCTCAGCAGCTCTTTTCAATCCCAACTTCTCTCGAGTTGAGTCTGTATTTATTTGGGGGAGGGGGGGGGGGCTTTGAACTCAATCATAGCCCATACAAACTACTTCTAGTAGCACGGACTGAATTTGGCGTGTGGATTAGCTTTCCCTAATAACAGTGTCCCTCGTCATCAGGCAAGTCCACTCCGACTTCAGAGGTACTTATAATTTATGTTCCCAAGTAAGGACAAAAGGTCACCATTTTAGTCCAGTTGTCCAGTGTAGGGGTTGAACCCCTTACCTCGGCATCAGCACACCGGATATTAAATAACACGCACTCTTATCCATTCTGCCATCCTGACCTCTGAGCCTTATTTGATTGTTTATGCTTCCATGAAATATGACTATCCACTAAGATAACCATTGCAATTAGTCGTCCTCACTGCTGCAGCTCAGAATATCATGAAAAATGCACTCACCTCACACCATTCTCTACTGCAAATGTGAAATATCTCCACACCCGCTGAGACCACACAGCCATGTCTTGTAAGCCACCCAGGTAGTAGTCGTACAGTTGGTCAAGCAAGAATGGACTCTTTCTGGCTGAGACTGGGAAGTACTGAGTAGGATTGAAAAATAAACCATGCATGTTTACGAAATGAGCGATGCCTTGCGTAGAAATTGTTTATATACTAAACCCAATAAATCTAGATATTGTCCTAACACTACAAACCCAGCTGGCCATTACAGACGAGTGTCTGATGCTAGTTCGATTACACAAACTGGGAGTGAAGCCTGACTAAGCACTTTGGGGGCGAGAGAGAAGACATTACAACCAAAACCTCATGGGAGCGGTGAGGAGAGAGGCTTTGTGATGGCTTCTGCATTACAGGACTGAGCACATAAGGGAATACACAATGTGTGGGGGATGACAATCATGAAATGATTGTCATTGTGACAGAAATGATTGTTCTTGTGATGAATTATTTTATCCTGCTTTGCAGCTTTCTAATATAATCCTGAAATAATTTTCATCCAAATTCAACAAATGCTGCCAAATGAAACCAGAACAGACAGGAACAGAAACTATTATCAAGTGCCCTGCCAAATGGCATAAGCACTCGTGTTTCTGCACAGATCTCGGTCCTTGGTGTTCTGGATCAACTCTGCTGCTGACACTCCCCCATGCCACCATCTTGGACTCCCAAGCATCATTTCTCTCAGTGTAATCTCTCAGTGTCTCTTCTATCGCTGATCTCTCCAGTCATCATGATATTCTCAAATGTCTCTCTTCTCACCAACTGACCATAGAACATTGTTTGCCTCTTTCTTATAGTTGGAGGAGGAGAAAGAAGAAGAAGATGGCGATAAAGTACAAGGCAGTTTAAAAGAAAAATCCCTCAAGAAGACACTGAAGTGTGAAAGATTAGGCATTTCATATGTAAAAAGTCATAGCTTTATGAAATGAGGAGGTAAATTCCTTTTTGATGGTTTTCTTTCCCTAGTCATCACAAAGTAGGATATACATATTACATCGCTATAAAGATTACACATTTTACATCTCTAAGTGGGAGAAATAGAACTGTTCTTAAGAAAACATGCTCGCAAACACGGAACAAACAAGCAAGAAGTACTTTTTTGTAAAAACAGCAGACACACCTGTGAGGTTTTTTGTGGGTTTATAGAGAATTACAGAAGTTCCAATGAGTGAAGTTCTATAAAGTATATCTCTCTATAAAAGATACAGGTTAGTAACAGCAAGTGTTGTCTAGAGGTATTGATATTTATTCTCGCATAACCCTTGTAGAGAAACCATTCAGAATTTTGGCTCACCGAGTACCCCCACTGTGAGAAATTAGACACAAGTTAAGTTCTACACAGAATTATTTATAGATGATTTCTCTTCTAGGCCATATATATATATATATAGAGATCTTGGCAGTTAGCCACAGTAACCAATGAAAGCAGTTCTCTCATCTTCCAGCTGACTGTGCTCTGGTCGCCAACCTCATTTTTGATCTCATTACATCTTTCAAGTGACACAAGACACTTGGACAAATGATCACATTGACAATTGTACCATTGTAGTGAACATAAACAACAACAACTGTATTTTACACTCGTTGAACAAGACAACATGAGAAGATCTTGACAACAGTTGGACAAACATTCACAAAGAATGATCACACCAACAGGTTAGACAAGTCATACATCATGGAAGATACTTGACAACAACCACACAGACTTTCACAATCTCTGTAACCAACCACAACAGTAGAGTAACAGTCACCATGAAGATGCTTGACACCAGTTGGACATTTCTTTCTCAACAATGTACAAGACAATCACAGAGACATGTATCTCAAAAACTGTTCTCTTACAACTAATACTTTATTAATGTCTGATGAGGTCAAGTGAAGACTCAGGCTTCATATTCTGCCAACAATTTACATCTCAAATATGTTTATATGCAAATTATAGTGACATTATCTATGAAAACCCAAACACATCACTCAATATCCCCACAGAAACATCAATCTAAATAAACCCTCCTCCTTCACATATCTACACCATAGGTTATCCTACACCACAACACTTTAATCATGCTATCACTTTTCCAACCGTCAAATGAGGAAAACACATGATAAACCTATAGCCGGGCACAAGTATAGGGAGACACTGCTATACTGATCCGTGTACCGTCTTTTAGCACCAATGAAGGTGTTGGGAATGTCTCAGGTTTCAGCTTTCCCCATAATGTTTTTCCAGTTTAGGCTATTCCCTACTTTGACTAGTCCGAAGCAAGTGACAAACATGTCCTTCCGAAGGGTGAGTAGACTGTTCGCAAAGTTGATAATTTGGGATTAGTTTTACTTTTCCAGCAGAGGAAGATCTAAAAACTATGATGTCCCATCATTCTTCTCTGCCAGTCTATCTCCCACAACAGGTTCTGATGTAATTGAATCACAACACCGACTTATCACTAATCCATTTTTGGGAATTTGCTCTATGTATTAACTTCTGCTCCTTTAGCTTTCAGCCAATATTAATAATAACTGTGATATAGTCTGCTCCAAGTGCACCTTTAATGTCCACTCTTAGCCAGTAGTGACATGCTGAAAACCAGGTGATCTCTCCTCTTAAGGTTTCTTCTTGAATTTATCTTGAAGATATAGCCTGGAGCTTTAACAAAATTGGAGAGTATCCCTGTCTTAGGCTTTTAAGAAAGACTTTTCTTCAGTGCCATCTGTATAGGCCAGAATTAGTGGATTCAGGCTGAATCTTTGCAACCTGTTGTTCATTTTGGTCTTTTTGGAGTCTGACTTTTCAGCTGGAGTTGAAGACTAGAGCTCAGGACTTCCCTGGAGTTGTCCTGGTGATTGAAAGGCCTCCCCCATCTTTCTCATTCTCTGGAGTGCAGATGACCACATCCTAAAGAATGCTTTTGGGCAAATTTTACCACTGCATCTTGAACACGTCCTTACGGGATGGAATCAAGGCTTCGACTGGTGGGCTAATTATGTATTAAGGAGCGTTACCAGCCCAAGGGTTACCCAATCAAATTGAGACCCCACCATTCATCTACCCTCTCTCGATCTAGAATCTACTATTCTATTTTTAGTTAGGGTATCAATACGGCTTACGTGGTTAACTACTGAGTATTGAGAAATGTAAATGGACTGGGGATGCGAACGTCTGAAGACATCATGCCACAACACCACAAACTCAAAACAAGAGAACGAGACACACACACTGTTATTCACTTTATGAAGATATTCTACTGTGTCAGATTTCCATAATTTCTTTCTTACCTTTTCCAAGGCAACCCGCTCGGCAATTCTGCAATTAAATAAATAATAATCATGTACTTTATTGTTTCTATTCACACCTGAAAATTGACTTAAAAACAGCTTCATGTCTTGGATATTAAAATACAATGGGCTTATAGACCCAGAACCTGAAAAGATGTAAGATGAATTTCCTCACTTCATTGTTAGTTATTCAGAATATTTAGAGAATTAAGGTTTCAAGGCGACTTCATTGCACCGGGCTCCATCCCAGATGGCTGTGTCTCTTTCTGTAAAGCGGCCTGCTGAAATCATCACACGCAGCATGAACTTCATAGTTCCAGCAACTATCCCCAGGAGTCTCTGAGAAAACTGCACTTGTGAACCAAATGATCAAGTATGGAATCAAACCCATGACATTCGGCATGTGGCCACGACTCCCCACCCCCCACCCGCTCAGGAATTATGTATTTAAGTTGTGTTGAGGTAAAACCATTACAGTCGTGAAATTGTATAGAAGAAAAGAATAATATAAGTAACAACGCTGTGCCATTCTGTTATCTTATGCAGTGCTTTCTGTGGATGTGTGAGTTACAGGAGAGTCTGATATTAGTCCAGTATGACATAACCGGCCTCTGTGTCGATGGCGGTGCGGACACGATTCGTAATGTCGCTAACCCGAGTTCGAAACACAGTGGTGACTGATCTTGTAGCAGACCGTGTTGCGCTGGTTTTAACGTGTTGGTATGGGAGCTGGTCGTTCAGAAAGCAATGGCAAACTACTGAACATAAAACTTGCCAAGACATTAACATTGGTATTAAAATGCTGGTATTGACTGCAACATCCTGTGAAGGATATGCAACTATAAGGAAATAAAATGACATAACCGGATATGGGGAGTCAGCTACAACACAAGCCTGGGGATTGATTGATTGATTAATTGATTGATTGATTGATTGAGGACCCGACATCACAGCATTCGGGACATTCCAAAGCCTGAGGAAAGAACTTCAAAGCTATAATTTGGATTGCCAGGGTAACTAACAATGAGTGTCTGGAAGAGGTTTATGAAATTAGAAACTTATGCACAGCTATAAGAAAAAGACTAACAAGTTTCTTTGTCATGTAATGAGAAGAGTAACAGTGGGGAAAACATCATGTACAGATCAGTGGTAGAAGAAGCATTGGAAAACATCATGGACAGATCAGTGGTAGAAGAAATAGAAGCAGACGGAGAGAAATTATGCTGGATGACCAAAGATGGCGGCATGAAGACAAAACACCAATAGAATTTATCCAGAACACCAAGGACAATATATGTAAGGATATCAATTGGGGAACCCTTTGAGGCCAATCACAGTTCATAAATAAACAGGTCTGAATCCCAGTTGGTAACTATAGCTTTCAATTTGTATGTTGTCTAGTGGGTTCTCTAGCATCTACTTCCTTCTTCTACTTCTATGACTGCCAAACAATATTTGTGTGTTTATTTATGAACTGTGAAGATACAAGAAGTTGTACACCATTTTGAATAAATCACCAGAAAACGAGAATTGTCAGCTTTACTACAACGTGATTACAAGTAGCAAAATAGGTGTTACGGCTAAAACCTTCACCAGCACAGAATAACTAAACACAAACCTTCACCAGCACAGAATAACCAAACACAAACCTTCACCAGCACAGAATAACTAAACACAAACCTTCACCAGCACAGAATAACTAAACACAAACCTTCACCAGCACAGAATAACTAAACACAAACCTTCATCAGCACAGAATAACTAAACACAAACCTTCATCAGCACAGAATAACTAAACACAAACCTTCATCAGCACAGAATAACCAAACACAAACCAACACAACTACATGAAAAACACTACATGAAAATATACACCAGTTTGAAGAGCACAAGATGATGATGATGATTACCATACAGAGGTTGGCTTGGCCGAGTGGATAAGCACATGCGTTCTTAAATATCCGTAATGCGAAGGTTAGGAGTTCAACCCCTACACTGGACAGTTGGACTATAATGTTGACTTCTCATTCTTGACTTGGGGACGTAAATTATAAGTACCTCTGAAGTCGCAGTGGGTTCACCTGATGGCGATGGGCACTGGTAATAGAGAAAGTAAATCCACACACAAAATTCAGTCCAGCACTACTAGAAGTGGTGTGTATGGACTACGCTTGAATGCAAAGCGAGCGGGCGCCCTCCTCCCCCCCCCCCCAATTTTTTTTTGTTTTCAATTTCACCATACATCCACTTTACCTCCCACTGTTGAATACAAATTCTGTTGAGTAGAATACTAGGTGTGTGAAGAGTTAATTTAATGAAAACTTACTTGCTTAGATACAACATCTTATTGCATGTGACAATGACATCTTCCGTCACCTCCTCTGTCCCATACAGATCTCTGTAAATCTGCAGTAAATCCTGGACTGGGACATACCTGAGAGATGTACAAAACAGGTAGCAATCATCAAACAGCTAACACAGTGGTAAAAAAGGTAAAAAGGTAGTTCCACCTGAGACCTTTCAGGTGTGAGTTATACCTTCCCATGCTGTAGGCAGTCACCTCGCCGTCCCAAAATACATTTTCTCAGAAATATCTCCTCAAACTAGTTGTTTTATTTGTCTATTTGATTTTCATCACTGTATACCCAATATATGCCGGCTTCCTGGCCTAGAGGTTAGCGGCTTTTCTCCGTAATCTCGTAAGTAATGTGACAACGGTGAGAATCAGCAGTGGTTCGAATCGCATCGGTAACTTACGGGGTATGTGAGCCGGCCGCTCAGAAAGCAATGGCAAACTACTGAGTGTAATCTTGCCAAGAAATTAACAATCAGCTGAAAGATGCTAATGTTGACAGCGATGTCCTGTAAAGGATATGCAAACATTTTTTTATACCCAATATTCAGTTCTCATAGATACTAGTTGTGTAATATTTGTATATTTGATAGTCACCACTATGTATCCAATATTCAGGTCTCATGGAGCTTTTCTGACTTCTGAGTGGGCAAAAATCTGTCAAAGGTTCATCTCCACAAGCCCTTCACGGAAGTTCAGTCTACAGATCTGAATTTGTTCTGTACCATCTGAACCACTTACCACACCATGGCAGGTATTCATGTTGGGATGTGAAATATTAGATCTTCACATATTTTAGGACAAATGATAATGATATGTGGTCCCCAGTTCCCATCCTTGCCACCTGTCCTTCCCAGACAAATCTCTGACAAATTATCAAGGACCCATTTTATGAGCTAGGCTGATCCCAGAGCTGTAATGTTTGAAATAAAATAATTTTGCCATTGCTGGATTGAAGTCGGACTATTGTCATCATAAACAAGCTCTGGATGGTGTTTTGATACCCCACACTGTAACAGTGTGTTCCACATGTGTTGAGAAACTTTCAATTGTGCCTCCAAATGGTGGAGGAGAGGCAACACACAGCTGTGCTACAAACTCAGCTCCGGGGTCCGAATATCCGGATAAGTGAACAACTCTGCAAATGAGCAGAGCAGGGCAGGGCACTCACTTGTCCTGAAAGTAGGAAGTTGCTGTCAAAGGCAAAGTTAACATACCCCTGGGCGGGTGCATAAGGCAAGGGGAAATGACCACATTATCTTCCCAAGTCTTCAAGAACCAAAACAGATTTGAGGCAGAGGAATAATGTTTGGTGGTCTAAGATGATGGCATGGGGAATGTCACCAGTGGAACTGATCTAGAGCACCAGGGGCTGAGATCTGTGGAGAGACATGACCACCAGGGGCTGAGATCTGTGGGGAGACATGACCACCAGGGGCTGAGATCTGTGGAGAGACATGACCACCAGGGGCTGAGATCTGTGGAGAGACATGACCACCAGGGGCTGAGATCTGTGGAGAGACATGACCACCAGGGGCTGAGATCTGTGGAGAGACATGACCACCAGGGGCTGAGATCTGTGGAGAGACATGACCACCAGGGGCTGAGATCTGTGGAGAGACATGACCACCAGGGGCTGAGATCTGTGGAGAGACATGAACACCTACGATACATGGCAAGGTACATGATGATACATCTCAACTATTCTGCACTGCTAGGTCCCAGGTTAAAGGTGAGAGGCCTGACTTCATTGTGCCAGGTTATACCCCATCTGGCTCAGTGTCTCTCTGCAGAATGGTAAGCCACCTAGCAAGAGCATGACACAAAGCACAAACTCCCTAGCATTAGCGATGACCCCCAGGGGTCTAAAAAAATGCACTAGTGGTCTGAATGACAGTTTCAAAATGAATCCATGACTTTCAGAGCACAAGGCAGTGGCTTGATTACCATGCCATGCCAGGGATGGAGTTATACCTCTCCATAGCACAAAGTCTGGGCTAAATTGTGGAGACTGTTGCCATGCAGCATGATCCCTCTCTTGGCCTGCCTAGTGCATCCAGAGGAAAGGTAACACCAATACATCTGGAACGAGAAAAGCTGCAGAAGCTGCGAGAACAGCAAAGCAATGCTCTTACTGTCTGCCTGTTGGAGCATCGATTCAAGACCAGTTGCCTTATTCTTAGGCTTAGGGCCTGGTCTGCTCTGCCATGACATTTAGTCTTTAGGTTGCATTTCCTAGCATTATAAGGCTTTGTACCTTCCCAATTGCGCTCCTCCACCCGAAGCCGTTGACATAATGTAAAGGTGTCAGGTTTGTTGAGCGCCGCCAAACATTCAGCACTAACAGAAAGCAGGTCGTACCATCTACTGTCATATGGTAGCTTAGTCATATCTGACAAAGACCTGACAAGTTTATCATCAGATTAACTACATGTAAGCCTAGTCAATGAAGTCCTCGTGGTGATGGGGAACAGGAGTTGGATAAGATAGAACTCAACATGAGGCAAAGAGCAACTCCCAGATAATGATACATCACTCCTTGAGACACACTAGCCATGCTACTATGACTTCTCACACTTAATGCAATTATGAACACACAAGAAACATACAAAACCCCACTGACCATTCACCAAAAACATCACTGTAGTTCAGATTCAGTTGAAACAAGTTCAAAACATCACCTCCTGAAAAAACAGGATATGAAACAAGATAATTAGTTCACTACTAATGCACAAATAGGTTAAACTCTGGCAATGCAAACAATTGAAGTATAGGACAAATATGCTTTTACATATCTGGAATAGAAATATGATTAAATTAACGTGCAGATGAGCAGTGAAGAGTGTCAATATCTGGAAAGACTGTCTCCGAACGGAGTGAGTGGAGTTCTAGATGAAAGGCCATGTGGAGATTAAATCAAACTGCTGCAGGTATAATCAGAAATGGAAACTTTTTGGTGGCTTTTGAAGGTCGATGGAGCATGTGCAGGAATGACCTGAGTGCTGAGATGTTGTTCTTGACTCAACTCAACTTTTAGTTTGCAACTTTGAGTTTACTCATTGCAACTTTGAGTTTACTCATTGCAACTTTGAGTTTACTCACTGCAACTTTGAGTTTACTCACTGTAACTTTGAGTGTATTCATGTTTGAGTTTCCAATAACTTTTGAGCATACTCATGGTCAACTTTGAGTTTACTCACGTATAACACATAACATATAACGCTGCACCGTGAATAAACAGGCCACAATGTCCGGAGAGTATGACCACTCTTAATAATTATGGAGGGATGTTTAACAGGGAAGTGGTGACGAGGAAGATAACAATGCAGATAGATTTAAGATGT
Organism: Cepaea hortensis; assembly: GCA_963921405.1. Classification (NCBI taxonomy): domain Eukaryota; kingdom Metazoa; phylum Mollusca; class Gastropoda; order Stylommatophora; family Helicidae; genus Cepaea; species Cepaea hortensis. The sequence goes on from OY992893.1 coordinate 91,667,282, forward strand.
GATAGATCATTTACACATGACAGCGACAGAGGCGGGACACCTGGCTTATGATAGACAGAAGTTATGAAAGACTTATGGAGGCAAAGTTCTGCAGAGGACAAGATACTGGATGGTGGTGACAGCCTTGGAACCCTTATATCTGACTCCTCTAAAACTGGAACTCTAATATCTGACTCCTCTAAAACTGGAACCCTAATATCTGACTCCTCTATACTGGAACCCTAATATCTGATTCCTCTAAAACTGAAATCCTGATATCTGACTCCTCTAAAACTGGAACCCTAATATCTGATTCCTCTAAAACTACAACCCAGATATCTGACTCCTCTAAAACTGGAATCCTGATAACTGACTCCTCTAAAACTGGAATCCTGATAACTGACTCCTCTAAAACTGGAACTCTGATATCTGACTCCTATAAAACTGGAACCCTGATATCTGACTCCTCTATAACTGGAACCCTGATATCTGACTCCTCTAAAACTGGAATCCTGATATCTGACTCCTATAAAACTGGAACCCTGATATCTGACTCCTATAAAACTGGAACCCTGATATCTGACTCCTCTATAACTGGAACCCTTATATCTGACTCCTCTATAACTGGAACCCTGATATCTGACTCCTCTAAAACTGGAACCCTGATATCTGACTCCTATAAAACTGGAACCCTGATATCTGACTCCTCTATAACTGGAACCCTGATATCTGACTCCTCTAAAACTGGAACCCTAATATCTGACTCCTCTATACTGGAACCCTAATATCTGATTCCTCTAAAACTGAAATCCTGATATCTGACTCCTCTAAAATTGGAACCCTTATATCTGATTCCTCTAAAACTGAAATCCTGATATCTGACTCCTCTAAAACTGGAACCCTAATATCTGATTCCTCTAAAACTACAACCCAGATATCTGACTCCTCTAAAACTGGAATCCTGATAACTGACTCCTCTAAAACTGGAATCCTGATAACTGACTCCTCTAAAACTGGAACTCTGATATCTGACTCCTATAAAACTGGAACCCTGATATCTGACTCCTCTATAACTGGAACCCTGATATCTGACTCCTCTAAAACTGGAATCCTGATATCTGACTCCTATAAAACTGGAACCCTGATATCTGACTCCTATAAAACTGGAACCCTGATATCTGACTCCTCTATAACTGGAACCCTTATATCTGACTCCTCTATAACTGGAACCCTGATATCTGACTGCTCTAAAACTGGAACCCTGATATCTGACTCCTATAAAACTGGAACCCTGATATCTGACTCCTCTATAACTGGAACCCTTATATCTGACTCCTCTATAACTGGAACCCTGATATCTGACTCCTCTAAAACTGGAACCCTGATATCTGACTCCTATAAAACTGGAACCCTGATATCTGACTCCTCTAAAACTGGAATCCTGATATGTGACCCCTCTAATACTTTAACCCTGATATCTGTCTGACTCCTCTAAAACTGGAATCGGGATATCTGACTCCTCTATAACTGGAACTCTGATATCTGACTCCTCTATAACTGGACCCCTTATATCTGACTCCTCTAAAACTGTAATCCTGGTATATGGCTCCTCTATTTGTCTAAAATAATATCACAGTAAGATAACAGAAAATGATATAAAATATGCTGTTTCTACAAACCTAAATCCCCAGCTGTGTGAGCACTTGGAAAATCTCCATGGAAATTTGTCTGAAAGTGAGAACTGTTGTAAATGTATATTCAAAAGACATAAAGTTCCACAAACAGACACAATTACTGTCTACTATATACCCTGTTGAACCTCCCTCTGGGCAATGGGCTGGGGTCTGTTGAACTTCCCTCTGGGCAATGGGCTGGGGTCTGTTGAACTTCCCTCTGGACAATAGGTTGGGGTCTGTTGAACTTCCCTCTGGGCAATGGATTGGGGTCTGTTGACCTTCCCTCTGGGCAATGGGCTGAGATCTGTTAACTTCTCTCTGGACAATGGGTTGGGGGTCTGTTGAACTTCCCTCTGGGCAATGGGTTGGGGTCTGTTGACAATGGAATATCTCAAACCTATACAGGAAACATGACCAACTGAGGCTTGATCCCAGCCGGTCTTTGTATGCTGTGCTGAATCAATGTTGATGTTCATGTTGAGCTAAGAACCGACATCACTGCACTCAGGACACTCCCACATGCACTCCATCCCCTCGTTCAACAGCTAGCAAAGAGTCATAATGCTATCTTTCCAACTGATATTTGATTGAAAGTCTTCCCTCTCAGTTTTGAGATTTGTTTAGAACCCCTGCCGATTCCCCGCCATATTCTCTCCATATTTGGGTTCTTAGTCTGTTCCACCGCTTTCTCCACCTGGTCCCACAACCGCTTGACCACCTCTCCCTTACCCTGCCAGCCAATCAGCCTGTTTATTTCCCACATTCCTGCACGACCAGGACAGAAGATCCATCCAATTCTCACAATCTGTGCTGAACCATGACCTGGGTACATTCTAATATGCCTCTCCTTAGGTGTGAAGTTTCAGTATCTGTCTTGCACACTCCGCTGTTGGCTTAGAGAGGGGAATGAGAGCTCTGCAACACAATTCTCGTGGAGTTGCATTTTCAGATAATAAAATTGGTAGCGGTTCTTTGTATTCTTTGTTCCTTTCTCAAGGGTAGTGCATCATACATAGGTATGAAGTGCACTTCAATGGTCGGTGTGTTGGATTTAATCATGCATTTCTGTCTAATTTGCTTCCTCTGAACATATTCCATACAAGATGACAGGTTCTATCTACTGACTGGTATTTTTTCTCTCCTAACAATTTTTCCAGGGAAGCAGCCTTATGGTCTACTGTGTATGATTTCCAACTGTCATGGGATTTGTAACTTGCACATGGGACATTCTGTTTTTCACTCTATCTGAGATAGCAATGTACCTTCTGACCCTGAGGTGAATGCTGTAACCTCTCAGCCACGACAACCCCCAAAAATTAAATTGCACAGTTTTTTGTCCATGTCACTCTAATTCTATTTATGTCTGCACTGATGGATCTGTGCATGCCTGTCTTGTAAATGTTGTCCTCCTTGGTCTACCCCTATCTTCCTTCCCCAGTATTTTGCATTCTAGTACTCTCTTTGGTATTTCTTTGTGTTTCAGGGTGGGAATAACCCGCTCTGGGGAGTCAACTCATCTCATACAATAGACATAACAGATTTGGCAAGGAAAGTCAAAAAGAAGGCCACTGTACTCCTGATGTGCATACATATAAACTACACACATAAATTATCTGTCTAAGCATCAGAAAACTATTTTATTTTTGTACCTGTAACATAAATGTAACTATCATAGTTCACCAGTTGAACCACAATTTTCATTTTCTCTTTTATTATTAAAGAGTATTATTGTTTTATACTTTCACCAACGTACTCCACTCGTGATCATTTTGAACGCAAGGTGTGCGCGTGAGTGCGTGAAAGTATTTAAAACAGGGGGCTCCATCAATTGACGAAGGATCACCGACAGATAAACTAGGCATTCGTGTTAGGGCTTCCTATATACACGAGTGTTCTTCACCTTCTGCCTTTGTCTACCAAGTGAATCCCAGTCTCTTCTATCGGGACCATCCCTTTAGACATTCTTGTAACGAGCCATAATTTCTAGAGACTGTCGGCAAACTCTTGGATAGGGATTTCTATCTATTTCAATAGAAACACCCTAACGGTCGGTGACAACTGTGGTCTCGGTCCGGGATCTACCCAGCTAATTAGAAATATTTCTAATAAATTGTGTTACTTGGTAAAAAAAAAAATTTTTTTTTCTCATCTCAGTAAAGGGTAGAGTAGTTTAGGAAACTCTGTAATTAGTTGTTTCCATTCGATTGAGAGAGTGAAAGTGTGTTTGTATCATTGTTTGTACTAACCATTTTTGTGTATGTACTAATAAGATTTGTAAATTATTGCAATTGTAGTAGTATAACTTGAATTGGGAAGTAGTATAATAGTGATATAGAAATTGTAGTCCACTGATCACTCACCCTCTCAGTCAAAACTCAGTCATGAGTTCATCAGCAGATTTGCACGCAGCAGCGGTAGCTATGGGGTTATCGGAGCCCGAAGCAGCCAAATATGTCCATGATATGGAGAGGGAGTTAAGGAAAGAAGACAGGGAAGATAAAATACGTAGGCATGAACTCGAGCTTAAGAAACTGGAAGCAGAGACAGAGCTTAAGAAAATCGAGGCCGAGGCTGAGAAAGAACTTAGGCAGTTACAGGAAAACGAAAAAATCCGACAGCATGAGTTTAGGATGAAAGAGCTAGAAAACCAAGCTCTATCAGCAACCTGTTCTAACGCCAGCTCTCCGGCACCCATCATTGAAACCCAGCTACATTCGACTTCTCATGTGGGTCCTATGAGTTTTCCTTTGATGCCGTTCGAGGAAAATCAGGAACAATTGGATAGTTACCTTCAGAAATTCGAGAAATTAGCTGAGTCATTTGGGTTGGCTAGGGAACACTGGAACTTGAAGCTTTCTCAGGCACTGAGGGGACAAGCGTATGTAGTCTTTCAGGGACTACCTCCAGGCCATGAACATTCTTATGAAAGTTTGAAATCGGCTTTATTGAAGAGATATGAGTTAACCTCAGCTGCTTATCAGCGGAAATTCCGAACCGCAAGACGTCTGAAGAGTGAGTCATTCTCACAATTGTCCGCTCGTCTGCAGAGTTATCTCTGTAAATGGGAGACATTGGGAGAGTATGAACACTCCTATGCGGGCTTGCGGGAGATGGTTTTGTGTGAGCAGCTGAGGAACTGTATGTCGAAGCCAATGGAAACTTTCATCATTGAACAAGGGGCACAAACACTGGGGGAAATGATAGTCTTGGCTGAAAGATATTGGACTGCCCATGGGGACTCGGTCCCAACGCAACCTCCCCAACCTCAACAGAACCCACCTCCAAACAATCAGGGACAAACCCTTAGCAATATACCAGCAGACCAGAGGCAACCTCAGCAGCAGCATAACAAAAAACAAACCACATCTGGGGCTAGAAAACCATACTGCACGAATTGTCATAATAATTCCCACAGTACGGCAGACTGCAAGCGCAGAGCAAAACCCCAGATTGCGGCTTGCTTCTCGATAGGGAAGAAAACCACTACACTACCACCGCCTCCCGAAATGAGAGGACATCGAGTGGTAGAGAAGATCAATGTCAATGGACAGTTGGTCGAGTGTCTGCATGATACGGGTTTAACGTATGATGCCATAATAGCATCACACTTAGTAAAACCTGGTCAGTTGACGCAAAATATGGTTGAAGTTATGGGTGCGACAAGAAGTTCGCCTACCCTAACTTTACCAATAGCCCAAGTGTTAGTTAACTCTAGATTTGTTCAGGGAACTATATCGGCAGCCGTGATGATTGACCCTGTCTATGACATGATACTGGGAAGTAAATATGTTTATTTAGGGGAACCATCCACTCCCATGATAGTAGGGAGTGCACTGACCCATGTCCCAACTCTAACACCTGGCTGTAACCAACTTCCTAGTGCTAGGAAGACTCTCCAGAGAGGGAAATTATTTTCCTCAAAACGTTCGCTAGCGGTAGGGGACAAAGTGTTACTCTTAAGATCTAGTGGGACTAATAAGGAGACTGAGTGGCAAGGACCATTCCCCATAATGGAGAAAGTGTCCAACACCAAATATAAAATCTTCATGAAAGGTAAGATAAAAATCTACCACATTAAATTGCTCCGCAAATATTATGACAGAGCAAAAGAACGACCAGTACATCTGGTAGCTCTAAATGTTGTTCAGAAAGTAGGGAGGAGGGAAGAACCTCTTAGCTTTCCATACCCACCTCTGACTGGATCCTCACTAAACTTATCTGGAGAAACGCCAGGTCATACCAAAGTACCAAGCCAGCCCCGGAGTCGAAAGAAGTCTAATAGATCCTTCTCTAGAGGGGAACAATTGGTTCAGATATAATCTGGTGAGAATGCATAGTCGATCTAGGCTCATCCACCCTAAAAGTTCGCTGAGCCGTACTTTTCTCTAGGGACGGCATATGTGACGGGATGAGTCTAGATCACTATGCAAACCCCACCACTACTGCGTTAGTGGAATTACTATTTACATTCTGGATTCAGTAGGCAGCTAAATTACTAATAATGACGTCATATTGGCGACGCAGACATTTGCTGCACTAAAACTACACACTGTACTATTGGGGACAGCACATTTCCACGTCATCATCAAATGATGTCACAAGGGAAATCCCCTGTCTTCAACCCTTATTAATATCAAGTCTAATGACTGGGGATATAGGTCCGTCACTCCCTAGCAACGGGAAAACAGCGATATGCTATTAGTACGGCTGCACCGGAAATTGTGACTAACAACTTCCGTCCGGTACACAACGACCATAGCTGCTGTGCTAAGCAGACCTTATATGAAGTGAGCTGCCATATCCAATTGCATCCTTGGTAGATTATACCAAAACCTATCTTAAGTGCTGCAATAAGACTGGGGGTGAGTGTAGTAACATAATAATTATGATTATAGTAAGAAGTGTGTACACATTTATATTCTGATATTGGGAAAACCCAAAACTTTCCCGACCATGTATATTTATGAAACGTGGTAGTTGAAAGGGGAGACATTGAGAGAAAACATGTGAGGCCTAGATATATTTATAGATAAAAATATATATAGATATAATGTATGAACCTTACTGATTATTTTCATATGCATTTTGTGAATGTATTTACATGTATATTTTGTTGAAAATATGATAACATGATTTTGCCATGTGGGCAGAAGTAGAAGAGACATGTGGAACATGATTCGCACATGCCAGCAATGTTACTAGGCGATATATATTCAAACATAAATTTGCTGACCCCTGATTCACCGCCATGCCGAACTACATGACACTGACGGTCATAAGTTCAAAGCAAATACCATGTGGTGAGGAATCAGAATTTGGGGAGTAAATAACTCAACAAGGGATAACTGAGACATCCTAAAGCCCAATGCCTGGAATATCTCAGCCCCCTTGCTTGCCTGCTGGCCTTCTTCTTATCTTTTAGCTCGTATATTCTGTGGGGTATACCTCAACGACTTCATGGCGACACTTGATTGCTTTATGCCTAATGACTGATGTGGGATTAGGTTGAATTATTGTTGGCCCTTCCTTAGCTATCTAGGGAAACATCCTGGCTGCCCAGGACTTCCGCACCATGGTGTTAAGGAATACACCAGTAATTATTGCATATGAGTCACTTCAAGTTTTACAACCATGTACATTTTGTAATGTTTTTTTCAAACAAAGATTTGTCTACATGTTCTATTCCAATGGACCATGTGGTCTTAGAATGTGTCCACTTCTGGACCCTTTTTCACCTTGTATCATCATGTCATACAAGGTATAGCCAAGCTGATAAGAACTATTGGCCTTTGCTTTTGATACAGAATAGCAGAGAGGAATTGTTTTATTCCTGTTCTGCATCTGACACATACACAACAGACACACAACACCAACACTCAGACACATTGTTATTGTCAAGACACTAAGGAGTCTGCAACTGTTTCTTTGATTTAAGGAGCCTCGCTGCTGATACTGCTGACACCTAACCGGTCCGGTTACCGAAACTTTGAGCCACCAACTAGTGGAGACGGAACCTGGAATCCGGAGGAGCATCGTACACCTGTCGAATGCCAGGGTCGACTCCAAGACATAATACAACCGAAAGCCAGCACTATTCCTAACAGAGATCAGATTATCTCAGGTGACTCTGTGTCTACATGTGTTCTGAGTGTATCACTGTCTGGATGGTGTGAATGATGACATGCTATCTGTCTAAGCATCAGAAAACTATTTTATTTTTGTACCTGTAACATAAATGTAACTATCATAGTTCACCAGTTGAACCACAATTTTCATTTTCTCTTTTATTATTAAAGAGTATTATTGTTTTATACTTTCACCAACGTACTCCACTCGTGATCATTTTGAACGCAAGGTGTGCGCGTGAGTGCGTGAAAGTATTTAAAACAGGGGGCTCCATCAATTGACGAAGGATCACCGACAGATAAACTAGGCATTCGTGTTAGGGCTTCCTACATACACGAGTGTTCTTCACCTTCTGCCTTTGTCTACCAAGTGAATCCCAGTCTCTTCTATCGGGACCATCCCTTTAGACATTCTTGTAACGAGCCATAATTTCTAGAGACTGTCGGCAAACTCTTGGATAGGGATTTCTATCTATTTCAATAGAAACACCCTAACGGTCGGTGACACCAGTGCACAATCTCTCTCACTCACTCACTCACTCTCACTCACTCACTCACACACACACACACACACACACCCCCCCCCCCCCATTATCAGTCTTTCATAATTGTTCGCAGTCATAAGTCAGATGTGCTATCTCTCTTGATGTCACGTATAAATGATCTATTACACCTTGAATCCATCTACAGATAGATCATAACCGTTTGGAGAGAACTGTGCTGCAGGGAGTGACTAGAGGATCTGGCTGATACTCAGGACTTAGAGGAAAGACCAGACAGACACATAATCAGACTGATACTGGAAAGAATGTAGCGGCTTACGACACCAGTTCTGTGTTGGCTAATTAATCTTCTTTGGCTTCCTGTATAATGTTCTTGTTCAGTCATACCTCTTCTAACTTGCAGTTCTCACAGCCAGACCATAGCTGTAGATTAAGTTATCACTTGATTCTCGTAAATGACTTACTTCTCGTAGAGCATTCAGTATATCAGCCTGGTCCATGGCTCATCTGCCCTCCAAAGTAGCCACACCTGCGAGCTTGTCAGCCCGCTCATTTCCTTGTACTCCCGCATGCCCTGGCATGAAAATGAAGCTAATCTTTGCCAGCCATGACTGCCCCAGAAACACCAAGCACTGTCTTCATATCCAACCCATCTCTATCTTCCTGAGCATACTCATTGAGTTACTAAGGAAGCATGCCCGAGTGAAGATCTGTGTCTCGAGCCTTGTTACTGTTTTACTTACTGCCATAACTTCCATAGTCAGACTACTTGTAGTCAAGGCAAAAGCACCAGAATTATCCTTCACAATTCTCCCTCCAGCCTGAGCCGTAAAAGAACATAAACATCTCACGCATCGGACAACCCATCCATCTGTGTAAATTACAGCATCACCCTCTAAAGAATTCTCGAAGATCAAAGCCTGTACTTCCGCCTCCACAACAGCCGGATTATCTTGTCTGCATTTTCTGTCTAGCTGGATGTAAATCGAAAAGGATGTACAGAATTCTGTTGGCACTTGTATCCACTCCTCACCAGGTTCTAAGTCCTCAAGTGAATACACCTGTTGAAGAATGTCTTCGGCTTGACCCATCCACTACTTTCCTCTGAGTTGACTCAACTCAACTCAAATCCATCTATATTGTGGTCTTTCTATTCTCCACTTCCCTGGTACACCTCCCTTCATAATTATCGTTTACAAACTTTAAACATGCTGAAAATATTTCATTGTCCTCAATTTCATTTATCTTTATATATACACATGCATTATTCAGATACATATTTTTTTTTAAACAGCAGGAACCTGCTGTCGTATTAGTTTAGTTTAGCTTAGTTTAATTTAATTGACAGATCAACATCACGGCACACAGGTGTAACCCATAAGTGGTGGTCTGTTCTCCTAACTCAAACCTGAGTCCGGAGCAACTCAGCTCAGTGCACGAACTTTGTAGCACCGGCGAGGATCCTGAAATACTTTGGGTAGATTTTTAACTCAAAATTTTGCCAGAGCAGCGCTGTTAGGTTACTCTTTTTCGATTTTCAACTGCCAAGGGATTTTTTTATGTGCACAACAATAAACAATACACACGGGCGTCTAATTTCACTGCCCAGAAACCAGGGGAAATTTTATTAGTAGAAGCCCACGTGAAAAAATCCTGGGCCTTACCAAGGCTTGAACCCGGGACCTCCAGCATTCAATGCGGACACCATACCTCGAGACCACTCAGCCCGCGCCCCCCCCCCCCCCCCTGCTGTTGTATTGTGAAGTGTTAGGACCTTCGCACTGTTCAGGTCTGAGTACATTCAAGAATAGATGACCATAGCAAAGGATGAGCCCTGGCATCGAACCTGTCAGCGCAACTTCTTAACCATTACACCAAAGCACAAGCTACATACTTATACACACATACATATATATGTTTTGACATATCCTATTTACAGGACATCACTGTCAACACCAGCATTTTACTGCTGTTTTTGATGTCTTGGCAAGTTTATGTTCAGTAGTTCGCCATTGCTTTCTGAACGACCAGCACCCATACGAACACGTTAAAACCCAGAGCAACATGGTCTGCTACCAAATTGGTTGCAGCTGTGATTCAAAACCGGGTAAGTGGGCTTACGAACCGCGTCCATAAGCCCTTAGCTACGGAGACCGACTACATACATATATACTCATATATATACTCATATATATACACATAAAAAGATTTGTCATTGAAGTCAAACAAGTTACTAATATTACCCATAATGTCCATAAACAGACACTACACACATAATATACATAAATACATAAGTACTGTTATCTTGAGTAATAAGTCATCATCTCTATCCATTTATCCATTTTACTCACTTTGGCCATGGTTTGCAAAAATCCCTGGTCAATGCCTAAAGAGTGCCAAGAGACATCCGCCACCTGGTGTGACTGTACACCCATGATGAAAGCCACAAGCTTCTCCACATCCTTGGGAGATAAGACATGCAGAAGGATAAGACACACACAAGTCTAGTTGCTGCTTAGCTCTTTCTATACCGGGCAATTGGAATGTTGAAAAAATGTCAGGTCTCAGTCAGAGCGGTTTCGGTCAGAGGAGCGCAATTGGGCAGGTACATGCCTTATCCTAGTGTGGGGAAATGCAACCTAAAGACTGAATGTCATGGCAAGGCCCTAAGCCTTAGTTGGCAACTGGTCTAGGATGGAAGCTCCAACAGGTGGACAGCTAGAGCACTGCTTTGTTGATCCAGCAGCTTCTGCAACTTGTCTTGTTCCAGATGTACTAATGTTACCTTTCCTCTGGAGTAAACTAGTAAACAGCTGAGAGAGGGATCATGCTGCATGGGCAACACATTGTCTCTACAGTTCAACCCAGGTTTTGTGCTATGGAATAGTATAACTTCATCCCTGGTCCCCAAATGGGTTGTAGTAATTATGCCTTTTTTGAAGCACAATGTAACAAACTATCATCTGTCAAGACAGCAAGGTGCCAGTGAGTGAGTGAGTGAGTGAGTGTACATTTTTCAGAAGGCAAATAATAATGACCTTATTCCACGGCTTCGGGTACTGCCTGCGGATGTAGTTAATGCTTGCACTGATAAAGGGAGTCCAGTGGGTGTTTTCTGACACATTATGGTACCTGCCTGAAGTAAATAAGTAAAGTTAAATTTATCTGAAGTAAATAAGTAAAGTTAAATTTATCTGAAATAAATAAGTAAAGTTTAATTTATAAGTAAATAAGAAAGTTCATTTTATCTGAAATAAATAAATAAAGCTAAATTTATCTGACGTAAATAAGTAAAGTTCAATGAATCTTAAGTAAATATGTAAGATAAATTTATCTGAAGTAAATAAGGCACATTAAATTTATTTTCCATAAATTAGTCTTTTCAGTTTTTAATCTATTCAACTCACAAGTGAGCAGTGGTAATAGAATGGCCAGATGCATGACTACCAGCCCAGCGGCCATAGGTTTGAATTCAAACCAAGGTGGATTTTTTAAATGAACCTGGCTCCCGGTTAGCGCAGTCTAGAATGAGTACCCGGAGATGTCTTGAGAGGTAAAGGTGGACGGTGTGAGACTGATCACATCACCCGGTGCCAATTGGTCTATAATAATACGGGTTTAGCACCATATATCCAATACCCCCTTAAAGCATGTAAACGGGTCCTTTACTGAATAATATTTCCATTCACCATCATCTTGTCACCAACAAACTGGTGTCAATCACAGTCAACATGTCATGAGTAATGTGATGTTGATTCCTGACTCAACTCAACTCAGCATCTTATGAGGTGAGAAGAACTTGAAAATGTTGTAACATCTGTCAAATTTGATAAAAATTGGACCAAAGAAAGTTAAAGACATGAATATTTGGGTGGCTTGATAAAATAAGATAATAGGGAAAAGAATATGCATCTCATCAGAGACCCTGGAGATCACATGAGATGGCAAATCATGATTGCTTACTGGTATGGCACATGATGATAATAAACCCCATATCTTGTGTTGTTTGGTCCAGAAAATGTTAACCTAGAATCATAGCCAGTCTCCCTGGTCTAGGGGTTAATGTCTTTCTCCAAAATCCTGTATATTCTCATGTGTAACGTAACCTGCGCGAGAATATGTAGTGGTTCTCGCCACGTTGGTAACTTACAGGGTATGTGAGCAGTTCGCTTAGAAAGCAATGGCAAACTACTGAGATTAATCTTGCCTAGTACATCAACAGCAGCTGAAAAATGCTGGTGTTGACTGCAACGTCCTGTAAGGGATATGTAACATAAAATAAAAAAAGAATCATAGCATGCGTGTGTGTGTGTGTGCAGTTGCAGCATGTAATCACAACATAAATATAAAAATGTGGACCTAGCCTCATAGCGTGCTTGTGTGTGTGTGTGAAGTTGCAGCATATAATCACAATAAAAATATCAACATGTTTTCATACCTCCAAAACATTCAGTTGGATAAAAAGCATCAGGAAAAGAACTGCCTGCTTCTAAAGCATCTTGATTTGTCTGAGCTATCTGCAAAGAACAATGAAGAAACCAGTTTCAAGATGAACTCACTGGTATTACAAAATAACCATACTATATAAGTACACAAGTAACATAAGAAAAGAACCCTTTGTATGCCTTGATTAGCCCCAAATCAGACCAACCAGGACTCTTTGCATGCCTTGATTAGCCCCAAATCAGACCAATGAGGACCCTTTGCATGCCTTGATTAGCCACAAATCAGACCAATCAGGACCCTTTGCATGCCTTGATTAGCCACAAATCAGACCAATCAGGACCCTTTGCATGCCTTGATTAGCCACAAATCAGACCAATCAGCACTTGACAGGTGATGTGGCCAATATCATGGTGACCGCCTTATCTTTCCAGAACACTTCCTGGGACCAATTTTAGGCTGGGACTACCGGAGAGCCGAGATCAATTAAAAAATATTCATGCCTTGGGGATTCAAACACACGTCCACCACAGTGGCAGGCAAACTTACTAGCCAATGCCCTACCACAGCTCCCTACCACAGCTCCTATCAGATCATATGCTCAGTGCATAACGAAAATATATCAGGAGACAGTACACATCGTCGTCTGTGTGATTGTATACATACATACAAGTAGATATTATTGAAGGTAGACAGCTGAAATACATTTGCAAGCTATATTAAGGCCAAGCGTAGCTATTCTAAGATTTGTGCTAATCGACAGTGTTCTGTTAATTACCTGTTACTTAAGAGTATTCTGTCTGTACACTGAAATTATATTTCACACTGCTGAAATATGAAATACTCAAGATCATAAGGAGAGAATATAAAATAAGATAGATATTGAAGTTTCAGAAGAACAATTTGGTTTTTAAAAGTACAGGTGAACGTAATATGTTGTATTTTGTTTGAGAACACTGGCATAAAATATATAGATGCCAGAATAGCATTTATTTGTACTTCATGATTATAAAAAGGCATTTGATAGCGATATCTATGGTGATTTAATTAAATATGGATGAAGTATGTTATCTATAGCAAGGACAGAAGATTAATAACAAACTTATACTGGGAGAAAACAGCAACACTATGATCAGGAAAGTGTGTATCATTTCTTACAGATAGGAAGAGAGGTGTGTGTCAAGGATGTGTATTATTCCCTATGCCTGTAAAATATTTATTACAACAAGAAAGAATCAAAAGTTTTGAATCAGGAGCCTGCTACGGGTCTCCGGTGTGCTAGGACAAACACGTTTTGTACACCTGAATGCATGGAGGAATATGTGGCCAGTCTGACAAATGGGTGGACAACATCAAGATATGGGCTGGAAGACAATGTTACATGTGGGTGGACAACATCAAGAGATGGACTGGAAGACAGTGTTACATGTGGGTGGACAATATCAAGAGATGGACTGGAAGACAATGTTACATGTGGGTTGACAACATCAAGAGATGGACTGGAAGACAATGTTACATGTGGGTGGACAACATCAAGAGATGGACTGGAAGACAGTGTTACATGTGGGTGGACAACATCAAGAGATGGACTGGAAGACAGTGTTACATGTGGGTGGACAATATCAAGAGATGGACTGGAAGGCAATGTTACACGTGGGTGGACAATATCAAGAGATGGACCGGAAGACAATGTTACATGTGGGTGGACAACATCAAGAGATGGCCTGGAAGACAATGTTACATGTGAGTGGACAACATCAAGAGATGGACTGGAAGACAATGTTACATGTAGGTGGACAACATCAAGATATGGACTGGAAGACAATGTTACATGTGGGTGGACAACATTAAGATATGGACTGGAAGACAATGTTACATGTGGGTGGACAACATCGAGAGATGGACTGGAAGACAATGTTACATGTGGGTAGACAATAGGGGTGTACCGGATTTCGGCTCCGGCAAATCCGGAATCCGGCTATTTTTACAAATCCGGCTTCGGCTCCGGCTCCGGTCCAGTTTTGCCGGATTTACGCCGGATTTGTGTTGCCTAGTCACATGAATTTTCTGTACATGTTTCATGAGGCCACGTCGAATTTTAGGCAATAGCACAGTAGCACTTCCGGTTTACTATTTCTCGCTGATGTAAATAAGAATTTTAAGAAAAAAACACCCATTTTGAATTTTAATGGTGCATTACTTCACGAGTTTGTGGGACTTGAATATTTATTTTCGTAAATTTCTTTGGTCTTGCCCATAAAATAAAATGGCATCAAAATCTAAGTCATACAGCGCCGTTTGGGATTACTTCAAGGTTAAAGACGATGATTCAGCGAAGGTAATATGTAAGTTGTGTGACAAACAGTTATCGCGTGGACGATCAGATCGCCCCAAAGACTTCTCAACATCATCAATGCAGACCCATTTGTGATCGATGCACAAGAAAAGCTATGACGAAATGATGGAAAAGAAAGCATCACTGAAGGCCAGTGTACTGGCGACCACATCTATGATGAATCTGGGACCGTGTTTGCACAAAGCAAGCAGCAGTACCCAGCAGTCAATTGTACAGGCATGGGACCGGGCCAAAATTTGGGACATCAACAGTCCCAATGCTAAACGCATTCATGCTGCCGTAGCCCGAATGATAGCCATAGATATGGAGCCTTTTCAAGTAGTGGAACGACCAGGTTTCAGAGAGTTGATGCATACAATGGAAAAAAGGTATGAATTGCCTTCAAGAAAGTACTTTGCTGAACATATCATTCCTGACATGTGTAAACGTCTGAAGATAAAAATTGCAGCAATGATATCTGACACTGATTACATATCATTCACAACAGATACGTGGACAGCTGAACACACCACTCAGTCATTTATGGGCCTCACTGGCCATTGGTTAACAGACTCCTTCGTTCTCCGCAGTGTAGTCTTCCATTGTACTGCATGTGATGAACATCACACGGCCACAAACTTGCTTGCACATTTTGAAATGATGCTGGATGAGTGGTCAATTGCACGTGAGAAATGCCATGTTGTTGTGAGAGACAATGCATTCAACATTGCCAAATGCTTTCGTGATGGCAGCTATTCAAGTGTTGGATGTTTTGCACACACACTGCAGCTGTGTGTGCGTGATGGTCTTTTGAGTCAAAAGTATGTTGCTGGCATCATCAGTACTGGAAGAAAATTGGTAGGACATTTCAAACACTCTTCTTCAGCAACCAGTCGTTTGCATGAACTTCAAAATGAATTAAACCTACCACAACATCAGCTTATCCAGGACGTGACAACACGATGGAACTCAACGTTCTATATGTTACGACGTCTGTTAGAACAACGGCGCAGCATCAGCCTGTACTGTGTTGAAAATTTTGAAATTGATTCGGTAACTGGGCTAACGGCACAACAGTGGGCAGTCACAGAGAATGTGGTAGCTACTTTGGCACCATTTGAAGAAATCACACGTGAAATAAGTGCAGCTCAGGCATCAATATCAGTTGTGATCCCATTAGTGAAAACACTCATGGCTTTCCTCCAGAAAGAAGGTAGTGATGCTGGGATCAAAACTATGAAAGCAGCCCTGCTTGAAGCTGTTAGCAGCAGATTTGCGGACATTGAATCCAACAGTATTTACACCTGTGCCACACTACTGGATCCTCGATTCAAGCTGTGCTTCTTCTCCGAACGTGGTAGAAGTGATGCACGAGCCCATCTGCTGTTAGCAGCTAACTCCATTATTGATTCAGCAAACACAGTCAGTCCACAGGATCCATCAGCTACTATTAGTAGTAGTAGTACTAGTGTTTTGACTTCTGTGAGCACTGCCACACAGTACGAGTCCAGCCTATGGAGCTGTTTTGACACAATTGTCGAGGAAAATCCCACCGCAGATCGTTCTGCAAGTGCCGAAGGCAACAGCATTAACACTGAGGTGACACAGTACCTGTCAGAGCCACTTCAAACTCGACAGTCAGATCCAGTTTCATGGTGGCATGCCAATAAGCAAAGATTTCCAAGCATGGCTAGACTGGCGCAGGTATTTCTTGCACCACCACCTACAAGTGTGTCATCGGAAAGGCTGTTCAGTACTGTAGGAGACATTATCACTGACCACCGTAGTAGCCTTTTACCAGAAAATGCGGAGACGTTGATTTTCCTGAAATACAACTCGTCTCTTCTTGACTCTGAGAGTTCAACTTCACAGCCATAATGAAGACTGACTGAAATAGTGAAATTACTAAATGAATGTATTTCAATAAATTCAATCTGTTCAGTGTACTGTTGTTGTGAGTTGTAACTGAGCTGATAATTTGCCAACTGAAAACAATGTGAAAACTAAAAACTGAAACTGAAAACTAACAATTAAAATTACTAAATTAGCATTATGTGCTTATGTATTATGTTTCATCTTGAACTTATGGAACTTAATATTACTTAATTACTTATTCTACTGTGAATGTAATTATTTTACATTTAAATGATTTAATATGAGTATATGTCATCATTGTCATGTCTATAGTAATGAACTGCAGTAATGAACAGTCGAGTGACTCCACTCACCTAAGTCAAGTGATGTAGTATGTTATTTTATTTTTATTTTTTTATTTGTAAATCCGGCTCCGGCTCCGGCCGGATCTCACTTCATAAATCCGGCCAAATCCGGCTCCGGCCGGATTTCAAAAATTTGAATCCGGTACAGCCCTAGTAGACAACATCATGAGATGGGCTGGAAGACAATGTTACATGTGGGTGGACAACATCAAGAGATGGACTGGAAGATATTGTTACATGTGGGTGGACAACATCAAGAGATGGACTGGAAGACAATGTTACATGTGGGTGGACAACATCAAGAGATGGAATGGCTTATATGAGTGCACCACGAAGACACAGGACAGAGGGTGTTGGAAAGTCATTACAGCCAAACTTTAATGTGGAGACAGCACTTGTCTGATTATTTACTGATTGACTGACTTACAGAGGGATTGAAATATGAAATACTTACAGAGTTGTAACTTAAGTTTCCATAGCTGTCTTCATATCCATAAAGAGCACGATAACCTGCAGAATGAATTGTTTTTGTAAATTTACAGTATTTACATGCATACCCTGTTCAATCTGTCACAAAAAGCTTACAGGTTATGATTTGAGTATCACAGTGTTATTTATACATAAGAATGAATTTATAGATTTATACATCAAAATAAATATTCCTCATCGACTCTATCACTCCCCATTTAGTCGAAAGAAAAATATATCATGAGAGCAATAAAAATGCATGATCAAAGAACAATAATAAGAATAATAATAGATAGACTAACTGAAAGAAATAAATAGTCTGACCTAAAGAAATAAATAAAGAATTAAATAATGGGAGAATGGTGAAAGAAATGAATAAAGGAGCACTGAATGAATAAATGGGTACAAAACTGTTAGCAACAAGGAGTAATTGACAAATTAACTAGCAATTAACATAATGGTTCACAGCTGTATTTCCAAACATCATTATCCATTTAGTTACTTTTGTTTATAATTTTCTAAAACAGCAATAGCGTATTCTAGTGTTTGTACTACACAATTATTCTGTATTGTGTGTTTTGCATATTGCAGCAGATAAAGAAATTACTGTGTTCAAATGTGGCAATTATCTTTATTAAAGATAAGAGAAGATATAATATTAGGAAATAATAGCAGTTAGGTATGGTTCCATCACCCCGCTACTGAGTTGAGAGTGTGGCGCGACACTGTGAGCTTGAACTTGGTGTGGAGTGCTTTTACATCTGTCCGCGGTTGTTTGTAGCGTGAACTGCATGTTCAGAAAAATGGCGGGCAACCGTTTGCTGAACTAACTGGGTTGTCTTATGCAGTAATGTGTGGCTGCTGGTTTTCTAGTGACTTCCGCTTCATATCGACAATGAACTGTATTTTTCGTGACGGACTTTTGTGTTGGCATTCTGGCAGCAGCATTATGCAAAGTATACCTATACAGGCAGTTGGTTTGTTGAGACCTCTGTCTGTTCCACTTTTTACATGGGGCAATGAGGAGCATTTTGTGTGATATTCACTGGCACAGGAATGGAGCATAATGGGGCGACCCTTTGCCGTGAAGTTGGAACCGTGACTAACTAACTCTTGCGAAAAAGTAAGAGATACTAAACACAGACACAGTGGACATACCTTATAATGAACTCTACTATGGTATGCTATCACAGAATATTTATTTATTATTATTTTTATTCTATTTTTGGTGTGATCTATATTTACCGTAATGAAGTTCATGGTAAGGTATGCACATTGTGTCCGTGTTTAGTATCTCTCACTGTTTCGTAGAAGTTACACACATCTAACTGTTTTTATTTCCTATCTTTATTACATCTCAGCAGGATTACAATCTACTCAGTATGTACTTTTTTTTTTGCATTTGCTCGCTTTGAACTCAAGCGTAGTCCATACACACTTCTTCTAGTTGTGCTGGACTGATTTTTGTGTGTGGATTTAACTTTCCCTATTAACAGTGGTTAATTAACAGGGTAGTTAATTAATTAACAGGGTAGCGGGGTAGGGGTATCCCCTATCAAAGGAGATGTAAGGCGCCTCCTTCCCTCCGCTAGCCTACGGGACACCCTTGGGCAAGGTGGAGTACCCGTTTAGCCCCCCGATCAGGGTTACGTGAAGCCATGGGTGCAGGTGGTGGATGAAGATGGAGAGCAGCCGACAGATAGTTGTAGGTTATGGTCTCCACCTTCACGACGGTAGGCAGAGGATCTCTTTTTTTAGGAGACAATGGCTATGGTCACTGACCAGTATGGTCAATGCTGGGAAGGAAAGCAATGGCAAACTACCTTCTTTATAGATGCCAAGAAAATCATGTTGTGTGGACAGAAACACTGAGCTGATCCACGACTCTTAAGATCGAATGAGATGGCAGAACATGACCGCCCACGCTTACCGGCATGGCACATGATGGATGGATTAACAGTGTCCTTCACCATCAGGTGAACCTACTCCAACTTCAGAGGTACTTGTAATTTACGTTCCCAAGTCAAGGACGAGAAGGCAACATTTTAGTCCAACTATCTGGTGTAGGGGTTGAACCCTTACCTCGGCATTAGCACACCGGATGTTTAAGAACATGTGTTCTTATCCATTCAGATTCAGCCACCACTGAGTGGGCATAAATGCATGTCATTTACAGGACACAGTAATCAACCCCAGGTTGATTTTATAGGCAATTTTACAGTTCAGTACCTTCTTCTTGCTTTCTGATTCAGAAGTCAACATTTAGGTACAACTGACCAGTGAAGGGAATGAACCCCTACTTAGTTTTCGTTTTCAAATTATCTGCATTGAACTTTCTCAAAACAGCTTTCTTTGGTCATGTGATGAGAAGAGAGGCATTGGAGAACAATATGACGACTGGAAAGAGAGGCAGAGGCTGACCAAGATAAATGATGTTGGATGGATTGAGATGGAGGCATGGAGGAATATCAGCAGCAGAGTTGATCCAGAAAACCAAAGACCGAGATATGTGGAGAGACATGAATGCCTAAGCCAGCTGGCATGGCACTTGATGATGATGATGATGATGATGATGAACTTTCTCAATATGCTGTAGTGGCCAAATAAGACAGGAATCTAGTTGTGCTTTCTCAACAACTACCAGCAGACTTACAGTGGAGCTGCTGGTTGTTAATATAGATCTGCATGGTTTTGAAAAAGGGACTATAAACATGCATGGATATTGAATGATGTAATGGACACGCTTATGAAGATACAATCCGGTTATATGTTTAGGCAATGGTTTGAATAGGTACAAAATTCATGGTTAGGATAGTGCTTTGTTTTTGTGCCAGATCATGCTGGGGTCAAAGGGAATGAAAATACAGATGCTTTGACTGACTCTATGACTATTGTCAAAAAGGGCCCATCAGTGGAGGGAGCAGTCATTATAAATGCTGTTAAAAAGTTCTTGACATTTTGTTGAGAGATGGAAACCCCTTCAAGCAGAATATACCAGTTTGTATGTTATGCAGCATGTTAACTGTTATGCAAGTCCATTACAGACTCAAAATGTCAGTCTGTACTACACTCCAGCTGCTGAGACAACATCGTTACTTCTCATATTGCTAGTATTAAATTTTTACAGTGTCCCTTAACTTTTGAAATGAAGCTGCATTCACTCCATTTACCTCTGACCCAGCCAATTTTATTATCACATCACATGGGCAGGAGTTGTTATTTATCAGTTGTTACAGTCATACTGTCTCACCTATTCCTGACACCCTCGGTCCAACATGACTATCACTCTAAGTATAGTAGTCTTGTTGGGTAGCATTGTGGCACATTCCTCTCATTGCAATATGATGATATCTTACCAATGTCACAAAAATGCCTGATCATATCTGCAATCTGTACTATCCAAGAACTGCCTTTCTTCAACCTGTGACTTCTTGTCACCTAAAGCTTCATGCTGAGGGTGCTCTTTATCCCGTGCGACCCCGGGGTAAATTTTTACCACTAGCATTTTGTGCTTATCATTATATAGGCGGTAAATGTAAAGCAAGCATATATGCATATGCCTATGCCTATGCTGTGTGCACAGGGGGCGTGTCCCTTGTACAGCCCAAAACAACTAATTTTCCTTGCGTTTCAGTTTCTCCTGCTGGCTATGCGATATGAGTAGACAGTCCATTTGTATAATGTTAATTATCTGCTTTTAAATCAATTTCGTAGAGTTATTATAAACTGTGACCACTTTCTTTCCATTCATTCAAAATCTATCATGACATAATCAATCAAATCAAAGCTTCAAAACATTCCGGACGGATCATTCCGTTTTTTTTTAAATGTTTATTGGATCATAATTTTTAAATATTATTCTTTATAATGCAAAAATTACACTTACTAATTTCAATGTGTGTGATTGATCCACAGGCTAAAGAAGCGCTATAAAAACAGCATAGAAACAAGTGTACAGAAATATACAGATTCCACATCGTGAACAGCTACATTTCAAACATCTCTAGCAGAAGTCAAGCACGAGCACATAACACTTCCGGCTGTTGGTAAACAGACACTGTTGGGGCTGGCTTTTTCTTGTACGACCGGCCAAACCTAGCCATTTCTCTTTGCTTTAAGTCTGAACAATCGAAAGGATCGACTTCATTGCACAGGGTTTATCCTGTATGGCCCAGTCTCTATCCTGTATGGCCCAGTCTCTTTCAGCAGTCTGCCGAAAACGTCGCACAAAGCACGAACTCCGTAGCTCCAGCGACGACCCCAGTAGTCTCCGAGAAACATGCACTCCTTAACCGAAAAACGTAGCCCGGAATCGATCCCACAACCTTTGGAGCACGAGGCAGACGATTTGACAACTTCGCCATGGAGACTCCACTTTTTAAGACTTTATTTTTCATTGTATTGTGTTGTGTTGTAGTGTGTTGTATTATATAGTGTTGTGTTGTATTGTACTGTACTGTATTGTATTGTATTGTGGTGTTAAGCAATCGCCGTGGCCGAGAGGAAAAGAGCGCTCAAGCTCTTAAACTTCCTGTGTGTTAATGGCGTAGACGTTCATGTATCGCCACAGATGGTGTTCTGCATCAAGTGTGTTAATGATTTTCCTCTGTGCCACCGTCTCAGTCCATCCAGCATAATTTCTTTCTGTCTGTCTCTGCCTCTTTTCTCACAGATCTTTCCCGTCGTCACTGTGTTTTCCAGTGCCCCTTTTCTCATGACATGACCAAAGAATGCTGTTTGTCTCTTTCTGTTTCTCTCTTTCTTAAAGTTGTATATACCGTTCTACTTTTATCAGCCTCTTCCAGGCAATTGTTGTTAGTTACTCTTGGTAGTCCAAGTTATTCGCAACATTTGTCTCAGGATCCATATCTTTGTTGTTTCTTCCAAGCCGTTCCTAATTTGTTCATTCACATTGCATGATTCACGACGTTACAGCAAAATATGTGCTATATTTCAGTACTCTCTCACATTGAATGTGAAAAATATAGGAAACATTTGAATGAACATTATCGCGTGTTCCGCTGATATATGAACCTTGACGGCAACTCACAAAGTATGACGAGAAAGGTGAAGATAGACATGCTTTGGGCAAAGTGCCGTGCTTCCATTCAAAAATGAAAATTATAGAACACCTGTTGTGTCTTTAACCCCCGCCCCCCACCCAGGACATTCTGGTGTGGTGGGAAACGATCAGACGAACATATTGGCTGGGTCTGCACACATTGGTAGGGTATTGGAGCATCAATATAAGGCAGATGTGGCCGGGGTCCTTTGAATGTGTGTGTAGAGTGTATAAGATATAAGAGTCGGTCTCTATGGCCGAGGTTTTACACCACTTTCTCCGTAATCCCGTTTATCACGCAGAGTCTCGTAGCGGGCGAGAACTGGAAGCGGTTCTACCCCCGCCGGTGACTTGCGGGATAACTGAGCCGGCCGCTCAGAAAGCAATGGCAAACTACTGAGCGTAATCTTGCCAAGAAATCAACAGACAGCTGAAAGATGCTGCTGTTGACAGCGATGTCCTGTATAAAGGATGTGCGAATTTAAAAGAAAAAGTGTATAAGAACGGGTAGATAGATAATCAAGGCTTGGAGAGAATGGTGTTGCAGGGTATGATCAGAGAATCTGACCGGCGCTCAAAACTCTGAGGAAAGGCCAGGCGGACCCATAATCAGACTGCTACACGTACCATTAGTATTTGGACTCTTCGCTGGTTGTTGCAGATGAGGACGGAACACTTATGGAAATGACGTGAGTGCTGTGATGTCGGTTCTTGATTCAACTCAACTCAACCCGTGACGGTGATTAGCAGCAAACAGACAACCTGGCCCATCAACCTTGGAATGTTATGGTATCGGGGTGCTAATTTACCAGTTCAAGGACAAAAACTATATCGATATTGTAAACTGCTGGTTAAATATAGGGCATTACGTATTAGCAAGACGCTGGCAGGCGAATAAATACAGCCTAATTAGATCGCTCATACGTTTTTTTTTTATATATGTACGTTTAATATTACTGACATGATGTGTGCATATTATTTCTACATTAACAATACATGACTGCTACAACCACTTGTAGCTGTTTAGTATTCGATTCCCCGGATGACAACTGCGAGTACGTCCAGCTCACGTTGGCAGACGATGTCAACATTCCCAAAACTGTTCAGTCTCCTGTGTTGTTATAGTTCCAGAAGCTCTTGCAGACTAGGTATAATAGGTATTGCAGTTACATTTATCAAATTTCATATAAAGTTATTCTTAAAAAAAATACTAGATAGAATCTAGTGGTGAAATCTAAAGTAAAGTACTCCATCCAAGTCTTTTCTCTCTGTAACAAAACCATAAACTAAACTCACAAACAAATTCAAAACATGATGATGATTCAGATTGTGTAGCAGTTACTTTGCTGCATGGTATGCGGACGAAGATCTCCGACCGACAAGTTTCTCGATGCCTTACAAGATTTCCTGCCTCGTGCACCCTCAAACCCAAGATGCCTGCAGTTTGTTACGTTTATCTCCGTGCTGGTGAATCTTCTTCCAGGAATGATGTCTACCATATTATTAATATTAGTAAATTAGTGGCCTTTACATTACGTTTCCCCCCCCCCCCCCCCAAGCCACAATGATGTTTAATATGACAAAGTATTTCGACTTCCAAGACATCCTGTTGTTTGTTAGTCATTTTTCTTCAATGTTCAGAGCACAGATCTGATAGAATGTCAGTATTTTATATGGTCCACAGTCAACATTCTAAGAACATTTCTGTAACATCTAAGTTCAAACACAACTCTGGGGACTGGATATCCACTGAGATAGATGAGGTTTCTTGGCTGGTAGCAACAGTACCACAGAGCAGAGTAACAACTTACGCAGGCAACTTAAAAGATTGCTAGAGACTGAGGATGTAAGCCACAACCATGTGGATGTGGAAAGCAAGAAGAAACCACCACATTAAACATCCCAAGAAACTCAACAAGATGCAACAATATTTTCACTTTCTTTCTCCGGGGCATGCCGGTGTGCTGGGAAATGAACAGACGGACAGATTGGAGGCTCTGCAGAATTTGGTGGAGTATTGATACATGACAAGGCAGACGTGGTTGCGGCCTTGCGGGAGCACGTGTACACCTCGGAGGAGCAAATGGATTACCATGGTCTGGCAAGAATGAGACAGCGAGGAGTGACGAGGGGATCTGGCCGATGCTCAGTGCTCAGAGGAAAGGCGAGACGGACATATAATCAGATTGCTACTATTACTATTGGTGTTGGAACTCTTTGCTGGCTGCTGAGGATGGGGACGGAGTGCTTATGGGAATGCCCCGAGTTCTGTGATGTCGATTCCTAAATCAATCAATCAGTCACTTTCTTTTTAAATCTTAATATCAGTTGTTGTTTTTTTCAGTTGCTCTCCAGAAGTTATTTGTTTTTAAATGTAATTGTCATTTTAATGTAATTCTCACAACATAAATCTTCTGCTATTTTAACTGTTTTTTTTAAAAATTCACTTGCTTTGAACTCAAGTGTAGTCCATTCACGTGCTACTACTTCTACTGAAGTGACTGATTTTTGCATGTGGATTAGCTTTCCCTATTACTAATTTCCCTTGCAATCAGGTGAAACCAATCTGATTTCAGAGGTACTTGTAATTTATGTCCTCAATTCAAGGACGAGGTCAACATTGTAGTCCAATTGACCGGTGTAGGGGTTGAATCCGCTACCTCAGCATCAGTGTACTGGCTGTTAAAGAAAGAGCAGTCTTATCCATTTGGCCATGCTGACATCCATTTTAAACTGTTAAAGGGCCTCTGTGGCAAAGGGGTATGAACACTGTTTGTAATCCCACATGCCACATTTGAAACACAGCTACGGACAATTTGGAAGCAGACTGCCTTGCGTTGGTTTCCATACAAATGTATGAGTGCCGGTCATTCAGAAAGCACTGGCAAACTACTGAATGTAAACTTGCCAAGAAATCACAAACAGCCAAAAACGATGGGGTTTACAGCCACAGCGTGTAAAGGATATGTAACTAACTCAAGGGCCAGTTTCCTTGCCATGTAGCATATTGGTGATATGGTTTTACACCCAGATCATTTAAACCAATCAGCACTTGGTGGGTGATGTGTTTCAGTACCACGCCGTCTGTCTTTAGATTGCCAGAACATTTTCTGCTGTACATTATCATCATCCTGTGCGTAGGTCAGCATGGCCGAATGGATAAGAACATGTATTCTTAAACATCTGATGTGCTGATACCGAGGTAAGGGGTTTAACCATTACACCAGACAGTTGGACTAAAATGTTGACCAATCGTCCTTGACTTGGGGGTGTACATTACAAGTACCTCTGAAGTTGGAGTGGGTGCTGTCTTATCTCTCTTTCTGCATATCTTTCCGCTGTACATTATTATAAACCTAGCTGACCCCATAACCTTGTGGTCCATACAAACATCCCTGCTTTGACAGGGATTTGAACACAGGGCTGACAGTAAATGCTTTTAATTTTAGGCAGGTGTTCATTCATGCCTGTGTTAAAGGAGTCCATAAGGGAAGTGAATAGTAACACCATAACCTATCATCCATGCAATAAGAGGCAACAAAGGAGGGTTGGCACAAAACTGGTTACCTCATCCCATTAAAAACTGCAAAGGGTTTGCTGGGAGTTGGTTGGGCTTATCCTCCATTAAGAGAAGAAAGGCAGGAGAAGGAGAGGAAGAAGAGGAAGGTGTTACTTCAATACTTTCTATTACAACATATTTGTACTTTAGGGGAACAATCATTGCATTTGAAATAGTTAAAATAGTACTGAAATAAGAACTTGGAAGCAACAGAGATGTGGTTCCTGAGACGAATGTTGCAAATTCCTTGGACTGCCAAAGTTAAGTAACAAAGACTGCCTGAAAGAGGCTAATGAAATTAGAACATTATATACAACAATAAGAAAGAGACAAACAGCTTTCTTTGGTCATGTGATTAGAAGAGAGGCATTGGAGAACATGGTGACAACTGGAAAGATCGAAGGGAAGAGAGGCAGAGGTAGACCAAGAGAAATGATGCTGGATAGATTGAGACAGTGGCATGGAGGAATATCATCAGCAGAGTTGATCCTTGAACCAAGGACCAAGATCTGTGGATAGTCATGAACGCATACGCCAGCTGGCATGGCATTTGATGATAATGATGAGTATAGAAATAGTACAACTATTCAAAATAGAATGAAGCAACACAATGAATTCTTGTAGCTGAACTACACAATGACAATGCATAGGCCTATGTTTCAATGTAAGCGTTCCCACCGTAGTTTTAAAATGAAGTAGTAACATATTGAAACAGGATTATATTCAAAACAATGTTAGCTGGCAACCTGACTAAACCTACTTGCCATAAGGAGCCCACATCTGCCACATATTAGAATTTGGGCAAATGATAAAGAAAGAAACCTTCTGTGTGATGTTCAGTACACATAAACAAAAGTTGTTGAAGTTTGTAGCGGTGTCTGCTATACAAGTGGGCAAACAGCATTTATGTAAACAAAAAGAGATAATTAGCCCTTTAACATTACTACAATAAAAGTGGAAAATAATCACAGTGCATTTTTTATATTTCAGCTAAAAGGATTCATTTTATGTTGCTGCAGTATATGTTGAACCAGTTCTGTAGTACGCACCTGATGACATACACCAAAATATTTTAGTTGCATATCCTTTTACAGGACATCGCAGTCAACCCCACTATTTTGTTGGCTGTTTGTGATCTCTTGGCAAGTTTACATTCAGTAGTTGCCATTGCTTTCTGAACGACCGGCACCCATACCATTTTATAAAAAAAAAAACAATGCAAGGCAGTTTGCTGCCAAATCGCTCGCAGCTGTGTTTTAACATGGTATGGCGTCCATAACCCCTTCACAATGGAGCCAGCTACCAAAATATGCCCAGCAGTAAATTGAGCAGTCTATTTTTTGCACCTTCATTATTCAAATTAACATTCGTAAAGCTTTGCTTTGAATAGTAAAATCTTATTTTCCAACCAACAGCGAAGCTGCAAATCAATCTTCATAGACGCTTTTGTAGCACATCTGCATGGTGGCCAGCATTTTCTGGAAGCTGTCATAATCAAGAACAGGTGAAGATGGCTGAAAAGAAAGAACCTCCGGATTGGAAACATATATCATATCCATTTGACCACACTGGCAAGAGGCACATTCTGCCAGTTTCTCTGCTTCTGCAGCTGACTTCTTTGGTGAAGGAGAAGAAGGATCTTTTTGCGTCACAAGTTTTGAAGGAAGGATCTGTTTCAGCTTCCACTTTTTCTGCAGTAGAAAGTGAAGATATTGATGATGGTAATAATTTTCAACAATTTTAATTTGGTGTGTCCAGTGTGTGCCGCATGGTTACACACCCGCTTCACACGCGTGATCTGGGACTGTTTCCGGATCCGGTCAGGGATATGCACTACTGACGAGCTCAAACAAGGGCGAAACTCGAGTATAGTGCTTCCATATTGACGTGGATAGGCCTTAGGTTCATACCGGAATGCGATCGGCGTTGCCAGTAGTGGGTTGTGCTCAATATTTAAATTTCAAATCCCGAAACAGCTACATAATCAATTTTAAATAAAATAAGATGGTTTTGTTACTATTTACACTATTTATTTTCTGACAGGTTTTATTGCCGATTACTGATTTTGTTTGTGCTTACAAAGATACTGTGTCTACTCTTTGCAGCTACAATTGCTAAGTTGTCTACTCTTTGCAGCTACAATTGCTAAGTTGTAAACTCTCAACAATTACCATTTCTGATTTTTCTACATTTTGCAATTACCATTGTTGAGTTGTTTAGTTATGATTGCTACAATTTCTGAGTTGTCTGTTCTTGGCAGTCTAAAATTGCAGAGTTGTCTGCTCTTGTCAGTCTAAAATTTCTGAGTTGTCTACTTTTGTGAGGAGCAGCTGGCCAAGTGGCTAAGAACGCCTGGTTCTCCTTCAGGAGACCCGGGTTTGAACCCTCAATAAGGTGGATTTTTTTTTGTCAGGGGCAAAAATAAAATCCTAACCTGCGCAGTTCGCTGCAACAGCACTAGCCAAGCGGCTTTAATTCCTTAGGCTCAAGACCCCCTTGCCCTACACTGCAAGGTACTGTAGGCAGTAGATGACAGAAGACAGTCTACTTGTGACTGCCTGAATTTGCTGAGTAGTCCACTTTTGGCAAAAAATCTTGTAGAATCTCTGTATTTTTCTTCTTTTTGGTCCACAGTATTCTAAGGAATATTCTATAACATTTAAGTTCAGAAGTCTATTTTTCCTCTTTAGTGATTGCGAAGTGGTCCATGACTCACTTTCTAGAAATGTTACTGTAATTTGTTTGCCGGTGTTGTTCCACAGACTCTTAATACTTTTTAAATGCATTGCTATGGCTAGTCTGTATGTGACTTCTTGTGAACAGTCCCTCATCTATTATTAGCACCTGGCCATCTTGAAAGATGATAGTTTGTTACATTGTGCTTCAAAGAAGGCATAATAATAACAACCCTTGGCGAGGACCATGGTTGGAGTTATACCTCTCCATAGCACAAAATCTTGGCTGAATTGTAGAGACCATGTATTGCACATGCAACATGATCCGTCTGTCAGCCTGCTAGTTTACTTCAGAAGAAAGGTAACACTAATATAACTGGAACAAAACAAGCAGCAGAAGCTGCTGGATCAGCAAAGCAATGCTCTTATTGTCCACCTATCGGAGTTTCGATCCTAGACCAGTTGCTGACCACGACATAGGGCTTGGTCTGCCCTGCCATGACATTAAGTCTTTAAGTTGCATTTCCTCGCACTTGGATATGGCTTGTAGTCTCCCAATTGCACTATTCTGTCTGAAGCCACAGGCACAATTTGGGGTGTCGGATTTGGTGAGCATTGCCCAACATTCAGCGCTAACAGAAGGCAGCTAGTACCATCGACTGTTATACATTTCCTCGGTCTTGTCTGACTAAGACCTAACAATAAACCCCCATCTGTTACTCTTGATTTATTCATAGGACAAACTGAGAAATTGACCCCGGAAAAGAAGAAAAAGAAGTTAACAGAATGGAAACCAAAAAAAAATCTGAAGCAGGATTCATCTCTAGAGTTGCCAGGTGATGACAAAGAAACAGCTGAAAAGAAAAGACCAAATTTTTTTGTGGCAGTGCAAATTACCAACCCAGAGGTAAGTTTTGGAATCTCTTCTAGCTCTCTTAGACTGTGTTACCCAAGTACAATTTGGTAGGATAGTTGAAACAAAAAACTAAATTTACCAATTTCCAGTTGTTGAAGCAAAGGATATAGTATTCTAGTTTCAATTAATTGAACCCAGAAGACCTAATGTCAGTACTTTAAATAAAAATGTAATGTCCCAGATCCCAATAGTTGATTCAAAGGACATACTGTCTCACTGCCATTTTTTTAACCCAAAGGACCTAATGTCTCAATAATTGAATCAAAAGGCATTATGTCCCAATTCCCACCAGTTGAACCAAAGGCCATAATGTCTCAGTTCATAATAGTTTAATCAAAAGATATAATGTACCAGTTCTTAATAGTTATGGCAAATGACCTACTGTCCCAAAAGTTGAAACAAAAGAAATATCTCAATTCATAGGTCAGCATGGTCGAATGGATAAGAACGCATGTTAAAACATCCGATGTGCTAATGCAGAGGTAGCGGGTTCAACTCATACACTGGACAGTTGGACTAAAATGTTGACTTATTGTCCTGGACTTGGGGACGTACATAAATTACAAGTACCTCTGAAATCAGAGTGGATTCATCCGATGATACATAAATTACAAGTACCTCTGAAGTCAGAGTGGATTCGCCTGATGATGAGGGACACTGTTAACAGGGAAAGCTAATCCACATGCACAGCTCAGTCAAGCAGTACTAGAAGTTGTGTGTTTGGACTATGCTTGAGTTCAGAGCAAGCGAGCACAAAAATTCCTATAGTTGAACCAAAGGATCTATTGTCCCATTTCCCATTAGTTGAACCCTGTCATGTCTCATATGAGATAAAAAGATTAAGGTATGGACTAAAAGACAAAAGATAGAAGAAATGAGGATAATTCTGAGTGCTGGTAACTAATCAGATATTGCCACATAAAGAAGCAGACGAGAATAATATTATGAGTAGGTGTTGAACCATAAATCAGTTCAAATTGAAAACAGTGTATTCCTTTAGTGAATTTAAAAACAGAAGCTAAAACCAATATATTACACGATTTATTGTCTGGCATATTTCACTGCATCTAGTTAGGTGCATACTGCAGAATTATATATCAAATGAAATGAATAATAGCTTAGCTGATTCAATGCACGTATTGTTGCTGTTATAACTTTTTTTTTTCTTTAGTTGATGTCGTTTGATTATTTGCCTTCTTTGAAGATCCACAATGTGGCCAAAAATATTCAGCTGGAGATTCAGAAGGCAGTAAAAGTTAATCTCCGGCGTGCCATTATTGGAGTGGAGAAATTCCATATCACCTTAATGGTTATGCATATACCAGACAAGGAAGGGGTCCAGAAGTAAGTGCCATGGCTTTTTTTACAGCTGATTGTTTATTTTGAGACCTGGAGATTGAAAAACAGAAGGAAAGAAAGAAACAAGGAAAGACTGACACAATACAGATGTATAGACAGAAAGATAGATGGGCAGGCAGATATATTGACTGGTAGATGGCCAGACAGATAGAAAGAAAGAAAGACAGACAGATAGATAGTTGGACAGACAGACAGAGATGGACAGACAGACAGACCAGGATGTCTGGGCCACGTGGCATAATTGGGACATGAACACGGACCTGAGCCAAGACTGGTGAGTGTTGTGTGAGATGTCAATCCACGATGCTTATTAGCATGGCACATGATGATGATGAGAGAGATATTTTAGTCTGTGTATTTCACAGTCCCAACATCACAGCATTGGGTCACCCCATAATGCTCTGTTCCTTGTCAGCAAATATTATACAAATAGCTCCTCACCGTCCCATGTGAAAAATGTAACAGACAGTGGTCCCGAAAAAACCAACAGCATTCACACAATTACATGTGTATGGCCCTATGCATACATAAGGCCACTGCCAGAAAGCCAACACAGCAGTCCACCACTAGAATTACCATTTCAACATTGATGTAAGCAGCAGCCACTAAAGAACCAACAGATACATTACTGCAT
Organism: Cepaea hortensis; assembly: GCA_963921405.1. Classification (NCBI taxonomy): domain Eukaryota; kingdom Metazoa; phylum Mollusca; class Gastropoda; order Stylommatophora; family Helicidae; genus Cepaea; species Cepaea hortensis. Next base: position 91,699,235 of record OY992893.1, read on the forward strand.
AAGGCAAACCACTTAGTTCAGCAACCTGCCACCCACCATTTTTCTGAACATGTAGTTCACAACATAAACTGGGGGAAAAAAAACATTCCATATGAAGTCAACGGCTCACAGTGTCACACCAAGCACTAAGTTCAGTAGCTGTGCGACGGAACCATGCCAAAAGCAGACAGACACCAAGGCCTTAACAGATCACCCACCGATCCACCATATTGAACCAGATGTAATTGTATTAAGTATATTGAATATGGACAAAAAGATAGACAAACAGACAGATACATGAAAAGATTCGAGGGGGATTCAAATGAAAACCTTAAATTTTATTTTTGGGTAAATATATTCCGGGAAATAAAAAGTAAAGAACAGATGTATCATTTTCTATGTGGTCACCACTGCATTCAATGCAAGTCCTCCAGCATTGATAAAGTGCTTGCATTCCTGTAGAAAACATTATCTGGGGTCACTACTCAGTCTGCCTGACCTGGTTGTGAATAGTCTGTCACAGAAGTCACACCGTTTTAAAACATCCTACTCCATTCATACACTTGCTGGACTGACATGCATCACCTTACTGGACCTTCATTCCCGATAAATTTCTATGGGTTTCCCCCTTCACTGATCAAAATACGAATCACAGAAAGCTACTCCTCTTTGGTGCATGTCAAAAGTGGAGTGGCCATCTTTAAACAGTGCTTATGATGTGTTTGTCTGTACCATGATGTCAAGTACTTAACACTCTTGACATCCTTAACAACAATATTGACAGGTTGCAAGACAATGGGATGGTTAATGTAATTTCTATCACACGTTTAAGGTTTTAATTTGAAGCCCCCTTATTGAAAGAAAAGAACCTACGAATAAATGGAAGGATCGGTCCAAGGGTGGAGAGAAGGAGAAATAAATGAGTTAATAAACTTAGTGTGCAGAAAAGTTAAAACAGAGAAATAATTATCTTTACCTTAACATTCCTTAACAATTATATGTGTCTTCAAATTCCATGTGCCTTCACATTATTCAAATTATGTATAATATGTACTTTCAGATTCCATATGTCTTTATATCCTTTGTAATAATATACACCTTACCCGGGAAAGTTAACCCAGTCAACAAATGCCCGCTGAAGTCGGATGTGTCAGCCTAAAGGCGCAAGTATTGCAGCTCTACTGTAAACAGGTGCAACGCAATTACATCTAAAACAACATTCCGGATGAACGCAGAAGAAGAAGAATATACACTTTCACATTTGATTCAGCAAAACAAAGAAGAATTTATATGTCAAAACGATAATGACAATATACGATTATAATATTTTTACGAAGTTTAAAATACATGTAAATAAATACAACCAAACATTAATTGAGAAAACATTGATTAGTTTCTTACAATTAATACAAAAATAAGCAATCACAACATGTTGGTGTTGAGAGTAAATGTATAACTTAATCGTCGCCAGGGCAGTTGAGAGTCTCGACAAATGTGTGCCTCTGATTTTGGAAAGGACGTGTGGTCAGCCGGTCATACTGGATTTTGAAGGCTTGTCAACATTCAATGGTGGCCGAGTTCTGTTTAGCTCACCAAAACCCTCACAGGGACTAGATTATCTTCATTTTATGGCAGGTAGTATTAATCTGTTAAAGAATGTTCTTGATGATCATGGTCTCAGGTTTGTGTTAGTAAACAGAGACAATGTTTATATGTTGGTAGACAGAGGATCTCTTTATAGAGACAATGTTTTATGTGTTGGTAGACAGGATCTCTTTATAGAGACAATGTTTATGTGTTGGTAGACAGAGGATCTCTTTAGAGACAATGTTTATGCGTTGATAGACAGAGGATCTCTTTATAGACACAATGTTTATGTGTTGGTAGACAGAGGATCTCTTTATAGAAAATGTTTATGTGTTGGTAGACAGAGGATCTCTTTATAGAGACAATGGCTATGATCACTGACCAGTATAGTCACTGCCAAAAAGGAAAGCAAGGGCCTTCTTTACAGATGCCTAGAAAACTTAACAGTCAAAGACATTATGGAGAAAGACTGTACTGGGGAAAAGTTCTACAGAGAATGAGCCACAGGATGAAATGTGTTTTAAAGAAAAGGAAAGATGGAGTATGTTGTCACTTTAGGAGGGCTGGAGCTGACATGGTACTCACCACATGCCTTTTGGTCCAGAAAATGTAGGTCTAATGTCATGTTGTATATAACAGTAGATGGAAGTTCCCGTGACAGAGATTGTGAGCAGAATAGGTCACTCAAACGCTGCATTTAAGAAAATTAATTAGTTAGTTAGTTAGACTTCACAGCAATGGGTCATCCCCATTATGCTCCGTTCCTGTGCCAGTGAATATCACACAAAATGCTCCTCACTACCTAATGTAAACGGTGGAAAAGACAAGAGTCTCAGCAAGCCAACAGCCTGCACAGGTAAACTGCATAATGCCGCCACCAGAATGCCAATATAAACGTCCTCCACGTAAAATACATACAGTTCATCGTCGATGGAATCAGCAGTCACCAGAAAGACTTCACTGACCCGGGGCTTATTCCATACGGCTTGGTCTCTTTTCGCAGGGCGACCCTCCGAAAGCGCCACACAAAACAAAAACTCTGTAGCTCCAGCAACGACCCCCAGAAGTCTCCTGAAAATTGCACTCGTGAACCGAAAAGGCAAGTCAATTCAGCAACAGCCATCTGCCATTGTTCTGAAAATGCATTTCACTGTACAAACAACCACGGATATGTAAAAGTATTCCACACAAAATTCACAGCTCACAGTGTTGCGCCACGCACTCACTCAGTAGCAGGACGACAGAATCATACACTTCCAGTCCAACATGAGGAAAATGCGATTGAAAACCGTAGCCACAAGCGTAAACACTCTAGAGACTTAATGGTACAAACGCCTATCCACAATTTTTCAAATAGTAAAGAAAATTAAAAGTATCTTATGTAGTAAGTCACTATCATTGAATGTCAGAATGAAAGTACTGAAATAATATATAGAACCTGTTTTTCTGAATGGCAGTTAATCGTGGAAGATGAATGAACAAATGAGAAAGACCTTAGACACATCAGTGATGTGGCTCGTGAGATAAATGTTTCAAATACCTGGGACTGCCAGAGAAACTAACTTCGAATGTCTGGAAAAAGCTAATACAAGTGGAACATTATATACAACTCTTAGAAAGTGAAAAATGACGTTCTTTGGTCAACTAATGAGAAAAGAGGTATTGGAAAATACCATGATGACTGGACAAATCTGTGGGAAAAGAGGCAGACTGAGAGAAATGATACTGGATGGAATGAGATGGTGGCATTGAGTAATGTCATCAGAATAATCAATCGAGAACACCAAGGACATATATCTATAGAGAGAACACGAATCCAGCTGGCAGGGCACATGTGGATTGATGATGAATGTCAACTTAATGCTACAGTGGCATGGAAATGGGGATCTCTATATTTTTCTAATACATTTTTATTTTCTTCAGATGAAGTGTCAACACAGATGAAATATAATGGCATTGTTACTACAGATAAACCTGGCAGGCAGTTTAATCCTCATTTGACCCTTTTGAAATTTGATAGCCATTATGAATTACGCAGGAAAGGTAACTTTCTTTGTGCATTATGGTTCTTGATTCCACAGAGTTACCACCCCTTTTCTGTAAACCTGATAATTCCTATGTGAGCACAATCTCTGAAAATAGTTCTGGAGATGAATTGAGAAATTTCAACAGTAGGATATTAGTCTAAAACAATGTGCTGACACTAGACATGACCATAAAAGTAATAATTTGCACTCTTGGGGCAGTTTTGTTGTCAAAATAGAGATAGCTCAAAATTGAGAAATTTCGACAGGCGGCCGTTCATGGATTTTTCCCAAAATATAAAAGTTTCTGGATCACTAGGAAATTAGTCTAAAACAATGTGCTGACACTAGACATGACCATAAAAGTAATAATTTGCACTCTTGGGGCAGTTTTGTTGTCAAAATAGAGATAGCTCAAAATTGAGAAATTTCGACAGGCGGCCGTTCATGGATTTTTCCTAAAATATGAAAGATTCTGGATCACTAGGAAATTAGTCTAAAACAATGTGCTGACACTAGACATGACCATAAAAGTAATAATTTGCACTCTTGGGGCAGTTTTGTTGACAAAATAGAGATCGCTCAAAATTGAGAAATTTCGACAGTCGGCCGGTCATTGATTTTTCCCAAAATATAAAAGTTTCTGGATCACTAGGAAATTAGTTTAAAACAATGTGCTGACACTAGACATGACCATAAAAGTAATAATTTGCACTCTTAGGGCAGTTTTGTTGACAAAATAGAGATAGCTCAAAATTGAGAAATTTCGACAGGCGGCCGATCATTGATTTTTCCCAAAATATAAAAGTTTCTGGATCACTAGGAAATTAGTCTAAAACAATGTGCTGACACTAGACATGACCATAAAAGTAATAATTTGCACTCTTGGGGCAGTTTTGTTGACACGGCCGTTCATGGATTTTTCCTAAAATATGAAAGTTTCTGGATCGCTAGGAAATTAGTCTAAAACAATGTGCTGACACTAGACATGACCATAAAAGTAATAATTTGCACTCTTGGGGCAGTTTTGTTGTCAAAATAGAGATAGCTCAAAATTGAGAAATTTCGACAGGCGGCCGTTCATGGATATTTCCCAAAATATAAAAGTTTCTGGATCACTAGGAAATTAGTCTAAAACAATGTGCTGACACTAGACATGACAATAAAAATAATAATTTGCACTCTTGGGGCAGTTTTGTTGACAAAATAGCAATTGCTCAAAATTGAGAAATTTCGACAGGCGGCCGGTCATTAATTTTTCCCAGAATATAAAAGTTTCTGGATCACTAGGAAATTAGTCTAAAACAATGTACTGACACTAGACATGACCATAAAAGTAATAATTTGCACTCTTGGGGCAGTTTTGTTGACAAAATAGAGATAGCTCAAAATTGAGAAATTTCGACAGGCGGCCAGTCATTAATTTTTCCCAAAATATTAAAGTTTCTGGATCACTAGGAAATTAGTCTAAAACAATGTGCTGACACTAGACATGACCATAAAAGTAATAATTTGCACAATTGGGGCAGTTTTGTTGACAAAATAGAGATAGCTCAAAATTGAGAAATTTCGACAGGCGGCCGATCATTGATTTTTCCCAAAATATACAAGTTTCTGGATCACTAGGAAATTAGTCTAAAACAATGTGCTGACACTAGACATGACCATAAAAGTAATAATTTGCACTCTTGGGGCAGTTTTGTTGACACGGCCGTTCATGGATTTTTCCTAAAATATGAAAGATTCTGGATCACTAGGAAATTAGTCTAAAGCAATGTGCTGACACTAGACATGACCATAAAAGTAATAATTTGCACTCTTGGGGCAGTTTTGTTGACACGGCCGTTCATGGATTTTTCCTAAAATATGAAAGATTCTGGATCACTAGGAAATTAGTCTAAAACAATGTGCTGACACTAGACATGACCATAAAAGTAATAATTTGCACTCTTGGGGCAGTTTTGTTGACAAAATAGAGATAGCTTAAAATTGAGAAATTTCGACAGGCGGCCGTTCATTGATTTTTCCTAAAATATGAAAGTTTCTGGATCACTAGGAAATTAGTCTAAAACAATGTGCTGACACTAGACATGACCATAAAAGTAATAATTTGCACTCTTGGGGCAGTTTTGTTGTCAAAATAGAGATAGCTCAAAATTGAGAAATTTCGACAGGCGGCCGTTCATGGATTTTTCCCAAAATATAAAAGTTTCTGGATCACTAGGAAATTAGTCTAAAACAATGTGCTGACACTAGACATGACAATAAAAATAATAATTTGCACTCTTGGGGCAGTTTTGTTGACAAAATAGCAATTGCTCAAAATTGAGAAATTTCGACAGGCGGCCGGTCATTAATTTTTCCCAGAATATAAAAGTTTCTGGATCACTAGGAAATTAGTCTAAAACAATGTACTGACACTAGACATGACCATAAAAGTAATAATTTGCACTCTTGGGGCAGTTTTGTTGACAAAATAGAGATAGCTCAAAATTGAGAAATTTCGACAGGCGGCCAGTCATTAATTTTTCCCAAAATATTAAAGTTTCTGGATCACTAGGAAATTAGTCTAAAACAATGTGCTGACACTAGACATGACCATAAAAGTAATAATTTGCACAATTGGGGCAGTTTTGTTGACAAAATAGAGATAGCTCAAAATTGAGAAATTTCGACAGGCGGCCGATCATTGATTTTTCCCAAAATATACAAGTTTCTGGATCACTAGGAAATTAGTCTAAAACAATGTGCTGACACTAGACATGACCATAAAAGTAATAATTTGCACTCTTGGGGCAGTTTTGTTGACACGGCCAGTCATTAATTTTTCCCAAAATATTAAATTTTCTGGATCACTAGGAAATTAGTCTAAAGCAATGTGCTGACACTAGACATGACCATAAAAGTAATAATTTGCACTCTTGGGGCAGTTTTGTTGACAAAATAGAGATAGCTCAAAATTGAGAAATTTCGACAGGCGGCCGTTCATTGATTTTTCCTAAAATATGAAAGTTTCTGGATCACTAGGAAATTAGTCTAAAACAATGTGCTGACACTAGACATGACCATAAAAGTAATAATTTGCACTCTTGGGGCAGTTTTGTTGTCAAAATAGAGATAGATCAAAACTGAGAAATTTCGACAGGCGGCCGTTCATGGATTTTTCCTAAAATATGAAATTTTCTGGATCACTAGGAAATTAGTCTAAAACAATGTGCTGACACTAGACATGACCATAAAAGTAATAATTTGCACTCTTAGGGCAGTTTTGTTGACAAAATAGAGATAGCTCAAAATTGAGAAATTTCGACAGGCGGCCGATCATTGATTTTTCCCAAAATATAAAAGTTTCTGGATCACTAGGAAATTAGTCTAAAACAATGTGCTGACACTAGACATGACCATAAAGGTAATAATTTGCACTCTTGGGGCAGTTTTGTTGACACGGCCGTTCATGGATTTTTCCTAAAATATGAAAGATTCTGGATCACTAGGAAATTAGTCTAAAACATTGTGCTGACACTAGACATGACCATAAAAGTAATAATTTGCACTCTTGGGGCAGTTTTGTTGACAAAATAGAGATAGCTTAAAATTGAGAAATTTCGACAGGCGGCCGTTCATTGATTTTTCCTTAAAAATGAAAGTTTCTGGATCACTAGGAAATTAGTCTAAAACAATGTGCTGACACTAGACATGACCATAAAAGTAATAATTTGCACTCTTGGGGCAGTTTTGTTGTCAAAATAGAGATAGCTCAAAATTGAGAAATTTCGACAGGCGGCCGTTCATGGATTTTTCCCAAAATATAAAAGTTTCTGGATCACTAGGAAATTAGTCTAAAACAATGTGCTGACACTAGACATGACAATAAAAATAATAATTTGCACTCTTGGGGCAGTTTTGTTGACAAAATAGCAATTGCTCAAAATTGAGAAATTTCGACAGGCGGCCGGTCATTAATTTTTCCCAGAATATAAAAGTTTCTGGATCACTAGGAAATTAGTCTAAAACAATGTGCTGACACTAGACATGACCATAAAAGTAATAATTTGCACTCTTGGGGCAGTTTTGTTGACAAAATAGAGATAGCTCAAAATTGAGAAATTTCGACAGGCGGCCAGTCATTAATTTTTCCCAAAATATTAAAGTTTCTGGATCACTAGGAAATTAGTCTAAAACAATGTGCTGACACTAGACATGACCATAAAAGTAATAATTTGCACAATTGGGGCAGTTTTGTTGACAAAATAGAGATAGATCAAAACTGAGAAATTTCGACAGGCGGCCGTTCATGGATTTTTCCTAAAATATGAAATTTTCTGGATCACTAGGAAATTAGTCTAAAACAATGTGCTGACACTAGACATGACCATAAAAGTAATAATTTGCACTCTTAGGGCAGTTTTGTTGACAAAATAGAGATAGCTCAAAATTGAGAAATTTCGACAGGCGGCCGATCATTGATTTTTCCCAAAATATACAAGTTTCTGGATCACTAGGAAATTAGTCTAAAACAATGCGCTGACACGAGACATGACCATAAAAGTAATAATTTGCACAATTGGGGCAGTTTTGTTGACAAAATAGAGATAGATCAAAATTGAGAAATTTCGACAGGCGGCCGGTCATTAATTTTTCCCAAAATATGAAAGTTTCTGGATCACTAGGAAATTAGTCTAAAACAATGTGCTGACACTAGACATGACCATAAAAGTAATAATTTGCACTTCTGGGGCAGTTTTGTTGACAAAATAGAGATAGCTCAAAATTGAGAAATTTCGACAGGCGGCCGTTCATGGATTTTTCCCAAAATATAAAAGTTTCTGGATCACATGGAAATTAGTCTAAAACAATGTGCTGACACTAGACATGACCATAAAAGTAATAATTTGCACTCTTGGGGCAGTTTTGTTGTCAAAATAGAGATAGCTCAAAATTGAGAAATTTCGACAGGCGGCCGACCATTGATTTTTCCCAAAATATAAAAGTTTCTGGATCACTAGGAAATTAGTCTAAAACAATGTGCTGACACTAGACATGACCATAAAAGTAATAATTTGCACTCTTTGGGCAGTTTTGTTGACAAAATAGAGATAGATCAAAACTGAGAAATTTCGACAGGCGGCCATTCATGGATGTTTCCCAAAATATAAAAGTTTCTCGATCACTAGGAAATTAGTCTAAAACAATGTGCTGACACTAGACATGACCATAAAAGTAATAATTTGCACTCTCGGGGCAGTTTTGTTGACAAAATAGGAATTGCTCAAAATTGAGAAATTTCGACAGGCGGCCGTTCATGGATCTTTCCCAGAATATAAAAGTTTCTGGATCACTAGGAAATTAGTCTAAAACAATGTGCTGACACGAGACATGACCATAAAAGTAATAATTTGCACAATTGGGGCAGTTTTGTTGACAAAATAGAGATAGATCAAAATTGAAAAATTTCGACAGGCGGCCGGTCATTAATTTTTCCCAAAATATGAAAGTTTCTGGATCACTAGGAAATTAGTCTAAAACAATGTGCTGACACTAGACATGACCATAAAAGTAATAATTTGCACTTCTGGGGCAGTTTTGTTGACAAAATAGAGATAGCTCAAAATTGAGAAATTTCGACAGGCGGCCGTTCATGGATTTTTCCCAAAATATAAAAGTTTCTGGATCACATGGAAATTAGTCTAAAACAATGTGCTGACACTAGACATGACCATAAAAGTAATAATTTGCACTCTTGGGGCAGTTTTGTTGTCAAAATAGAGATAGCTCAAAATTGAGAAATTTCGACAGGCGGCCGACCATTGATTTTTCCCAAAATATAAAAGTTTCTGGATCACTAGGAAATTAGTCTAAAACAATGTGCTGACACTAGACATGACCATAAAAGTAATAATTTGCACTCTTTGGGCAGTTTTGTTGACAAAATAGAGATAGATCAAAACTGAGAAATTTCGACAGGCGGCCGTTCATGGATTTTTCCTAAAATATGAAAGTTTCTGGATCACATGGAAATTAGTCTAAAACAATGTGCTGACACTAGACATGACCATAAAAGTAATAATTTGCACTCTTGGGGCAGTTTTGTTGTCAAAATAGAGATAGCTCAAAATTGAGAAATTTCGACAGGCGGCCGTTCATGGATTTTTCCCAAAATATAAAAGTTTCTGGATCACTAGGAAATTAGTCTAAAACAATGTGCTGACACTAGACATGACAATAAAAATAATAATTTGCACTCTTGGGGCAGTTTTGTTGACAAAATAGCAATTGCTCAAAATTGAGAAATTTCGACAGGCGGCCGGTCATTAATTTTTCCCAGAATATAAAAGTTTCTGGATCACTAGGAAATTAGTCTAAAACAATGTGCTGACACTAGACATGACCATAAAAGTAATAATTTGCACTCTTGGGACAGTTTTGTTGACAAAATAGAGATAGCTCAAAATTGAGAAATTTCGACAGGCGGCCAGTCATTAATTTTTCCCAAAATATTAAAGTTTCTGGATCACTAGGAAATTAGTCTAAAACAATGTGCTGACACTAGACATGATCATAAAAGTAATAATTTGCACAATTGGGGCAGTTTTGTTGACAAAATAGAGATAGATCAAAACTGAGAAATTTCGACAGGCGGCCGTTCATGGATTTTTCCTAAAATATGAAATTTTCTGGATCACTAGAAATTAGTCTAAAACAATGTGCTGACACTAGACATGACCATAAAAGTAATAATTTGCACTCTTAGGGCAGTTTTGTTGACAAAATAGAGATAGCTCAAAATTGAGAAATTTCGACAGGCGGCCGATCATTGATTTTTCCCAAAATATAAAAGTTTCTGGATCACTAGGAAATTAGTCTAAAACAATGTGCTGACACTAGACATGACCATAAAAGTAATAATTTGCACTCTTGGGGCAGTTTTGTTGACACGGCCGTTCATGGATTTTTCCTAAAATATGAAAGATTCTGGATCACTAGGAAATTAGTCTAAAACAATGTGCTGACACTAGACATGACCATAAAAGTAATAATTTGCACTCTTGGGGCAGTTTTGTTGACAAAATAGAGATAGCTCAAAATTGAGAAATTTCAACAGGCGGCCGTTCATGGATTTTCCTTAAATATGAAAGATTCTGGATCACTAGGAAATTAGTCTAAAACAATGTGCTGACACTAGACATGACCATAAAAGTAATAATTTGCACTCTTGGGGCAGTTTTGTTGACAAAATAGAGATAGCTTAAAATTGAGAAATTTCGACAGGCGGCCGTTCATTGATTTTTCCTAAAATATGAAAGTTTCTGGATCACTAGGAAATTAGTCTAAAACAATGTGCTGACACTAGACATGACCATAAAAGTAATAATTTGCACTCTTGGGGCAGTTTTGTTGTCAAAATAGAGATAGCTCAAAATTGAGAAATTTCGACAGGCGGCCGTTCATGGATTTTTCCCAAAATATAAAAGTTTCTGGATCACTAGGAAATTAGTCTAAAACAATGTGCTGACACTAGACATGACAAAAAAAATAATAATTTGCACTCTTGGGGCAGTTTTGTTGACAAAATAGCAATTGCTCAAAATTGAGAAATTTCGACAGGCGGCCGTTCATGGATTTTTCCCAGAATATAAAAGTTTCTGGATCACTAGGAAATTAGTCTAAAACAATGTGCTGACACTAGACATGACCATAAAAGTAATAATTTGCACTCTTGGGGCAGTTTTGTTGACAAAATAGAGATAGCTCAAAATTGAGAAATTTCGACAGGCGGCCAGTCATTAATTTTTCCCAAAATATTAAAGTTTCTGGATCACTAGGAAATTAGTCTAAAACAATGTGCTGAAACTAGACATGACCATAAAAGTAATAATTTGCACAATTGGGGCAGTTTTGTTGACAAAATAGAGATAGATCAAAACTGAGAAATTTCGACAGGCGGCCATTCATGGATTTTTCCTAAAATATGAAATTTTCTGGATCACTAGGAAATTAGTCTAAAACAATGTGCTGACACTAGACATGACCATAAAAGTAATAATTTGCACTCTTTGGGCAGTTTTGTTGACAAAATAGAGATAGCTCAAAATTGAGAAATTTCGACAGGCGGCCGTTCATGGATTTTTCCCAAAATATAAAAGTTTCTGGATCACATGGAAATTAGTCTAAAACAATGTGCTGACACTAGACATGACCATAAAAGTAATAATTTGCACTCTTGGGGCAGTTTTGTTGTCAAAATAGAGATAGCTCAAAATTGAGAAATTTCGACAGGCGGCCGACCATTGATTTTTCCCAAAATATAAAAGTTTCTGGATCACTAGGAAATTAGTCTAAAACAATGTGCTGACACTAGACATGACCATAAAAGTAATAATTTGCACTCTTTGGGCAGTTTTGTTGACAAAATAGAGATAGATCAAAACTGAGAAATTTCGACAGGCGGCCGTTCATGGATTTTTCCTAAAATATGAAAGTTTCTGGATCACATGGAAATTAGTCTAAAACAATGTGCTGACACTAGACATGACCATAAAAATAATAATTTGCACTCTTGGGGCAGTTTTGTTGACAAAATAGCAATTGCTCAAAATTGAGAAATTTCGACAGGCGGCCGGTCATTAATTTTTCCCAGAATATAAAAGTTTCTGGATCACTAGGAAATTAGTCTAAAACAATGTGCTGACACTAGACATGACCATAAAAGTAATAATTTGCACTCTTGGGACAGTTTTGTTGACAAAATAGAGATAGCTCAAAATTGAGAAATTTCGACAGGCGGCCAGTCATTAATTTTTCCCAAAATATTAAAGTTTCTGGATCACTAGGAAATTAGTCTAAAACAATGTGCTGACACTAGACATGATCATAAAAGTAATAATTTGCACAATTGGGGCAGTTTTGTTGACAAAATAGAGATAGATCAAAACTGAGAAATTTCGACAGGCGGCCGTTCATGGATTTTTCCTAAAATATGAAATTTTCTGGATCACTAGAAATTAGTCTAAAACAATGTGCTGACACTAGACATGACCATAAAAGTAATAATTTGCACTCTTAGGGCAGTTTTGTTGACAAAATAGAGATAGCTCAAAATTGAGAAATTTCGACAGGCGGCCGATCATTGATTTTTCCCAAAATATAAAAGTTTCTGGATCACTAGGAAATTAGTCTAAAACAATGTGCTGACACTAGACATGACCATAAAAGTAATAATTTGCACTCTTGGGGCAGTTTTGTTGACACGGCCGTTCATGGATTTTTCCTAAAATATGAAAGATTCTGGATCACTAGGAAATTAGTCTAAAACAATGTGCTGACACTAGACATGACCATAAAAGTAATAATTTGCACTCTTGGGGCAGTTTTGTTGACAAAATAGAGATAGCTCAAAATTGAGAAATTTCAACAGGCGGCCGTTCATGGATTTTCCTTAAATATGAAAGATTCTGGATCACTAGGAAATTAGTCTAAAACAATGTGCTGACACTAGACATGACCATAAAAGTAATAATTTGCACTCTTGGGGCAGTTTTGTTGACAAAATAGAGATAGCTTAAAATTGAGAAATTTCGACAGGCGGCCGTTCATTGATTTTTCTTAAAATATGAAAGTTTCTGGATCACTAGGAAATTAGTCTAAAACAATGTGCTGACACTAGACATGACCATAAAAGTAATAATTTGCACTCTTGGGGCAGTTTTGTTGTCAAAATAGAGATAGCTCAAAATTGAGAAATTTCGACAGGCGGCCGTTCATGGATTTTTCCCAAAATATAAAAGTTTCTGGATCACTAGGAAATTAGTCTAAAACAATGTGCTGACACTAGACATGACAAAAAAAATAATAATTTGCACTCTTGGGGCAGTTTTGTTGACAAAATAGCAATTGCTCAAAATTGAGAAATTTCGACAGGCGGCCGTTCATGGATTTTTCCCAGAATATAAAAGTTTCTGGATCACTAGGAAATTAGTCTAAAACAATGTGCTGACACTAGACATGACCATAAAAGTAATAATTTGCACTCTTGGGGCAGTTTTGTTGACAAAATAGAGATAGCTCAAAATTGAGAAATTTCGACAGGCGGCCAGTCATTAATTTTTCCCAAAATATTAAAGTTTCTGGATCACTAGGAAATTAGTCTAAAACAATGTGCTGAAACTAGACATGACCATAAAAGTAATAATTTGCACAATTGGGGCAGTTTTGTTGACAAAATAGAGATAGATCAAAACTGAGAAATTTCGACAGGCGGCCATTCATGGATTTTTCCTAAAATATGAAATTTTCTGGATCACTAGGAAATTAGTCTAAAACAATGTGCTGACACTAGACATGACCATAAAAGTAATAATTTGCACTCTTTGGGCAGTTTTGTTGACAAAATAGAGATAGCTCAAAATTGAGAAATTTCGACAGGCGGCCGTTCATGGATTTTTCCCAAAATATAAAAGTTTCTGGATCACATGGAAATTAGTCTAAAACAATGTGCTGACACTAGACATGACCATAAAAGTAATAATTTGCACTCTTGGGGCAGTTTTGTTGTCAAAATAGAGATAGCTCAAAATTGAGAAATTTCGACAGGCGGCCGACCATTGATTTTTCCCAAAATATAAAAGTTTCTGGATCACTAGGAAATTAGTCTAAAACAATGTGCTGACACTAGACATGACCATAAAAGTAATAATTTGCACTCTTTGGGCAGTTTTGTTGACAAAATAGAGATAGATCAAAACTGAGAAATTTCGACAGGCGGCCGTTCATGGATTTTTCCTAAAATATGAAAGTTTCTGGATCACATAGAAATTAGTCTAAAACAATGTGCTGACACTAGACATGACCATAAAAGTAATAATTTGCACTCTTGGGGCAGTTTTGTTGTCAAAATAGAGATAGCTCAAAATTGAGAAATTTCGACAGGCGGCCAGTCATTAATTTTTTCCAAAATATTAAAGTTTCTGGATCACTAGGAAATTAGTCTAAAACAATGTGCTGACACTAGACATGATCATAAAAGTAATAATTTGCACAATTGGGGCAGTTTTGTTGACAAAATAGAGATAGATCAAAACTGAGAAATTTCGACAGGCGGCCGTTCATGGATTTTTCCTAAAATATGAAATTTTCTGGATCACTAGAAATTAGTCTAAAACAATGTGCTGACACTAGACATGACCATAAAAGTAATAATTTGCACTCTTAGGGCAGTTTTGTTGACAAAATAGAGATAGCTCAAAATTGAGAAATTTCGACAGGCGGCCGATCATTGATTTTTCCCAAAATATAAAAGTTTCTGGATCACTAGGAAATTAGTCTAAAACAATGTGCTGACACTAGACATGACCATAAAAGTAATAATTTGCACTCTTGGGGCAGTTTTGTTGACACGGCCGTTCATGGATTTTTCCTAAAATATGAAAGATTCTGGATCACTAGGAAATTAGTCTAAAACAATGTGCTGACACTAGACATGACCATAAAAGTAATAATTTGCACTCTTGGGGCAGTTTTGTTGACAAAATAGAGATAGCTCAAAATTGAGAAATTTCAACAGGCGGCCGTTCATGGATTTTCCTTAAATATGAAAGATTCTGGATCACTAGGAAATTAGTCTAAAACAATGTGCTGACACTAGACATGACCATAAAAGTAATAATTTGCACTCTTGGGGCAGTTTTGTTGACAAAATAGAGATAGCTTAAAATTGAGAAATTTCGACAGGCGGCCGTTCATTGATTTTTCCTAAAATATGAAAGTTTCTGGATCACTAGGAAATTAGTCTAAAACAATGTGCTGACACTAGACATGACCATAAAAGTAATAATTTGCACTCTTGGGGCAGTTTTGTTGTCAAAATAGAGATAGCTCAAAATTGAGAAATTTCGACAGGCGGCCGTTCATGGATTTTTCCCAAAATATAAAAGTTTCTGGATCACTAGGAAATTAGTCTAAAACAATGTGCTGACACTAGACATGACAAAAAAAATAATAATTTGCACTCTTGGGGCAGTTTTGTTGACAAAATAGCAATTGCTCAAAATTGAGAAATTTCGACAGGCGGCCGTTCATGGATTTTTCCCAGAATATAAAAGTTTCTGGATCACTAGGAAATTAGTCTAAAACAATGTGCTGACACTAGACATGACCATAAAAGTAATAATTTGCACTCTTGGGGCAGTTTTGTTGACAAAATAGAGATAGCTCAAAATTGAGAAATTTCGACAGGCGGCCAGTCATTAATTTTTCCCAAAATATTAAAGTTTCTGGATCACTAGGAAATTAGTCTAAAACAATGTGCTGAAACTAGACATGACCATAAAAGTAATAATTTGCACAATTGGGGCAGTTTTGTTGACAAAATAGAGATAGATCAAAACTGAGAAATTTCGACAGGCGGCCATTCATGGATTTTTCCTAAAATATGAAATTTTCTGGATCACTAGGAAATTAGTCTAAAACAATGTGCTGACACTAGACATGACCATAAAAGTAATAATTTGCACTCTTGGGGCAGTTTTGTTGTCAAAATAGAGATAGCTCAAAATTGAGAAATTTCGACAGGCGGCCGACCATTGATTTTTCCCAAAATATAAAAGTTTCTGGATCACTAGGAAATTAGTCTAAAACAATGTGCTGACACTAGACATGACCATAAAAGTAATAATTTGCACTCTTTGGGCAGTTTTGTTGACAAAATAGAGATAGATCAAAACTGAGAAATTTCGACAGGCGGCCGTTCATGGATTTTTCCTAAAATATGAAAGTTTCTGGATCACATGGAAATTAGTCTAAAACAATGTGCTGACACTAGACATGACCATAAAAGTAATAATTTGCACTCTTGGGGCAGTTTTGTTGTCAAAATAGAGATAGCTCAAAATTGAGAAATTTCGACAGGCGGCCGTTCATTGATTTTTCCTTAAAAATGAAAGTTTCTGGATCACTAGGAAATTAGTCTAAAACAATGCGCTGACACTAGACATGACCATAAAAGTAATAATTTGCACTCTTGGGGCAGTTTTGTTGTCAAAATAGAGATAGCTCAAAATTGAGAAATTTCGACAGGCGGCCGTTCATGGATTTTTCCCAAAATATAAAAGTTTCTGGATCACTAGGAAATTAGTCTAAAACAATGTGCTGACACTAGACATGACAATAAAAATAATAATTTGCACTCTTGGGGCAGTTTTGTTGACAAAATAGCAATTGCTCAAAATTGAGAAATTTCGACAGGCGGCCGGTCATTAATTTTTCCCAGAATATAAAAGTTTCTGGATCACTAGGAAATTAGTCTAAAACAATGTGCTGACACTAGACATGACCATAAAAGTAATAATTTGCACTCTTGGGGCAGTTTTGTTGACAAAATAGAGATAGCTCAAAATTGAGAAATTTCGACAGGCGGCCAGTCATTAATTTTTCCCAAAATATTAAAGTTTCTGGATCACTAGGAAATTAGTCTAAAACAATGTGCTGACACTAGACATGACCATAAAAGTAATAATTTGCACAATTGGGGCAGTTTTGTTGACAAAATAGAGATAGATCAAAACTGAGAAATTTCGACAGGCGGCCGTTCATGGATTTTTCCTAAAATATGAAATTTTCTGGATCACTAGGAAATTAGTCTAAAACAATGTGCTGACACTAGACATGACCATAAAAGTAATAATTTGCACTCTTAGGGCAGTTTTGTTGACAAAATAGAGATAGCTCAAAATTGAGAAATTTCGACAGGCGGCCGATCATTGATTTTTCCCAAAATATAAAAGTTTCTGGATCACTAGGAAATTAGTCTAAAACAATGTGCTGACACTAGACATGACCATAAAGGTAATAATTTGCACTCTTGGGGCAGTTTTGTTGACACGGCCGTTCATGGATTTTTCCTTAAATATGAAAGATTCTGGATCACTAGGAAATTAGTCTAAAACATTGTGCTGACACTAGACATGACCATAAAAGTAATAATTTGCACTCTTGGGGCAGTTTTGTTGACAAAATAGAGATAGCTTAAAATTGAGAAATTTCGACAGGCGGCCGTTCATTGATTTTTCCTTAAAAATGAAAGTTTCTGGATCACTAGGAAATTAGTCTAAAACAATGTGCTGACACTAGACATGACCATAAAAGTAATAATTTGCACTCTTGGGGCAGTTTTGTTGTCAAAATAGAGATAGCTCAAAATTGAGAAATTTCGACAGGCGGCCGTTCATGGATTTTTCCCAAAATATAAAAGTTTCTGGATCACTAGGAAATTAGTCTAAAACAATGTGCTGACACTAGACATGACAAAAAAAATAATAATTTGCACTCTTGGGGCAGTTTTGTTGACAAAATAGCAATTGCTCAAAATTGAGAAATTTCGACAGGCGGCCGTTCATGGATTTTTCCCAGAATATAAAAGTTTCTGGATCACTAGGAAATTAGTCTAAAACAATGTGCTGACACTAGACATGACCATAAAAGTAATAATTTGCACTCTTGGGGCAGTTTTGTTGACAAAATAGAGATAGCTCAAAATTGAGAAATTTCGACAGGCGGCCAGTCATTAATTTTTCCCAAAATATTAAAGTTTCTGGATCACTAGGAAATTAGTCTAAAACAATGTGCTGAAACTAGACATGACCATAAAAGTAATAATTTGCACAATTGGGGCAGTTTTGTTGACAAAATAGAGATAGATCAAAACTGAGAAATTTCGACAGGCGGCCATTCATGGATTTTTCCTAAAATATGAAATTTTCTGGATCACTAGGAAATTAGTCTAAAACAATGTGCTGACACTAGACATGACCATAAAAGTAATAATTTGCACTCTTTGGGCAGTTTTGTTGACAAAATAGAGATAGCTCAAAATTGAGAAATTTCGACAGGCGGCCGTTCATGGATTTTTCCCAAAATATAAAAGTTTCTGGATCACATGGAAATTAGTCTAAAACAATGTGCTGACACTAGACATGACCATAAAAGTAATAATTTGCACTCTTGGGGCAGTTTTGTTGTCAAAATAGAGATAGCTCAAAATTGAGAAATTTCGACAGGCGGCCGACCATTGATTTTTCCCAAAATATAAAAGTTTCTGGATCACTAGGAAATTAGTCTAAAACAATGTGCTGACACTAGACATGACCATAAAAGTAATAATTTGCACTCTTTGGGCAGTTTTGTTGACAAAATAGAGATAGATCAAAACTGAGAAATTTCGACAGGCGGCCGTTCATGGATTTTTCCTAAAATATGAAAGTTTCTGGATCACATGGAAATTAGTCTAAAACAATGTGCTGACACTAGACATGACCATAAAAGTAATAATTTGCACTCTTGGGGCAGTTTTGTTGTCAAAATAGAGATAGCTCAAAATTGAGAAATTTCGACAGGCGGCCGTTCATTGATTTTTCCTTAAAAATGAAAGTTTCTGGATCACTAGGAAATTAGTCTAAAACAATGCGCTGACACTAGACATGACCATAAAAGTAATAATTTGCACTCTTGGGGCAGTTTTGTTGTCAAAATAGAGATAGCTCAAAATTGAGAAATTTCGACAGGCGGCCGTTCATGGATTTTTCCCAAAATATAAAAGTTTCTGGATCACTAGGAAATTAGTCTAAAACAATGTGCTGACACTAGACATGACAATAAAAATAATAATTTGCACTCTTGGGGCAGTTTTGTTGACAAAATAGCAATTGCTCAAAATTGAGAAATTTCGACAGGCGGCCGGTCATTAATTTTTCCCAGAATATAAAAGTTTCTGGATCACTAGGAAATTAGTCTAAAACAATGTGCTGACACTAGACATGACCATAAAAGTAATAATTTGCACTCTTGGGGCAGTTTTGTTGACAAAATAGAGATAGCTCAAAATTGAGAAATTTCGACAGGCGGCCAGTCATTAATTTTTCCCAAAATATTAAAGTTTCTGGATCACTAGGAAATTAGTCTAAAACAATGTGCTGACACTAGACATGACCATAAAAGTAATAATTTGCACAATTGGGGCAGTTTTGTTGACAAAATAGAGATAGATCAAAACTGAGAAATTTCGACAGGCGGCCGTTCATGGATTTTTCCTAAAATATGAAATTTTCTGGATCACTAGGAAATTAGTCTAAAACAATGTGCTGACACTAGACATGACCATAAAGGTAATAATTTGCACTCTTGGGGCAGTTTTGTTGACACGGCCGTTCATGGATTTTTCCTAAAATATGAAAGATTCTGGATCACTAGGAAATTAGTCTAAAACATTGTGCTGACACTAGACATGACCATAAAAGTAATAATTTGCACTCTTGGGGCAGTTTTGTTGACAAAATAGAGATAGCTTAAAATTGAGAAATTTCGACAGGCGGCCGTTCATTGATTTTTCCTTAAAAATGAAAGTTTCTGGATCACTAGGAAATTAGTCTAAAACAATGTGCTGACACTAGACATGACCATAAAAGTAATAATTTGCACTCTTGGGGCAGTTTTGTTGTCAAAATAGAGATAGCTCAAAATTGAGAAATTTCGACAGGCGGCCGTTCATGGATTTTTCCCAAAATATAAAAGTTTCTGGATCACTAGGAAATTAGTCTAAAACAATGTGCTGACACTAGACATGACAATAAAAATAATAATTTGCACTCTTGGGGCAGTTTTGTTGACAAAATAGCAATTGCTCAAAATTGAGAAATTTCGACAGGCGGCCGGTCATTAATTTTTCCCAGAATATAAAAGTTTCTGGATCACTAGGAAATTAGTCTAAAACAATGTGCTGACACTAGACATGACCATAAAAGTAATAATTTGCACTCTTGGGGCAGTTTTGTTGACAAAATAGAGATAGCTCACAATTGAGAAATTTCGACAGGCGGCCAGTCATTAATTTTTCCCAAAATATTAAAGTTTCTGGATCACTAGGAAATTAGTCTAAAACAATGTGCTGACACTAGACATGACCATAAAAGTAATAATTTGCACAATTGGGGCAGTTTTGTTGACAAAATAGAGATAGATCAAAACTGAGAAATTTCGACAGGCGGCCGTTCATGGATTTTTCCTAAAATATGAAATTTTCTGGATCACTAGGAAATTAGTCTAAAACAATGTGCTGACACTAGACATGACCATAAAAGTAATAATTTGCACTCTTAGGGCAGTTTTGTTGACAAAATAGAGATAGCTCAAAATTGAGAAATTTCGACAGGCGGCCGATCATTGATTTTTCCCAAAATATACAAGTTTCTGGATCACTAGGAAATTAGTCTAAAACAATGCGCTGACACGAGACATGACCATAAAAGTAATAATTTGCACAATTGGGGCAGTTTTGTTGACAAAATAGAGATAGATCAAAATTGAGAAATTTCGACAGGCGGCCGGTCATTAATTTTTCCCAAAATATGAAAGTTTCTGGATCACTAGGAAATTAGTCTAAAACAATGTGCTGACACTAGACATGACCATAAAAGTAATAATTTGCACTTCTGGGGCAGTTTTGTTGACAAAATAGAGATAGCTCAAAATTGAGAAATTTCGACAGGCGGCCGTTCATGGATTTTTCCCAAAATATAAAAGTTTCTGGATCACATGGAAATTAGTCTAAAACAATGTGCTGACACTAGACATGACCATAAAAGTAATAATTTGCACTCTTGGGGCAGTTTTGTTGTCAAAATAGAGATAGCTCAAAATTGAGAAATTTCGACAGGCGGCCGACCATTGATTTTTCCCAAAATATAAAAGTTTCTGGATCACTAGGAAATTAGTCTAAAACAATGTGCTGACACTAGACATGACCATAAAAGTAATAATTTGCACTCTTTGGGCAGTTTTGTTGACAAAATAGAGATAGATCAAAACTGAGAAATTTCGACAGGCGGCCATTCATGGATGTTTCCCAAAATATAAAAGTTTCTCGATCACTAGGAAATTAGTCTAAAACAATGTGCTGACACTAGACATGACCATAAAAGTAATAATTTGCACTCTCGGGGCAGTTTTGTTGACAAAATAGGAATTGCTCAAAATTGAGAAATTTCGACAGGCGGCCGTTCATGGATCTTTCCCAGAATATAAAAGTTTCTGGATCACTAGGAAATTAGTCTAAAACAATGTGCTGACACGAGACATGACCATAAAAGTAATAATTTGCACAATTGGGGCAGTTTTGTTGACAAAATAGAGATAGATCAAAATTGAAAAATTTCGACAGGCGGCCGGTCATTAATTTTTCCCAAAATATGAAAGTTTCTGGATCACTAGGAAATTAGTCTAAAACAATGTGCTGACACTAGACATGACCATAAAAGTAATAATTTGCACTTCTGGGGCAGTTTTGTTGACAAAATAGAGATAGCTCAAAATTGAGAAATTTCGACAGGCGGCCGTTCATGGATTTTTCCCAAAATATAAAAGTTTCTGGATCACATGGAAATTAGTCTAAAACAATGTGCTGACACTAGACATGACCATAAAAGTAATAATTTGCACTCTTGGGGCAGTTTTGTTGTCAAAATAGAGATAGCTCAAAATTGAGAAATTTCGACAGGCGGCCGACCATTGATTTTTCCCAAAATATAAAAGTTTCTGGATCACTAGGAAATTAGTCTAAAACAATGTGCTGACACTAGACATGACCATAAAAGTAATAATTTGCACTCTTTGGGCAGTTTTGTTGACAAAATAGAGATAGATCAAAACTGAGAAATTTCGACAGGCGGCCGTTCATGGATTTTTCCTAAAATATGAAAGTTTCTGGATCACATGGAAATTAGTCTAAAACAATGTGCTGACACTAGACATGACCATAAAAGTAATAATTTGCACTCTTGGGGCAGTTTTGTTGTCAAAATAGAGATAGCTCAAAATTGAGAAATTTCGACAGGCGGCCGTTCATGGATTTTTCCCAAAATATAAAAGTTTCTGGATCACTAGGAAATTAGTCTAAAACAATGTGCTGACACTAGACATGACAATAAAAATAATAATTTGCACTCTTGGGGCAGTTTTGTTGACAAAATAGCAATTGCTCAAAATTGAGAAATTTCGACAGGCGGCCGGTCATTAATTTTTCCCAGAATATAAAAGTTTCTGGATCACTAGGAAATTAGTCTAAAACAATGTGCTGACACTAGACATGACCATAAAAGTAATAATTTGCACTCTTGGGACAGTTTTGTTGACAAAATAGAGATAGCTCAAAATTGAGAAATTTCGACAGGCGGCCAGTCATTAATTTTTCCCAAAATATTAAAGTTTCTGGATCACTAGGAAATTAGTCTAAAACAATGTGCTGACACTAGACATGATCATAAAAGTAATAATTTGCACAATTGGGGCAGTTTTGTTGACAAAATAGAGATAGATCAAAACTGAGAAATTTCGACAGGCGGCCGTTCATGGATTTTTCCTAAAATATGAAATTTTCTGGATCACTAGAAATTAGTCTAAAACAATGTGCTGACACTAGACATGACCATAAAAGTAATAATTTGCACTCTTAGGGCAGTTTTGTTGACAAAATAGAGATAGCTCAAAATTGAGAAATTTCGACAGGCGGCCGATCATTGATTTTTCCCAAAATATAAAAGTTTCTGGATCACTAGGAAATTAGTCTAAAACAATGTGCTGACACTAGACATGACCATAAAAGTAATAATTTGCACTCTTGGGGCAGTTTTGTTGACACGGCCGTTCATGGATTTTTCCTAAAATATGAAAGATTCTGGATCACTAGGAAATTAGTCTAAAACAATGTGCTGACACTAGACATGACCATAAAAGTAATAATTTGCACTCTTGGGGCAGTTTTGTTGACAAAATAGAGATAGCTCAAAATTGAGAAATTTCAACAGGCGGCCGTTCATGGATTTTTCCTTAAATATGAAAGATTCTGGATCACTAGGAAATTAGTCTAAAACAATGTGCTGACACTAGACATGACCATAAAAGTAATAATTTGCACTCTTGGGGCAGTTTTGTTGACAAAATAGAGATAGCTTAAAATTGAGAAATTTCGACAGGCGGCCGTTCATTGATTTTTCCTAAAATATGAAAGTTTCTGGATCACTAGGAAATTAGTCTAAAACAATGTGCTGACACTAGACATGACCATAAAAGTAATAATTTGCACTCTTGGGGCAGTTTTGTTGTCAAAATAGAGATAGCTCAAAATTGAGAAATTTCGACAGGCGGCCGTTCATGGATTTTTCCCAAAATATAAAAGTTTCTGGATCACTAGGAAATTAGTCTAAAACAATGTGCTGACACTAGACATGACAAAAAAAATAATAATTTGCACTCTTGGGGCAGTTTTGTTGACAAAATAGCAATTGCTCAAAATTGAGAAATTTCGACAGGCGGCCGTTCATGGATTTTTCCCAGAATATAAAAGTTTCTGGATCACTAGGAAATTAGTCTAAAACAATGTGCTGACACTAGACATGACCATAAAAGTAATAATTTGCACTCTTGGGGCAGTTTTGTTGACAAAATAGAGATAGCTCAAAATTGAGAAATTTCGACAGGCGGCCAGTCATTAATTTTTCCCAAAATATTAAAGTTTCTGGATCACTAGGAAATTAGTCTAAAACAATGTGCTGAAACTAGACATGACCATAAAAGTAATAATTTGCACAATTGGGGCAGTTTTGTTGACAAAATAGAGATAGATCAAAACTGAGAAATTTCGACAGGCGGCCATTCATGGATTTTTCCTAAAATATGAAATTTTCTGGATCACTAGGAAATTAGTCTAAAACAATGTGCTGACACTAGACATGACCATAAAAGTAATAATTTGCACTCTTTGGGCAGTTTTGTTGACAAAATAGAGATAGCTCAAAATTGAGAAATTTCGACAGGCGGCCGTTCATGGATTTTTCCCAAAATATAAAAGTTTCTGGATCACATGGAAATTAGTCTAAAACAATGTGCTGACACTAGACATGACCATAAAAGTAATAATTTGCACTCTTGGGGCAGTTTTGTTGTCAAAATAGAGATAGCTCAAAATTGAGAAATTTCGACAGGCGGCCGACCATTGATTTTTCCCAAAATATAAAAGTTTCTGGATCACTAGGAAATTAGTCTAAAACAATGTGCTGACACTAGACATGACCATAAAAGTAATAATTTGCACTCTTTGGGCAGTTTTGTTGACAAAATAGAGATAGATCAAAACTGAGAAATTTCGACAGGCGGCCGTTCATGGATTTTTCCTAAAATATGAAAGTTTCTGGATCACATGGAAATTAGTCTAAAACAATGTGCTGACACTAGACATGACCATAAAAGTAATAATTTGCACTCTTGGGGCAGTTTTGTTGTCAAAATAGAGATAGCTCAAAATTGAGAAATTTCGACAGGCGGCCGTTCATTGATTTTTCCTTAAAAATGAAAGTTTCTGGATCACTAGGAAATTAGTCTAAAACAATGCGCTGACACTAGACATGACCATAAAAGTAATAATTTGCACTCTTGGGGCAGTTTTGTTGTCAAAATAGAGATAGCTCAAAATTGAGAAATTTCGACAGGCGGCCGTTCATGGATTTTTCCCAAAATATAAAAGTTTCTGGATCACTAGGAAATTAGTCTAAAACAATGTGCTGACACTAGACATGACAATAAAAATAATAATTTGCACTCTTGGGGCAGTTTTGTTGACAAAATAGCAATTGCTCAAAATTGAGAAATTTCGACAGGCGGCCGGTCATTAATTTTTCCCAGAATATAAAAGTTTCTGGATCACTAGGAAATTAGTCTAAAACAATGTGCTGACACTAGACATGACCATAAAAGTAATAATTTGCACTTCTGGGGCAGTTTTGTTGACAAAATAGAGATAGCTCAAAATTGAGAAATTTCGACAGGCGGCCGTTCATGGATTTTTCCCAAAATATAAAAGTTTCTGGATCACATGGAAATTAGTCTAAAACAATGTGCTGACACTAGACATGACCATAAAAGTAATAATTTGCACTCTTGGGGCAGTTTTGTTGTCAAAATAGAGATAGCTCAAAATTGAGAAATTTCGACAGGCGGCCGACCATTGATTTTTCCCAAAATATAAAAGTTTCTGGATCACTAGGAAATTAGTCTAAAACAATGTGCTGACACTAGACATGACCATAAAAGTAATAATTTGCACTCTTTGGGCAGTTTTGTTGACAAAATAGAGATAGATCAAAACTGAGAAATTTCGACAGGCGGCCGTTCATGGATTTTTCCTAAAATATGAAAGTTTCTGGATCACATGGAAATTAGTCTAAAACAATGTGCTGACACTAGACATGACCATAAAAGTAATAATTTGCACTCTTGGGGCAGTTTTGTTGTCAAAATAGAGATAGCTCAAAATTGAGAAATTTCGACAGGCGGCCGTTCATGGATTTTTCCCAAAATATAAAAGTTTCTGGATCACTAGGAAATTAGTCTAAAACAATGTGCTGACACTAGACATGACAATAAAAATAATAATTTGCACTCTTGGGGCAGTTTTGTTGACAAAATAGCAATTGCTCAAAATTGAGAAATTTCGACAGGCGGCCGGTCATTAATTTTTCCCAGAATATAAAAGTTTCTGGATCACTAGGAAATTAGTCTAAAACAATGTGCTGACACTAGACATGACCATAAAAGTAATAATTTGCACTCTTGGGACAGTTTTGTTGACAAAATAGAGATAGCTCAAAATTGAGAAATTTCGACAGGCGGCCAGTCATTAATTTTTCCCAAAATATTAAAGTTTCTGGATCACTAGGAAATTAGTCTAAAACAATGTGCTGACACTAGACATGACCATAAAAGTAATAATTTGCACAATTGGGGCAGTTTTGTTGACAAAATAGAGATAGATCAAAACTGAGAAATTTCGACAGGCGGCCGTTCATGGATTTTTCCTAAAATATGAAATTTTCTGGATCACTAGAAATTAGTCTAAAACAATGTGCTGACACTAGACATGACCATAAAAGTAATAATTTGCACTCTTAGGGCAGTTTTGTTGACAAAATAGAGATAGCTCAAAATTGAGAAATTTCGACAGGCGGCCGATCATTGATTTTTCCCAAAATATAAAAGTTTCTGGATCACTAGGAAATTAGTCTAAAACAATGTGCTGACACTAGACATGACCATAAAAGTAATAATTTGCACTCTTGGGGCAGTTTTGTTGACACGGCCGTTCATGGATTTTTCCTAAAATATGAAAGATTCTGGATCACTAGGAAATTAGTCTAAAACAATGTGCTGACACTAGACATGACCATAAAAGTAATAATTTGCACTCTTGGGGCAGTTTTGTTGACAAAATAGAGATAGCTCAAAATTGAGAAATTTCAACAGGCGGCCGTTCATGGATTTTTCCTTAAATATGAAAGATTCTGGATCACTAGGAAATTAGTCTAAAACAATGTGCTGACACTAGACATGACCATAAAAGTAATAATTTGCACTCTTGGGGCAGTTTTGTTGACAAAATAGAGATAGCTTAAAATTGAGAAATTTCGACAGGCGGCCGTTCATTGATTTTTCCTAAAATATGAAAGTTTCTGGATCACTAGGAAATTAGTCTAAAACAATGTGCTGACACTAGACATGACCATAAAAGTAATAATTTGCACTCTTGGGGCAGTTTTGTTGTCAAAATAGAGATAGCTCAAAATTGAGAAATTTCGACAGGCGGCCGTTCATGGATTTTTCCCAAAATATAAAAGTTTCTGGATCACTAGGAAATTAGTCTAAAACAATGTGCTGACACTAGACATGACAAAAAAAATAATAATTTGCACTCTTGGGGCAGTTTTGTTGACAAAATAGCAATTGCTCAAAATTGAGAAATTTCGACAGGCGGCCGTTCATGGATTTTTCCCAGAATATAAAAGTTTCTGGATCACTAGGAAATTAGTCTAAAACAATGTGCTGACACTAGACATGACCATAAAAGTAATAATTTGCACTCTTGGGGCAGTTTTGTTGACAAAATAGAGATAGCTCAAAATTGAGAAATTTCGACAGGCGGCCAGTCATTAATTTTTCCCAAAATATTAAAGTTTCTGGATCACTAGGAAATTAGTCTAAAACAATGTGCTGAAACTAGACATGACCATAAAAGTAATAATTTGCACAATTGGGGCAGTTTTGTTGACAAAATAGAGATAGATCAAAACTGAGAAATTTCGACAGGCGGCCATTCATGGATTTTTCCTAAAATATGAAATTTTCTGGATCACTAGGAAATTAGTCTAAAACAATGTGCTG
The DNA here is from genome assembly GCA_963921405.1 of Cepaea hortensis. Classification (NCBI taxonomy): domain Eukaryota; kingdom Metazoa; phylum Mollusca; class Gastropoda; order Stylommatophora; family Helicidae; genus Cepaea; species Cepaea hortensis. The sequence goes on from OY992893.1 coordinate 91,727,077, forward strand.
ACACTAGACATGACCATAAAAGTAATAATTTGCACTCTTTGGGCAGTTTTGTTGACAAAATAGAGATAGCTCAAAATTGAGAAATTTCGACAGGCGGCCGTTCATGGATTTTTCCCAAAATATAAAAGTTTCTGGATCACATGGAAATTAGTCTAAAACAATGTGCTGACACTAGACATGACCATAAAAGTAATAATTTGCACTCTTGGGGCAGTTTTGTTGTCAAAATAGAGATAGCTCAAAATTGAGAAATTTCGACAGGCGGCCGACCATTGATTTTTCCCAAAATATAAAAGTTTCTGGATCACTAGGAAATTAGTCTAAAACAATGTGCTGACACTAGACATGACCATAAAAGTAATAATTTGCACTCTTTGGGCAGTTTTGTTGACAAAATAGAGATAGATCAAAACTGAGAAATTTCGACAGGCGGCCGTTCATGGATTTTTCCTAAAATATGAAAGTTTCTGGATCACATGGAAATTAGTCTAAAACAATGTGCTGACACTAGACATGACCATAAAAGTAATAATTTGCACTCTTGGGGCAGTTTTGTTGTCAAAATAGAGATAGCTCAAAATTGAGAAATTTCGACAGGCGGCCGTTCATGGATTTTTCCCAAAATATAAAAGTTTCTGGATCACTAGGAAATTAGTCTAAAACAATGTGCTGACACTAGACATGACAATAAAAATAATAATTTGCACTCTTGGGGCAGTTTTGTTGACAAAATAGCAATTGCTCAAAATTGAGAAATTTCGACAGGCGGCCGGTCATTAATTTTTCCCAGAATATAAAAGTTTCTGGATCACTAGGAAATTAGTCTAAAACAATGTGCTGACACTAGACATGACCATAAAAGTAATAATTTGCACTCTTGGGACAGTTTTGTTGACAAAATAGAGATAGCTCAAAATTGAGAAATTTCGACAGGCGGCCAGTCATTAATTTTTCCCAAAATATTAAAGTTTCTGGATCACTAGGAAATTAGTCTAAAACAATGTGCTGACACTAGACATGACCATAAAAGTAATAATTTGCACAATTGGGGCAGTTTTGTTGACAAAATAGAGATAGATCAAAACTGAGAAATTTCGACAGGCGGCCGTTCATGGATTTTTCCTAAAATATGAAATTTTCTGGATCACTAGAAATTAGTCTAAAACAATGTGCTGACACTAGACATGACCATAAAAGTAATAATTTGCACTCTTAGGGCAGTTTTGTTGACAAAATAGAGATAGCTCAAAATTGAGAAATTTCGACAGGCGGCCGATCATTGATTTTTCCCAAAATATAAAAGTTTCTGGATCACTAGGAAATTAGTCTAAAACAATGTGCTGACACTAGACATGACCATAAAAGTAATAATTTGCACTCTTGGGGCAGTTTTGTTGACACGGCCGTTCATGGATTTTTCCTAAAATATGAAAGATTCTGGATCACTAGGAAATTAGTCTAAAACAATGTGCTGACACTAGACATGACCATAAAAGTAATAATTTGCACTCTTGGGGCAGTTTTGTTGACAAAATAGAGATAGCTCAAAATTGAGAAATTTCAACAGGCGGCCGTTCATGGATTTTTCCTTAAATATGAAAGATTCTGGATCACTAGGAAATTAGTCTAAAACAATGTGCTGACACTAGACATGACCATAAAAGTAATAATTTGCACTCTTGGGGCAGTTTTGTTGACAAAATAGAGATAGCTTAAAATTGAGAAATTTCGACAGGCGGCCGTTCATTGATTTTTCCTAAAATATGAAAGTTTCTGGATCACTAGGAAATTAGTCTAAAACAATGTGCTGACACTAGACATGACCATAAAAGTAATAATTTGCACTCTTGGGGCAGTTTTGTTGTCAAAATAGAGATAGCTCAAAATTGAGAAATTTCGACAGGCGGCCAGTCATTAATTTTTCCCAAAATATTAAAGTTTCTGGATCACTAGGAAATTAGTCTAAAACAATGTGCTGAAACTAGACATGACCATAAAAGTAATAATTTGCACAATTGGGGCAGTTTTGTTGACAAAATAGAGATAGATCAAAACTGAGAAATTTCGACAGGCGGCCATTCATGGATTTTTCCTAAAATATGAAATTTTCTGGATCACTAGGAAATTAGTCTAAAACAATGTGCTGACACTAGACATGACCATAAAAGTAATAATTTGCACTCTTTGGGCAGTTTTGTTGACAAAATAGAGATAGCTCAAAATTGAGAAATTTCGACAGGCGGCCGTTCATGGATTTTTCCCAAAATATAAAAGTTTCTGGATCACATGGAAATTAGTCTAAAACAATGTGCTGACACTAGACATGACCATAAAAGTAATAATTTGCACTCTTGGGGCAGTTTTGTTGTCAAAATAGAGATAGCTCAAAATTGAGAAATTTCGACAGGCGGCCGACCATTGATTTTTCCCAAAATATAAAAGTTTCTGGATCACTAGGAAATTAGTCTAAAACAATGTGCTGACACTAGACATGACCATAAAAGTAATAATTTGCACTCTTTGGGCAGTTTTGTTGACAAAATAGAGATAGATCAAAACTGAGAAATTTCGACAGGCGGCCGTTCATGGATTTTTCCTAAAATATGAAAGTTTCTGGATCACATGGAAATTAGTCTAAAACAATGTGCTGACACTAGACATGACCATAAAAGTAATAATTTGCACTCTTGGGGCAGTTTTGTTGTCAAAATAGAGATAGCTCAAAATTGAGAAATTTCGACAGGCGGCCGTTCATGGATTTTTCCCAAAATATAAAAGTTTCTGGATCACTAGGAAATTAGTCTAAAACAATGTGCTGACACTAGACATGACAATAAAAATAATAATTTGCACTCTTGGGGCAGTTTTGTTGACAAAATAGCAATTGCTCAAAATTGAGAAATTTCGACAGGCGGCCGGTCATTAATTTTTCCCAGAATATAAAAGTTTCTGGATCACTAGGAAATTAGTCTAAAACAATGTGCTGACACTAGACATGACCATAAAAGTAATAATTTGCACTCTTGGGACAGTTTTGTTGACAAAATAGAGATAGCTCAAAATTGAGAAATTTCGACAGGCGGCCAGTCATTAATTTTTCCCAAAATATTAAAGTTTCTGGATCACTAGGAAATTAGTCTAAAACAATGTGCTGACACTAGACATGACCATAAAAGTAATAATTTGCACAATTGGGGCAGTTTTGTTGACAAAATAGAGATAGATCAAAACTGAGAAATTTCGACAGGCGGCCGTTCATGGATTTTTCCTAAAATATGAAATTTTCTGGATCACTAGAAATTAGTCTAAAACAATGTGCTGACACTAGACATGACCATAAAAGTAATAATTTGCACTCTTGGGGCAGTTTTGTTGACAAAATAGAGATAGCTTAAAATTGAGAAATTTCGACAGGCGGCCGTTCATTGATTTTTCCTAAAATATGAAAGTTTCTGGATCACTAGGAAATTAGTCTAAAACAATGTGCTGACACTAGACATGACCATAAAAGTAATAATTTGCACTCTTGGGGCAGTTTTGTTGTCAAAATAGAGATAGCTCAAAATTGAGAAATTTCGACAGGCGGCCGTTCATGGATTTTTCCCAAAATATAAAAGTTTCTGGATCACTAGGAAATTAGTCTAAAACAATGTGCTGACACTAGACATGACAAAAAAAATAATAATTTGCACTCTTGGGGCAGTTTTGTTGACAAAATAGCAATTGCTCAAAATTGAGAAATTTCGACAGGCGGCCGTTCATGGATTTTTCCCAGAATATAAAAGTTTCTGGATCACTAGGAAATTAGTCTAAAACAATGTGCTGACACTAGACATGACCATAAAAGTAATAATTTGCACTCTTGGGGCAGTTTTGTTGACAAAATAGAGATAGCTCAAAATTGAGAAATTTCGACAGGCGGCCAGTCATTAATTTTTCCCAAAATATTAAAGTTTCTGGATCACTAGGAAATTAGTCTAAAACAATGTGCTGAAACTAGACATGACCATAAAAGTAATAATTTGCACAATTGGGGCAGTTTTGTTGACAAAATAGAGATAGATCAAAACTGAGAAATTTCGACAGGCGGCCATTCATGGATTTTTCCTAAAATATGAAATTTTCTGGATCACTAGGAAATTAGTCTAAAACAATGTGCTGACACTAGACATGACCATAAAAGTAATAATTTGCACTCTTTGGGCAGTTTTGTTGACAAAATAGAGATAGCTCAAAATTGAGAAATTTCGACAGGCGGCCGTTCATGGATTTTTCCCAAAATATAAAAGTTTCTGGATCACATGGAAATTAGTCTAAAACAATGTGCTGACACTAGACATGACCATAAAAGTAATAATTTGCACTCTTGGGGCAGTTTTGTTGTCAAAATAGAGATAGCTCAAAATTGAGAAATTTCGACAGGCGGCCGACCATTGATTTTTCCCAAAATATAAAAGTTTCTGGATCACTAGGAAATTAGTCTAAAACAATGTGCTGACACTAGACATGACCATAAAAGTAATAATTTGCACTCTTTGGGCAGTTTTGTTGACAAAATAGAGATAGATCAAAACTGAGAAATTTCGACAGGCGGCCGTTCATGGATTTTTCCTAAAATATGAAAGTTTCTGGATCACATGGAAATTAGTCTAAAACAATGTGCTGACACTAGACATGACCATAAAAGTAATAATTTGCACTCTTGGGGCAGTTTTGTTGTCAAAATAGAGATAGCTCAAAATTGAGAAATTTCGACAGGCGGCCGTTCATGGATTTTTCCCAAAATATAAAAGTTTCTGGATCACTAGGAAATTAGTCTAAAACAATGTGCTGACACTAGACATGACAATAAAAATAATAATTTGCACTCTTGGGGCAGTTTTGTTGACAAAATAGCAATTGCTCAAAATTGAGAAATTTCGACAGGCGGCCGGTCATTAATTTTTCCCAGAATATAAAAGTTTCTGGATCACTAGGAAATTAGTCTAAAACAATGTGCTGACACTAGACATGACCATAAAAGTAATAATTTGCACTCTTGGGACAGTTTTGTTGACAAAATAGAGATAGCTCAAAATTGAGAAATTTCGACAGGCGGCCAGTCATTAATTTTTCCCAAAATATTAAAGTTTCTGGATCACTAGGAAATTAGTCTAAAACAATGTGCTGACACTAGACATGACCATAAAAGTAATAATTTGCACAATTGGGGCAGTTTTGTTGACAAAATAGAGATAGATCAAAACTGAGAAATTTCGACAGGCGGCCGTTCATGGATTTTTCCTAAAATATGAAATTTTCTGGATCACTAGAAATTAGTCTAAAACAATGTGCTGACACTAGACATGACCATAAAAGTAATAATTTGCACTCTTAGGGCAGTTTTGTTGACAAAATAGAGATAGCTCAAAATTGAGAAATTTCGACAGGCGGCCGATCATTGATTTTTCCCAAAATATAAAAGTTTCTGGATCACTAGGAAATTAGTCTAAAACAATGTGCTGACACTAGACATGACCATAAAAGTAATAATTTGCACTCTTGGGGCAGTTTTGTTGACACGGCCGTTCATGGATTTTTCCTAAAATATGAAAGATTCTGGATCACTAGGAAATTAGTCTAAAACAATGTGCTGACACTAGACATGACCATAAAAGTAATAATTTGCACTCTTGGGGCAGTTTTGTTGACAAAATAGAGATAGCTCAAAATTGAGAAATTTCAACAGGCGGCCGTTCATGGATTTTTCCTTAAATATGAAAGATTCTGGATCACTAGGAAATTAGTCTAAAACAATGTGCTGACACTAGACATGACCATAAAAGTAATAATTTGCACTCTTGGGGCAGTTTTGTTGACAAAATAGAGATAGCTTAAAATTGAGAAATTTCGACAGGCGGCCGTTCATTGATTTTTCCTAAAATATGAAAGTTTCTGGATCACTAGGAAATTAGTCTAAAACAATGTGCTGACACTAGACATGACCATAAAAGTAATAATTTGCACTCTTGGGGCAGTTTTGTTGTCAAAATAGAGATAGCTCAAAATTGAGAAATTTCGACAGGCGGCCAGTCATTAATTTTTCCCAAAATATTAAAGTTTCTGGATCACTAGGAAATTAGTCTAAAACAATGTGCTGAAACTAGACATGACCATAAAAGTAATAATTTGCACAATTGGGGCAGTTTTGTTGACAAAATAGAGATAGATCAAAACTGAGAAATTTCGACAGGCGGCCATTCATGGATTTTTCCTAAAATATGAAATTTTCTGGATCACTAGGAAATTAGTCTAAAACAATGTGCTGACACTAGACATGACCATAAAAGTAATAATTTGCACTCTTTGGGCAGTTTTGTTGACAAAATAGAGATAGCTCAAAATTGAGAAATTTCGACAGGCGGCCGTTCATGGATTTTTCCCAAAATATAAAAGTTTCTGGATCACATGGAAATTAGTCTAAAACAATGTGCTGACACTAGACATGACCATAAAAGTAATAATTTGCACTCTTGGGGCAGTTTTGTTGTCAAAATAGAGATAGCTCAAAATTGAGAAATTTCGACAGGCGGCCGACCATTGATTTTTCCCAAAATATAAAAGTTTCTGGATCACTAGGAAATTAGTCTAAAACAATGTGCTGACACTAGACATGACCATAAAAGTAATAATTTGCACTCTTTGGGCAGTTTTGTTGACAAAATAGAGATAGATCAAAACTGAGAAATTTCGACAGGCGGCCGTTCATGGATTTTTCCTAAAATATGAAAGTTTCTGGATCACATGGAAATTAGTCTAAAACAATGTGCTGACACTAGACATGACCATAAAAGTAATAATTTGCACTCTTGGGGCAGTTTTGTTGTCAAAATAGAGATAGCTCAAAATTGAGAAATTTCGACAGGCGGCCGTTCATGGATTTTTCCCAAAATATAAAAGTTTCTGGATCACTAGGAAATTAGTCTAAAACAATGTGCTGACACTAGACATGACAATAAAAATAATAATTTGCACTCTTGGGGCAGTTTTGTTGACAAAATAGCAATTGCTCAAAATTGAGAAATTTCGACAGGCGGCCGGTCATTAATTTTTCCCAGAATATAAAAGTTTCTGGATCACTAGGAAATTAGTCTAAAACAATGTGCTGACACTAGACATGACCATAAAAGTAATAATTTGCACTCTTGGGACAGTTTTGTTGACAAAATAGAGATAGCTCAAAATTGAGAAATTTCGACAGGCGGCCAGTCATTAATTTTTCCCAAAATATTAAAGTTTCTGGATCACTAGGAAATTAGTCTAAAACAATGTGCTGACACTAGACATGACCATAAAAGTAATAATTTGCACAATTGGGGCAGTTTTGTTGACAAAATAGAGATAGATCAAAACTGAGAAATTTCGACAGGCGGCCGTTCATGGATTTTTCCTAAAATATGAAATTTTCTGGATCACTAGAAATTAGTCTAAAACAATGTGCTGACACTAGACATGACCATAAAAGTAATAATTTGCACTCTTAGGGCAGTTTTGTTGACAAAATAGAGATAGCTCAAAATTGAGAAATTTCGACAGGCGGCCGATCATTGATTTTTCCCAAAATATAAAAGTTTCTGGATCACTAGGAAATTAGTCTAAAACAATGTGCTGACACTAGACATGACCATAAAAGTAATAATTTGCACTCTTGGGGCAGTTTTGTTGACACGGCCGTTCATGGATTTTTCCTAAAATATGAAAGATTCTGGATCACTAGGAAATTAGTCTAAAACAATGTGCTGACACTAGACATGACCATAAAAGTAATAATTTGCACTCTTGGGGCAGTTTTGTTGACAAAATAGAGATAGCTCAAAATTGAGAAATTTCAACAGGCGGCCGTTCATGGATTTTTCCTTAAATATGAAAGATTCTGGATCACTAGGAAATTAGTCTAAAACAATGTGCTGACACTAGACATGACCATAAAAGTAATAATTTGCACTCTTGGGGCAGTTTTGTTGACAAAATAGAGATAGCTTAAAATTGAGAAATTTCGACAGGCGGCCGTTCATTGATTTTTCCTAAAATATGAAAGTTTCTGGATCACTAGGAAATTAGTCTAAAACAATGTGCTGACACTAGACATGACCATAAAAGTAATAATTTGCACTCTTGGGGCAGTTTTGTTGTCAAAATAGAGATAGCTCAAAATTGAGAAATTTCGACAGGCGGCCGTTCATGGATTTTTCCCAAAATATAAAAGTTTCTGGATCACTAGGAAATTAGTCTAAAACAATGTGCTGACACTAGACATGACAAAAAAAATAATAATTTGCACTCTTGGGGCAGTTTTGTTGACAAAATAGCAATTGCTCAAAATTGAGAAATTTCGACAGGCGGCCGATCATTGATTTTTCCCAAAATATAAAAGTTTCTGGATCACTAGGAAATTAGTCTAAAACAATGTACTGACACTAGACATGACCATAAAAGTAATAATTTGCACTCTTGGGGCAGTTTTGTTGACACGGCCGTTCATGGATTTTTCCTTAAATATGAAAGATTCTGGATCACTAGGAAATTAGTCTAAAACAATGTGCTGACACTAGACATGACCATAAAAGTAATAATTTGCACTCTTGGGGCAGTTTTGTTGACAAAATAGAGATAGCTCAAAATTGAGAAATTTCGACAGGCGGCCAGTCATTAATTTTTCCCAAAATATTAAAGTTTCTGGATCACTAGGAAATTAGTCTAAAACAATGTGCTGAAACTAGACATGACCATAAAAGTAATAATTTGCACAATTGGGGCAGTTTTGTTGACAAAATAGAGATAGATCAAAACTGAGAAATTTCGACAGGCGGCCATTCATGGATTTTTCCTAAAATATGAAATTTTCTGGATCACTAGGAAATTAGTCTAAAACAATGTGCTGACACTAGACATGACCATAAAAGTAATAATTTGCACTCTTTGGGCAGTTTTGTTGACAAAATAGAGATAGCTCAAAATTGAGAAATTTCGACAGGCGGCCGTTCATGGATTTTTCCCAAAATATAAAAGTTTCTGGATCACATGGAAATTAGTCTAAAACAATGTGCTGACACTAGACATGACCATAAAAGTAATAATTTGCACTCTTGGGGCAGTTTTGTTGTCAAAATAGAGATAGCTCAAAATTGAGAAATTTCGACAGGCGGCCGACCATTGATTTTTCCCAAAATATAAAAGTTTCTGGATCACTAGGAAATTAGTCTAAAACAATGTGCTGACACTAGACATGACCATAAAAGTAATAATTTGCACTCTTTGGGCAGTTTTGTTGACAAAATAGAGATAGATCAAAACTGAGAAATTTCGACAGGCGGCCGTTCATGGATTTTTCCTAAAATATGAAAGTTTCTGGATCACATGGAAATTAGTCTAAAACAATGTGCTGACACTAGACATGACCATAAAAGTAATAATTTGCACTCTTGGGGCAGTTTTGTTGTCAAAATAGAGATAGCTCAAAATTGAGAAATTTCGACAGGCGGCCGTTCATGGATTTTTCCCAAAATATAAAAGTTTCTGGATCACTAGGAAATTAGTCTAAAACAATGTGCTGACACTAGACATGACAATAAAAATAATAATTTGCACTCTTGGGGCAGTTTTGTTGACAAAATAGCAATTGCTCAAAATTGAGAAATTTCGACAGGCGGCCGGTCATTAATTTTTCCCAGAATATAAAAGTTTCTGGATCACTAGGAAATTAGTCTAAAACAATGTGCTGACACTAGACATGACCATAAAAGTAATAATTTGCACTCTTGGGACAGTTTTGTTGACAAAATAGAGATAGCTCAAAATTGAGAAATTTCGACAGGCGGCCAGTCATTAATTTTTCCCAAAATATTAAAGTTTCTGGATCACTAGGAAATTAGTCTAAAACAATGTGCTGACACTAGACATGACCATAAAAGTAATAATTTGCACAATTGGGGCAGTTTTGTTGACAAAATAGAGATAGATCAAAACTGAGAAATTTCGACAGGCGGCCGTTCATGGATTTTTCCTAAAATATGAAATTTTCTGGATCACTAGAAATTAGTCTAAAACAATGTGCTGACACTAGACATGACCATAAAAGTAATAATTTGCACTCTTAGGGCAGTTTTGTTGACAAAATAGAGATAGCTCAAAATTGAGAAATTTCGACAGGCGGCCGATCATTGATTTTTCCCAAAATATAAAAGTTTCTGGATCACTAGGAAATTAGTCTAAAACAATGTGCTGACACTAGACATGACCATAAAAGTAATAATTTGCACTCTTGGGGCAGTTTTGTTGACACGGCCGTTCATGGATTTTTCCTAAAATATGAAAGATTCTGGATCACTAGGAAATTAGTCTAAAACAATGTGCTGACACTAGACATGACCATAAAAGTAATAATTTGCACTCTTGGGGCAGTTTTGTTGACAAAATAGAGATAGCTCAAAATTGAGAAATTTCAACAGGCGGCCGTTCATGGATTTTTCCTTAAATATGAAAGATTCTGGATCACTAGGAAATTAGTCTAAAACAATGTGCTGACACTAGACATGACCATAAAAGTAATAATTTGCACTCTTGGGGCAGTTTTGTTGACAAAATAGAGATAGCTTAAAATTGAGAAATTTCGACAGGCGGCCGTTCATTGATTTTTCCTAAAATATGAAAGTTTCTGGATCACTAGGAAATTAGTCTAAAACAATGTGCTGACACTAGACATGACCATAAAAGTAATAATTTGCACTCTTGGGGCAGTTTTGTTGTCAAAATAGAGATAGCTCAAAATTGAGAAATTTCGACAGGCGGCCGTTCATGGATTTTTCCCAAAATATAAAAGTTTCTGGATCACTAGGAAATTAGTCTAAAACAATGTGCTGACACTAGACATGACAAAAAAAATAATAATTTGCACTCTTGGGGCAGTTTTGTTGACAAAATAGCAATTGCTCAAAATTGAGAAATTTCGACAGGCGGCCGATCATTGATTTTTCCCAAAATATAAAAGTTTCTGGATCACTAGGAAATTAGTCTAAAACAATGTACTGACACTAGACATGACCATAAAAGTAATAATTTGCACTCTTGGGGCAGTTTTGTTGACACGGCCGTTCATGGATTTTTCCTAAAATATGAAAGATTCTGGATCACTAGGAAATTAGTCTAAAACAATGTGCTGACACTAGACATGACCATAAAAGTAATAATTTGCACTCTTGGGGCAGTTTTGTTGACAAAATAGAGATAGCTTAAAATTGAGAAATTTCGACAGGCGGCCGTTCATTGATTTTTCCTAAAATATGAAAGTTTCTGGATCACTAGGAAATTAGTCTAAAACAATGTGCTGACACTAGACATGACCATAAAAGTAATAATTTGCACTCTTGGGGCAGTTTTGTTGTCAAAATAGAGATAGCTTAAAATTGAGAAATTTCGACAGGCGGCCGTTCATGGATTTTCCCCAAAATATAAAAGTTTCTGGATCACTAGGAAATTAGTCTAAAACAATGTGCTGACACTAGAAATGACAATAAAAATAATAATTTGCACTCTTGGGGCAGTTTTGTTGACAAAATAGCAATTGCTCAAAATTGAGAAATTTCGACAGGCGGCCGGTCATTAATTTTTCCCAGAATATAAAAGTTTCTGGATCACTAGGAAATTAGTCTAAAACAATGTGCTGACACTAGGCATGACCATAAAAGTAATAATTTGCACTCTTGGGGCAGTTTTGTTGACAAAATAGAGATAGCTCAAAATTGAGAAATTTCGACAGGCGGCCGATCATTGATTTTTCCCAAAATATAAAAGTTTCTGGATCACTAGGAAATTAGTCTAAAACAATGTGCTGACACTAGACATGACCATAAAAGTAATAATTTGCACTCTTGGGGCAGTTTTGTTGACACGGCCGTTCATGGATTTTTCCTAAAATATGAAAGATTCTGGATCACTAGGAAATTAGTCTAAAACAATGTGCTGACACTAGACATGACCATAAAAGTAATAATTTGCACTCTTGGGGCAGTTTTGTTGACAAAATAGAGATAGCTCAAAATTGAGAAATTTCAACAGGCGGCCGTTCATGGATTTTTCCTAAAATATGAAAGATTCTGGATCACTAGGAAATTAGTCTAAAACAATGTGCTGACACTAGACATGACCATAAAAGTAATAATTTGCACTCTTGGGGCAGTTTTGTTGACAAAATAGAGATAGCTTAAAATTGAGAAATTTCGACAGGCGGCCGTTCATTGATTTTTCCTAAAATATGAAAGTTTCTGGATCACTAGGAAATTAGTCTAAAACAATGTGCTGACACTAGACATGACCATAAAAGTAATAATTTGCACTCTTGGGGCAGTTTTGTTGTCAAAATAGAGATATCTTAAAATTGAGAAATTTCGACAGGCGGCCGTTCATGGATTTTTCCCAAAATATAAAAGTTTCTGGATCACTAGGAAATTAGTCTAAAACAATGTGCTGACACTAGAAATGACAATAAAAATAATAATTTGCACTCTTGGGGCAGTTTTGTTGACAAAATAGCAATTGCTCAAAATTGAGAAATTTCGACAGGCGGCCGGTCATTAATTTTTCCCAGAATATAAAAGTTTCTGGATCACTAGGAAATTAGTCTAAAACAATGTGCTGACACTAGACATGACCATAAAAGTAATAATTTGCACTCTTGGGGCAGTTTTGTTGACAAAATAGAGATAGCTCAAAATTGAGAAATTTCGACAGGCGGCCAGTCATTAATTTTTCCCAAAATATTAAATTTTCTGGATCACTAGGAAATTAGTCTAAAACAATGTGCTGACACTAGACATGACCATAAAAGTAATAATTTGCACTCTTGGGGCAGTTTTGTTGTCAAAATAGAGATAGCTCAAAATTGAGAAATTTCGACAGGCGGCCGTTCATTGATTTTTCCTAAAATATGAAAGTTTCTGGATCACTAGGAAATTAGTCTAAAACAATGTGCTGACACTAGACATGACCATAAAAGTAATAATTTGCACTCTTGGGGCAGTTTTGTTGTCAAAATAGAGATAGCTCAAAATTGAGAAATTTCGACAGGCGGCCGTTCATGGATTTTTCCCAAAATATAAAAGTTTCTGGATCACTAGGAAATTAGTCTAAAACAATGTGCTGACACTAGAAATGACAATAAAAATAATAATTTGCACTCTTGGGGCAGTTTTGTTGACAAAATAGCAATTGCTCAAAATTGAGAAATTTCGACAGGCGGCCGGTCATTAATTTTTCCCAGAATATAAAAGTTTCTGGATCACTAGGAAATTAGTCTAAAACAATGTGCTGACACTAGACATGACCATAAAAGTAATAATTTGCACTCTTGGGGCAGTTTTGTTGACAAAATAGAGATAGCTCAACATTGAGAAATTTCGACAGGCGGCCAGTCATTAATTTTTCCCAAAATATTAAATTTTCTGGATCACTAGGAAATTAGTCTAAAACAATGTGCTGACACTAGACATGACCATAAAAGTAATAATTTGCACTCTTGGGGCAGTTTTGTTGTCAAAATAGAGATAGCTCAAAATTGAGAAATTTCGACAGGCGGCCGTTCATTGATTTTTCCTAAAATATGAAAGTTTCTGGATCACTAGGAAATTAGTCTAAAACAATGTGCTGACACTAGACATGACCATAAAAGTAATAATTTGCACTCTTGGGGCAGTTTTGTTGTCAAAATAGAGATAGCTCAAAATTGAGAAATTTCGACAGGCGGCCGTTCATGGATTTTCCCAAAATATAAAAGTTTCTGGATCACTAGGAAATTAGTCTAAAACAATGTGCTGACACTAGACATGACAAAAAAAATAATAATTTGCACTCTTGGGGCAGTTTTGTTGACAAAATAGCAATTGCTCAAAATTGAGAAATTTCGACAGGCGGCCGGTCATTAATTTTTCCCAGAATATAAAAGTTTCTGGATCACTAGGAAATTAGTCTAAAACAATGTGCTGACACTAGACATGACCATAAAAGTAATAATTTGCACTCTTGGGGCAGTTTTGTTGACAAAATAGAGATAGCTTAAAATTGAGAAATTTCGACAGGCGGCCGTTCATTGATTTTTCCTAAAATATGAAAGTTTCTGGATCACTAGGAAATTAGTCTAAAACAATGTGCTGACACTAGACATGACCATAAAAGTAATAATTTGCACTCTTGGGGCAGTTTTGTTGTCAAAATAGAGATAGCTTAAAATTGAGAAATTTCGACAGGCGGCCGTTCATGGATTTTTCCCAAAATATAAAAGTTTCTGGATCACTAGGAAATTAGTCTAAAACAATGTGCTGACACTAGACATGACAAAAAAAATAATAATTTGCACTCTTGGGGCAGTTTTGTTGACAAAATAGCAATTGCTCAAAATTGAGAAATTTCGACAGGCGGCCGTTCATGGATTTTTCCCAGAATATAAAAGTTTCTGGATCACTAGGAAATTAGTCTAAAACAATGTGCTGACACTAGACATGACCATAAAAGTAATAATTTGCACTCTTGGGGCAGTTTTGTTGACAAAATAGAGATAGCTCAAAATTGAGAAATTTCGACAGGCGGCCAGTCATTAATTTTTCCCAAAATATTAAAGTTTCTGGATCACTAGGAAATTAGTCTAAAACAATGTGCTGAAACTAGACATGACCATAAAAGTAATAATTTGCACAATTGGGGCAGTTTTGTTGACAAAATAGAGATAGATCAAAACTGAGAAATTTCGACAGGCGGCCATTCATGGATTTTTCCTAAAATATGAAATTTTCTGGATCACTAGGAAATTAGTCTAAAACAATGTGCTGACACTAGACACGACCATAAAAGTAATAATTTGCACTCTTTGGGCAGTTTTGTTGACAAAATAGAGATAGCTCAAAATTGAGAAATTTCGACAGGCGGCCGTTCATGGATTTTTCCCAAAATATAAAAGTTTCTGGATCACATGGAAATTAGTCTAAAACAATGTGCTGACACTAGACATGACCATAAAAGTAATAATTTGCACTCTTGGGGCAGTTTTGTTGTCAAAATAGAGATAGCTCAAAATTGAGAAATTTCGACAGGCGGCCGACCATTGATTTTTCCCAAAATATAAAAGTTTCTGGATCACTAGGAAATTAGTCTAAAACAATGTGCTGACACTAGACATGACCATAAAAGTAATAATTTGCACTCTTTGGGCAGTTTTGTTGACAAAATAGAGATAGATCAAAACTGAGAAATTTCGACAGGCGGCCGTTCATGGATTTTTCCTAAAATATGAAAGTTTCTGGATCACATGGAAATTAGTCTAAAACAATGTGCTGACACTAGACATGACCATAAAAGTAATAATTTGCACTCTTGGGGCAGTTTTGTTGTCAAAATAGAGATAGCTCAAAATTGAGAAATTTCGACAGGCGGCCGTTCATGGATTTTTCCCAAAATATAAAAGTTTCTGGATCACTAGGAAATTAGTCTAAAACAATGTGCTGACACTAGACATGACAATAAAAATAATAATTTGCACTCTTGGGGCAGTTTTGTTGACAAAATAGCAATTGCTCAAAATTGAGAAATTTCGACAGGCGGCCGGTCATTAATTTTTCCCAGAATATAAAAGTTTCTGGATCACTAGGAAATTAGTCTAAAACAATGTGCTGACACTAGACATGACCATAAAAGTAATAATTTGCACTCTTGGGGCAGTTTTGTTGACACGGCCGTTCATGGATTTTTCCTAAAATATGAAAGATTCTGGATCACTAGGAAATTAGTCTAAAACAATGTGCTGACACTAGACATGACCATAAAAGTAATAATTTGCACTCTTGGGGCAGTTTTGTTGACAAAATAGAGATAGCTCAAAATTGAGAAATTTCAACAGGCGGCCGTTCATGGATTTTTCCTAAAATATGAAAGATTCTGGATCACTAGGAAATTAGTCTAAAACAATGTGCTGACACTAGACATGACCATAAAAGTAATAATTTGCACTCTTGGGGCAGTTTTGTTGACAAAATAGAGATAGCTTAAAATTGAGAAATTTCGACAGGCGGCCGTTCATTGATTTTTCCTAAAATATGAAAGTTTCTGGATCACTAGGAAATTAGTCTAAAACAATGTGCTGACACTAGACATGACCATAAAAGTAATAATTTGCACTCTTGGGGCAGTTTTGTTGTCAAAATAGAGATAGCTTAAAATTGAGAAATTTCGACAGGCGGCCGTTCATGGATTTTCCCCAAAATATAAAAGTTTCTGGATCACTAGGAAATTAGTCTAAAACAATGTGCTGACACTAGACATGACCATAAAAGTAATAATTTGCACTCTTGGGGCAGTTTTGTTGACAAAATAGAGATAGCTTAAAATTGAGAAATTTCGACAGGCGGCCGTTCATTGATTTTTCCTAAAATATGAAAGTTTCTGGATCACTAGGAAATTAGTCTAAAACAATGTGCTGACACTAGACATGACCATAAAAGTAATAATTTGCACTCTTGGGGCAGTTTTGTTGACAAAATAGCAATTGCTCAAAATTGAGAAATTTCGACAGGCGGCCGGTCATTAATTTTTCCCAGAATATAAAAGTTTCTGGATCACTAGGAAATTAGTCTAAAACAATGTGCTGACACTAGACATGACCATAAAAGTAATAATTTGCACTCTTGGGGCAGTTTTGTTGACAAAATAGAGATAGCTCAAAATTGAGAAATTTCGACAGGCGGCCGATCATTGATTTTTCCCAAAATATAAAAGTTTCTGGATCACTAGGAAATTAGTCTAAAACAATGTGCTGACACTAGACATGACCATAAAAGTAATAATTTGCACTCTTGGGGCAGTTTTGTTGACACGGCCGTTCATGGATTTTTCCTAAAATATGAAAGATTCTGGATCACTAGGAAATTAGTCTAAAACAATGTGCTGACACTAGACATGACCATAAAAGTAATAATTTGCACTCTTGGGGCAGTTTTGTTGACAAAATAGAGATAGATCAAAACTGAGAAATTTCGACAGGCGGCCATTCATGGATTTTTCCTAAAATATGAAATTTTCTGGATCACTAGGAAATTAGTCTAAAACAATGTGCTGACACTAGACACGACCATAAAAGTAATAATTTGCACTCTTTGGGCAGTTTTGTTGACAAAATAGAGATAGCTCAAAATTGAGAAATTTCGACAGGCGGCCGTTCATGGATTTTTCCCAAAATATAAAAGTTTCTGGATCACATGGAAATTAGTCTAAAACAATGTGCTGACACTAGACATGACCATAAAAGTAATAATTTGCACTCTTGGGGCAGTTTTGTTGTCAAAATAGAGATAGCTCAAAATTGAGAAATTTCGACAGGCGGCCGACCATTGATTTTTCCCAAAATATAAAAGTTTCTGGATCACTAGGAAATTAGTCTAAAACAATGTGCTGACACTAGACATGACCATAAAAGTAATAATTTGCACTCTTTGGGCAGTTTTGTTGACAAAATAGAGATAGATCAAAACTGAGAAATTTCGACAGGCGGCCGTTCATTGATTTTTCCTAAAATATGAAAGTTTCTGGATCACATGGAAATTAGTCTAAAACAATGTGCTGACACTAGACATGACCATAAAAGTAATAATTTGCACTCTTGGGGCAGTTTTGTTGTCAAAATAGAGATAGCTCAAAATTGAGAAATTTCGACAGGCGGCCGTTCATGGATTTTTCCCAAAATATAAAAGTTTCTGGATCACTAGGAAATTAGTCTAAAACAATGTGCTGACACTAGACATGACAATAAAAATAATAATTTGCACTCTTGGGGCAGTTTTGTTGACAAAATAGCAATTGCTCAAAATTGAGAAATTTCGACAGGCGGCCGGTCATTAATTTTTCCCAGAATATAAAAGTTTCTGGATCACTAGGAAATTAGTCTAAAACAATGTGCTGACACTAGACATGACCATAAAAGTAATAATTTGCACTCTTGGGGCAGTTTTGTTGACACGGCCGTTCATGGATTTTTCCTAAAATATGAAAGATTCTGGATCACTAGGAAATTAGTCTAAAACAATGTGCTGACACTAGACATGACCATAAAAGTAATAATTTGCACTCTTGGGGCAGTTTTGTTGACAAAATAGAGATAGCTCAAAATTGAGAAATTTCAACAGGCGGCCGTTCATGGATTTTTCCTAAAATATGAAAGATTCTGGATCACTAGGAAATTAGTCTAAAACAATGTGCTGACACTAGACATGACCATAAAAGTAATAATTTGCACTCTTGGGGCAGTTTTGTTGACAAAATAGAGATAGCTTAAAATTGAGAAATTTCGACAGGCGGCCGTTCATTGATTTTTCCTAAAATATGAAAGTTTCTGGATCACTAGGAAATTAGTCTAAAACAATGTGCTGACACTAGACATGACCATAAAAGTAATAATTTGCACTCTTGGGGCAGTTTTGTTGTCAAAATAGAGATAGCTTAAAATTGAGAAATTTCGACAGGCGGCCGTTCATGGATTTTCCCCAAAATATAAAAGTTTCTGGATCACTAGGAAATTAGTCTAAAACAATGTGCTGACACTAGACATGACCATAAAAGTAATAATTTGCACTCTTGGGGCAGTTTGTTGACAAAATAGAGATAGCTTAAAATTGAGAAATTTCGACAGGCGGCCGTTCATTGATTTTTCCTAAAATATGAAAGTTTCTGGATCACTAGGAAATTAGTCTAAAACAATGTGCTGACACTAGACATGACCATAAAAGTAATAATTTGCACTCTTGGGGCAGTTTTGTTGACAAAATAGCAATTGCTCAAAATTGAGAAATTTCGACAGGCGGCCGGTCATTAATTTTTCCCAGAATATAAAAGTTTCTGGATCACTAGGAAATTAGTCTAAAACAATGTGCTGACACTAGACATGACCATAAAAGTAATAATTTGCACTCTTGGGGCAGTTTTGTTGACAAAATAGAGATAGCTCAAAATTGAGAAATTTCGACAGGCGGCCGATCATTGATTTTTCCCAAAATATAAAAGTTTCTGGATCACTAGGAAATTAGTCTAAAACAATGTGCTGACACTAGACATGACCATAAAAGTAATAATTTGCACTCTTGGGGCAGTTTTGTTGACACGGCCGTTCATGGATTTTTCCTAAAATATGAAAGATTCTGGATCACTAGGAAATTAGTCTAAAACAATGTGCTGACACTAGACATGACCATAAAAGTAATAATTTGCACTCTTGGGGCAGTTTTGTTGACAAAATAGAGATAGCTTAAAATTGAGAAATTTCGACAGGCGGCCGTTCATTGATTTTTCCTAAAATATGAAAGTTTCTGGATCACTAGGAAATTAGTCTAAAACAATGTGCTGACACTAGACATGACCATAAAAGTAATAATTTGCACTCTTGGGGCAGTTTTGTTGTCAAAATAGAGATAGCTTAAAATTGAGAAATTTCGACAGGCGGCCGTTCATGGATTTTCCCCAAAATATAAAAGTTTCTGGATCACTAGGAAATTAGTCTAAAACAATGTGCTGACACTAGAAATGACAATAAAAATAATAATTTGCACTCTTGGGGCAGTTTTGTTGACAAAATAGCAATTGCTCAAAATTGAGAAATTTCGACAGGCGGCCGGTCATTAATTTTTCCCAGAATATAAAAGTTTCTGGATCACTAGGAAATTAGTCTAAAACAATGTGCTGACACTAGACATGACCATAAAAGTAATAATTTGCACTCTTGGGGCAGTTTTGTTGACAAAATAGAGATAGCTCAAAATTGAGAAATTTCGACAGGCGGCCGATCATTGATTTTTCCCAAAATATAAAAGTTTCTGGATCACTAGGAAATTAGTCTAAAACAATGTGCTGACACTAGACATGACCATAAAAGTAATAATTTGCACTCTTGGGGCAGTTTTGTTGACACGGCTGTTCATGGATTTTTCCTAAAATATGAAAGATTCTGGATCACTAGGAAATTAGTCTAAAACAATGTGCTGACACTAGACATGACCATAAAAGTAATAATTTGCACTCTTGGGGCAGTTTTGTTGACAAAATAGAGATAGCTTAAAATTGAGAAATTTCGACAGGCGGCCGTTCATTGATTTTTCCTAAAATATGAAAGTTTCTGGATCACTAGGAAATTAGTCTAAAACAATGTGCTGACACTAGACATGACCATAAAAGTAATAATTTGCACTCTTGGGGCAGTTTTGTTGTCAAAATAGCAATTGCTCAAAATTGAGAAATTTCGACAGGCGGCCGGTCATTAATTTTTCCCAGAAGATAAAAGTTTCTGGATCACTAGGAAATTAGTCTAAAACAATGTGCTGACACTAGACATGACCATAAAAGTAATAATTTGCACTCTTGGGGCAGTTTTGTTGACAAAATAGAGATAGCTCAAAATTGAGAAATTTCGACAGGCGGCCAGTCATTAATTTTTCCCAAAATATTAAAGTTTCTGGATCACTAGGAAATTAGTCTAAAACAATGTGCTGACACTAGACATGACCATAAAAGTAATAATTTGCAATCTTAGGGCAGTTTTGTTGACAAAATAGAGATAGCTTAAAATTGAGAAATTTCGACAGGCGGCCGTTCATTGATTTTTCCTAAAATATGAAAGTTTCTGGATCACTAGGAAATTAGTCTAAAACAATGTGCTGACACTAGACATGACCATAAAAGTAATAATTTGCACTCTTGGGGCAGTTTTGTTGACAAAATAGAGATAGCTTAAAATTGAGAAATTTCGACAGGCGGCCGTTCATTGATTTTTCCTAAAATATGAAAGTTTCTGGATCACTAGGAAATTAGTCTAAAACAATGTGCTGACACTAGACATGACCATAAAAGTAATAATTTGCACTCTTGGGGCAGTTTTGTTGTCAAAATAGAGATAGCTCAAAATTGAGAAATTTCGACAGGCGGCCGTTCATGGATTTTTCCCAAAATATAAAAGTTTCTGGATCACTAGGAAATTAGTCTAAAACAATGTGCTGACACTAGACATGACAATAAAAATAATAATTTGCACTCTTGGGGCAGTTTTGTTGACAAAATAGCAATTGCTCAAAATTGAGAAATTTCGACAGGCGGCCGGTCATTAATTTTTCCCAGAATATAAAAGTTTCTGGATCACTAGGAAATTAGTCTAAAACAATGTGCTGACACTAGACATGACCATAAAAGTAATAATTTGCACTCTTAGGGCAGTTTTGTTGACAAAATAGAGATAGCTCAAAATTGAGAAATTTCGACAGGCGGCCGATCATTGATTTTTCCCAAAATATAAAAGTTTCTGGATCACTAGGAAATTAGTCTAAAACAATGTGCTGACACTAGACATGACCATAAAAGTAATAATTTGCACTCTTTGGGCAGTTTTGTTGACAAAATAGAGATAGCTCAAAATTGAGAAATTTCGACAGGCGGCCGCTCATGGATTTTTCCCAAAATATAACAGTTTCTGGATCACATGGAAATTAGTCTAAAACAATGTGCTGACACTAGACATGACCATAAAAGTAATAATTTGCACTCTTGGGGCAGTTTTGTTGACAAAATAGAGATAGCTTAAAATTGAGAAATTTCGACAGGCGGCCGTTCATTGATTTTTCCTAAAATATGAAAGTTTCTGGATCACTAGGAAATTAGTCTAAAACAATGTGCTGACACTAGACATGACCATAAAAGTAATAATTTGCACTCTTGGGGCAGTTTTGTTGTCAAAATAGAGATAGCTCAAAATTGAGAAATTTCGACAGGCGGCCGTTCATGGATTTTTCCCAAAATATAAAAGTTTCTGGATCACTAGGAAATTAGTCTAAAACAATGTGCTGACACTAGACATGACAATAAAAATAATAATTTGCACTCTTGGGGCAGTTTTGTTGACAAAATAGCAATTGCTCAAAATTGAGAAATTTCGACAGGCGGGCGGTCATTAATTTTTCCCAGAATATAAAAGTTTCTGGATCACTAGGAAATTAGTCTAAAACAATGTACTGACACTAGACATGACCATAAAAGTAATAATTTGCACTCTTGGGGCAGTTTTGTTGACAAAATAGAGATAGCTCAAAATTGAGAAATTTCGACAGGCGGCCGATCATTGATTTTTCCCAAAATATAAAAGTTTCTGGATCACTAGGAAATTAGTCTAAAACAATGTGCTGACACTAGACATGACCATAAAAGTAATAATTTGCACTCTTTGGGCAGTTTTGTTGACAAAATAGAGATAGCTCAAAATTGAGAAATTTCGACAGGCGGCCGCTCATGGATTTTTCCCAAAATATAACAGTTTCTGGATCACATGGAAATTAGTCTAAAACAATGTGCTGACACTAGACATGACCATAAAAGTAATAATTTGCACTCTTGGGGCAGTTTTGTTGACAAAATAGAGATAGCTTAAAATTGAGAAATTTCGACAGGCGGCCGTTCATTGATTTTTCCTAAAATATGAAAGTTTCTGGATCACTAGGAAATTAGTCTAAAACAATGTGCTGACACTAGACATGACCATAAAAGTAATAATTTGCACTCTTGGGGCAGTTTTGTTGTCAAAATAGAGATAGCTCAAAATTGAGAAATTTCGACAGGCGGCCGTTCATGGATTTTTCCCAAAATATAAAAGTTTCTGGATCACTAGGAAATTAGTCTAAAACAATGTGCTGACACTAGACATGACAATAAAAGTAATAATTTGCACTCTTGGGGCAGTTTTGTTGACAAAATAGCAATTGCTCAAAATTGAGAAATTTCGACAGGCGGCCGGTCATTAATTTTTCCCAGAATATAAAAGTTTCTGGATCACTAGGAAATTAGTCTAAAACAATGTGCTGACACTAGACATGACCATAAAAGTAATAATTTGCACTCTTGGGGCAGTTTTGTTGACAAAATAGAGATAGCTCAAAATTGAGAAATTTCGACAGGCGGCCGATCATTGATTTTTCCCAAAATATAAAAGTTTCTGGATCACTAGGAAATTAGTCTAAAACAATGTGCTGACACTAGACATGACCATAAAAGTAATAATTTGCACTCTTGGGGCAGTTTTGTTGACACGGCCGTTCATGGATTTTTCCTAAAATATGAAAGATTCTGGATCACTAGGAAATTAGTCTAAAACAATGTGCTGACACTAGACATGACCATAAAAGTAATAATTTGCACTCTTGGGGCAGTTTTGTTGACAAAATAGAGATAGCTTAAAATTGAGAAATTTCGACAGGCGGCCGTTCATTGATTTTTCCTAAAATATGAAAGTTTCTGGATCACTAGGAAATTAGTCTAAAACAATGTGCTGACACTAGACATGACCATAAAAGTAATAATTTGCACTCTTGGGGCAGTTTTGTTGTCAAAATAGAGATAGCTTAAAATTGAGAAATTTCGACAGGCGGCCGTTCATGGATTTTCCCCAAAATATAAAAGTTTCTGGATCACTAGGAAATTAGTCTAAAACAATGTGCTGACACTAGAAATGACAATAAAAATAATAATTTGCACTCTTGGGGCAGTTTTGTTGACAAAATAGCAATTGCTCAAAATTGAGAAATTTCGACAGGCGGCCGGTCATTAATTTTTCCCAGAATATAAAAGTTTCTGGATCACTAGGAAATTAGTCTAAAACAATGTGCTGACACTAGACATGACCATAAAAGTAATAATTTGCACTCTTGGGGCAGTTTTGTTGACAAAATAGAGATAGCTCAAAATTGAGAAATTTCGACAGGCGGCCGATCATTGATTTTTCCCAAAATATAAAAGTTTCTGGATCACTAGGAAATTAGTCTAAAACAATGTGCTGACACTAGACATGACCATAAAAGTAATAATTTGCACTCTTGGGGCAGTTTTGTTGACACGGCCGTTCATGGATTTTTCCTAAAATATGAAAGATTCTGGATCACTAGGAAATTAGTCTAAAACAATGTGCTGACACTAGACATGACCATAAAAGTAATAATTTGCACTCTTGGGGCAGTTTTGTTGACAAAATAGAGATAGCTTAAAATTGAGAAATTTCGACAGGCGGCCGTTCATTGATTTTTCCTAAAATATGAAAGTTTCTGGATCACTAGGAAATTAGTCTAAAACAATGTGCTGACACTAGACATGACCATAAAAGTAATAATTTGCACTCTTGGGGCAGTTTTGTTGTCAAAATAGCAATTGCTCAAAATTGAGAAATTTCGACAGGCGGCCGGTCATTAATTTTTCCCAGAAGATAAAAGTTTCTGGATCACTAGGAAATTAGTCTAAAACAATGTGCTGACACTAGACATGACCATAAAAGTAATAATTTGCACTCTTGGGGCAGTTTTGTTGACAAAATAGAGATAGCTCAAAATTGAGAAATTTCGACAGGCGGCCAGTCATTAATTTTTCCCAAAATATTAAAGTTTCTGGATCACTAGGAAATTAGTCTAAAACAATGTGCTGACACTAGACATGACCATAAAAGTAATAATTTGCAATCTTAGGGCAGTTTTGTTGACAAAATAGAGATAGCTTAAAATTGAGAAATTTCGACAGGCGGCCGTTCATTGATTTTTCCTAAAATATGAAAGTTTCTGGATCACTAGGAAATTAGTCTAAAACAATGTGCTGACACTAGACATGACCATAAAAGTAATAATTTGCACTCTTGGGGCAGTTTTGTTGACAAAATAGAGATAGCTTAAAATTGAGAAATTTCGACAGGCGGCCGTTCATTGATTTTTCCTAAAATATGAAAGTTTCTGGATCACTAGGAAATTAGTCTAAAACAATGTGCTGACACTAGACATGACCATAAAAGTAATAATTTGCACTCTTGGGGCAGTTTTGTTGTCAAAATAGAGATAGCTCAAAATTGAGAAATTTCGACAGGCGGCCGTTCATGGATTTTTCCCAAAATATAAAAGTTTCTGGATCACTAGGAAATTAGTCTAAAACAATGTGCTGACACTAGACATGACAATAAAAATAATAATTTGCACTCTTGGGGCAGTTTTGTTGACAAAATAGCAATTGCTCAAAATTGAGAAATTTCGACAGGCGGCCGGTCATTAATTTTTCCCAGAATATAAAAGTTTCTGGATCACTAGGAAATTAGTCTAAAACAATGTGCTGACACTAGACATGACCATAAAAGTAATAATTTGCACTCTTAGGGCAGTTTTGTTGACAAAATAGAGATAGCTCAAAATTGAGAAATTTCGACAGGCGGCCGATCATTGATTTTTCCCAAAATATAAAAGTTTCTGGATCACTAGGAAATTAGTCTAAAACAATGTGCTGACACTAGACATGACCATAAAAGTAATAATTTGCACTCTTTGGGCAGTTTTGTTGACAAAATAGAGATAGCTCAAAATTGAGAAATTTCGACAGGCGGCCGCTCATGGATTTTTCCCAAAATATAACAGTTTCTGGATCACATGGAAATTAGTCTAAAACAATGTGCTGACACTAGACATGACCATAAAAGTAATAATTTGCACTCTTGGGGCAGTTTTGTTGACAAAATAGAGATAGCTTAAAATTGAGAAATTTCGACAGGCGGCCGTTCATTGATTTTTCCTAAAATATGAAAGTTTCTGGATCACTAGGAAATTAGTCTAAAACAATGTGCTGACACTAGACATGACCATAAAAGTAATAATTTGCACTCTTGGGGCAGTTTTGTTGTCAAAATAGAGATAGCTCAAAATTGAGAAATTTCGACAGGCGGCCGTTCATGGATTTTTCCCAAAATATAAAAGTTTCTGGATCACTAGGAAATTAGTCTAAAACAATGTGCTGACACTAGACATGACAATAAAAATAATAATTTGCACTCTTGGGGCAGTTTTGTTGACAAAATAGCAATTGCTCAAAATTGAGAAATTTCGACAGGCGGGCGGTCATTAATTTTTCCCAGAATATAAAAGTTTCTGGATCACTAGGAAATTAGTCTAAAACAATGTACTGACACTAGACATGACCATAAAAGTAATAATTTGCACTCTTGGGGCAGTTTTGTTGACAAAATAGAGATAGCTCAAAATTGAGAAATTTCGACAGGCGGCCGATCATTGATTTTTCCCAAAATATAAAAGTTTCTGGATCACTAGGAAATTAGTCTAAAACAATGTGCTGACACTAGACATGACCATAAAAGTAATAATTTGCACTCTTTGGGCAGTTTTGTTGACAAAATAGAGATAGCTCAAAATTGAGAAATTTCGACAGGCGGCCGCTCATGGATTTTTCCCAAAATATAACAGTTTCTGGATCACATGGAAATTAGTCTAAAACAATGTGCTGACACTAGACATGACCATAAAAGTAATAATTTGCACTCTTGGGGCAGTTTTGTTGACAAAATAGAGATAGCTTAAAATTGAGAAATTTCGACAGGCGGCCGTTCATTGATTTTTCCTAAAATATGAAAGTTTCTGGATCACTAGGAAATTAGTCTAAAACAATGTGCTGACACTAGACATGACCATAAAAGTAATAATTTGCACTCTTGGGGCAGTTTTGTTGTCAAAATAGAGATAGCTCAAAATTGAGAAATTTCGACAGGCGGCCGTTCATGGATTTTTCCCAAAATATAAAAGTTTCTGGATCACTAGGAAATTAGTCTAAAACAATGTGCTGACACTAGACATGACAATAAAAATAATAATTTGCACTCTTGGGGCAGTTTTGTTGACAAAATAGCAATTGCTCAAAATTGAGAAATTTCGACAGGCGGCCGGTCATTAATTTTTCCCAGAATATAAAAGTTTCTGGATCACTAGGAAATTAGTCTAAAACAATGTGCTGACACTAGACATGACCATAAAAGTAATAATTTGCACTCTTAGGGCAGTTTTGTTGACAAAATAGAGATAGCTCAAAATTGAGAAATTTCGACAGGCGGCCGATCATTGATTTTTCCCAAAATATAAAAGTTTCTGGATCACTAGGAAATTAGTCTAAAACAATGTGCTGACACTAGACATGACCATAAAAATAATAATTTGCACTCTTGGGGCAGTTTTGTTGACACGGCCGTTCATGGATTTTTCCTAAAATATGAAAGATTCTGGATCACTAGGAAATTAGTCTAAAACAATGTGCTGACACTAGACATGACCATAAAAGTAATAATTTGCACTCTTGGGGCAGTTTTGTTGACAAAATAGAGATAGCTCAAAATTGAGAAATTTCAACAGGCGGCCGTTCATGGATTTTTCCTAAAATATGAAAGATTCTGGATCACTAGGAAATTAGTCTAAAACAATGTGCTGACACTAGACATGACCATAAAAGTAATAATTTGCACTCTTGGGGCAGTTTTGTTGACAAAATAGAGATAGCTTAAAATTGAGAAATTTCGACAGGCGGCCGTTCATTGATTTTTCCTAAAATATGAAAGTTTCTGGATCACTAGGAAATTAGTCTAAAACAATGTGCTGACACTAGACATGACCATAAAAGTAATAATTTGCACTCTTGGGGCAGTTTTGTTGTCAAAATAGAGATAGCTCAAAATTGAGAAATTTCGACAGGCGGCCGTTCATGGATTTTCCCAAAATATAAAAGTTTCTGGATCACTAGGAAATTAGTCTAAAACAATGTGCTGACACTAGACATGACAAAAAAAAATAATAATTTGCACTCTTGGGGCAGTTTTGTTGACAAAATAGCAATTGCTCAAAATTGAGAAATTTCGACAGGCGGCCGGTCATTAATTTTTCCCAGAATATAAAAGTTTCTGGATCACTAGGAAATTAGTCTAAAACAATGTGCTGACACTAGACATGACCATAAAAGTAATAATTTGCACTCTTGTGGCAGTTTTGTTGACAAAATAGAGATAGATCAAAACTGAGAAATTTCGACAGGCGGCCATTCATGGATTTTTCCTAAAATATGAAATTTTCTGGATCACTAGGAAATTAGTCTAAAACAATGTGCTGACACTAGACATGACCATAAAAGTAATAATTTGCACTCTTTGGGCAGTTTTGTTGACAAAATAGAGATAGCTCAAAATTGAGAAATTTCGACAGGCGGCCGCTCATGGATTTTTCCCAAAATATAACAGTTTCTGGATCACATGGAAATTAGTCTAAAACAATGTGCTGACACTAGACATGACCATAAAAGTAATAATTTGCACTCTTGGGGCAGTTTTGTTGTCAAAATAGAGATAGCTCAAAATTGAGAAATTTTCCCAAAATATAAAAGTTTCTGGATCACTAGGAAATTAGTCTAAAACAATGTGCTGACACTAGACATGACCATAAAAGTAATAATTTGCACTCTTTGGGCAGTTTTGTTGACAAAATAGAGATAGATCAAAACTGAGAAATTTCGACAGGCGGCCGTTCATGGATTTTTCCTAAAATATGAAAGTTTCTGGATCACATGGAAATTAGTCTAAAACAATGTGCTGACACTAGACATGACCATAAAAGTAATAATTTGCACTCTTGGGGCAGTTTTGTTGTCAAAATAGAGATAGCTCAAAATTGAGAAATTTCGACAGGCGGCCGTTCATGGATTTTTCCAAAAATATAAAAGTTTCTGGATCACTAGGAAATTAGTCTAAAACAATGTGCTGACACTAGACATGACAATAAAAATAATAATTTGCACTCTTGGGTCAGTTTTGTTGACAAAATAGCAATTGCTTAAAATTGAGAAATTTCGACAGGCGGCCGGTCATTAATTTTTCCCAGAATATAAAAGTTTCTGGATCACTAGGAAATTAGTCTAAAACAATGTGCTGACACTAGACATGACCATAAAAGTAATAATTTGCACTCTTGGGGCAGTTTTGTTGACAAAATAGAGATAGCTCAAAAGTGAGAAATTTCGACAGGCGGCCAGTCATTAATTTTTCCCAAAATATTAAAGTTTCTGGATCACTAGGAAATTAGTCTAAAACAATGTGCTGACACTAGACATGACCATAAAAGTAATAATTTGCACAATTGGGGCAGTTTTGTTGACAAAATAGAGATAGATCAAAACTGAGAAATTTCGACAGGTCGCCGTTCATGGATTTTACCTAAAATATGAAATTTTCTGGATCACTAGGAAATTAGTCTAAAACAATGTGCTGACACTAGACATGACAAAAAAAAATAATAATTTGCACTCTTGGGGCAGTTTTGTTGACAAAATAGCAATTGCTCAAAATTGAGAAATTTCGACAGGCGGCCGGTCATTAATTTTTCCCATAATATAAAAGTTTCTGGATCACTAGGAAATTAGTCTAAAACAATGTGCTGACACTAGACATGACCATAAAAGTAATAATTTACACTCTTGGGGCAGTTTTGTTGACAAAATAGAGATAGCTCAAAATTGAGAAATTTCGACAGGCGGCCAGTCATTAATTTTTCCCAAAATATTAAAGTTTCTGGATCACTAGGAAATTAGTCTAAAACAATGTGCTGACACTAGACATGACCATAAAAGTAATAATTTGCACAATTGGGGCAGTTTTGTTGACAAAATAGAGATAGATCAAAACTGAGAAATTTCGACAGGCGGCCGTTCATGGATTTTTCCTAAAATATGAAATTTTCTGGATCACTAGGAAATTAGTCTAAAACAATGTGCTGACACTAGACATGACCATAAAAGTAATAATTTGCACTCTTGGGGCAGTTTTGTTGACAAAATAGAGATAGCTTAAAATTGAGAAATTTCGACAGGCGGCCGTTCATTGATTTTTCCTAAAATATGAAAGTTTCTGGATCACTAGGAAATTAGTCTAAAACAATGTGCTGACACTAGACA
The DNA here is from genome assembly GCA_963921405.1 of Cepaea hortensis. Lineage (NCBI taxonomy): Eukaryota > Metazoa > Mollusca > Gastropoda > Stylommatophora > Helicidae > Cepaea > Cepaea hortensis. Next base: position 91,756,909 of record OY992893.1, read on the forward strand.
TGACCATAAAAGTAATAATTTGCACTCTTGGGGCAGTTTTGTTGTCAAAATAGAGATAGCTCAAAATTGAGAAATTTCGACAGGCGGCCGTTCATGGATTTTTCCCAAAATATAAAAGTTTCTGGATCACTAGGAAATTAGTCTAAAACAATGTGCTGACACTAGACATGACAAAAAAAATAATAATTTGCACTCTTGGGGCAGTTTTGTTGACAAAATAGCAATTGCTCAAAATTGAGAAATTTCGACAGGCGGCCGTTCATGGATTTTTCCCAAAATATAAAAGTTTCTGGATCACATGGAAATTAGTCTAAAACAATGTGCTGACACTAGACATGACCATAAAAGTAATAATTTGCACTCTTGGGGCAGTTTTGTTGTCAAAATAGAGATAGCTCAAAATTGAGAAATTTCGACAGGCGGCCGACCATTGATTTTTCCCAAAATATAAAAGTTTCTGGATCACTAGGAAATTAGTCTAAAACAATGTGCTGACACTAGACATGACCATAAAAGTAATAATTTGCACTCTTTGGGCAGTTTTGTTGACAAAATAGAGATAGATCAAAACTGAGAAATTTCGACAGGCGGCCGTTCATGGATTTTTCCTAAAATATGAAAGTTTCTGGATCACATGGAAATTAGTCTAAAACAATGTGCTGACACTAGACATGACCATAAAAGTAATAATTTGCACTCTTGGGGCAGTTTTGTAGTCAAAATAGAGATAGCTCAAAATTGAGAAATTTCGACAGGCGGCCGTTCATGGATTTTTCCAAAAATATAAAAGTTTCTGGATCACTAGGAAATTAGTCTAAAACAATGTGCTGACACTAGACATGACAATAAAAATAATAATTTGCACTCTTGGGGCAGTTTTGTTGACAAAATAGCAATTGCTCAAAATTGAGAAATTTCGACAGGCGGCCGGTCATTAATTTTTCCCAGAATATAAAAGTTTCTGGATCACTAGGAAATTAGTCTAAAACAATGTGCTGACACTAGACATGACCATAAAAGTAATAATTTGCACTCTTGGGGCAGTTTTGTTGACAAAATAGCAATTGCTCAAAATTGAGAAATTTCGACAGGCGGCCGGTCATTAATTTTTCCCAGAATATAAAAGTTTCTGGATCACTAGGAAATTAGTCTAAAACAATGTGCTGACACTAGACATGACCATAAAAGTAATAATTTGCACTCTTGGGGCAGTTTTGTTGACAAAATAGAGATAGCTCAAAATTGAGAAATTTCGACAGGCGGCCGATCATTGATTTTTCCCAAAATATAAAAGTTTCTGGATCACTAGGAAATTAGTCTAAAACAATGTGCTGACACTAGACATGACCATAAAAGTAATAATTTGCACTCTTGGGGCAGTTTTGTTGACACGGCCGTTCATGGATTTTTCCTAAAATATGAAAGATTCTGGATCACTAGGAAATTAGTCTAAAACAATGTGCTGACACTAGACATGACCATAAAAGTAATAATTTGCACTCTTGGGGCAGTTTTGTTGACAAAATAGAGATAGCTTAAAATTGAGAAATTTCGACAGGCGGCCGTTCATTGATTTTTCCTAAAATATGAAAGTTTCTGGATCACTAGGAAATTAGTCTAAAACAATGTGCTGACACTAGACATGACCATAAAAGTAATAATTTGCACTCTTGGGGCAGTTTTGTTGTCAAAATAGAGATAGCTCAAAATTGAGAAATTTCGACAGGCGGCCGTTCATGGATTTTTCCCAAAATATAAAAGTTTCTGGATCACTAGGAAATTAGTCTAAAACAATGTGCTGACACTAGACATGACAATAAAAATAATAATTTGCACTCTTGGGGCAGTTTTGTTGACAAAATAGCAATTGCTCAAAATTGAGAAATTTCGACAGGCGGCCGGTCATTAATTTTTCCCAGAAGATAAAAGTTTCTGGATCACTAGGAAATTAGTCTAAAACAATGTGCTGACACTAGACATGACCATAAAAGTAATAATTTGCACTCTTGGGGCAGTTTTGTTGACAAAATAGAGATAGCTCAAAATTGAGAAATTTCGACAGGCGGCCGATCATTGATTTTTCCCAAAATATAAAAGTTTCTGGATCACTAGGAAATTAGTCTAAAACAATGTGCTGACACTAGACATGACCATAAAAATAATAATTTGCACTCTTGGGGCAGTTTTGTTGACACGGCCGTTCATGGATTTTTCCTAAAATATGAAAGATTCTGGATCACTAGGAAATTAGTCTAAAACAATATGCTGACACTAGACATGACCATAAAAGTAATAATTTGCACTCTTGGGGCAGTTTTGTTGACAAAATAGAGATAGCTCAAAATTGAGAAATTTCAACAGGCGGCCGTTCATGGATTTTTCCTAAAATATGAAAGATTCTGGATCACTAGGAAATTAGTCTAAAACAATGTGCTGACACTAGACATGACCATAAAAGTAATAATTTGCACTCTTGGGGCAGTTTTGTTGACAAAATAGAGATAGCTTAAAATTGAGAAATTTCGACAGGCGGCCGTTCATTGATTTTTCCTAAAATATGAAAGTTTCTGGATCACTAGGAAATTAGTCTAAAACAATGTGCTGACACTAGACATGACCATAAAAGTAATAATTTGCACTCTTGGGGCAGTTTTGTTGTCAAAATAGAGATAGCTCAAAATTGAGAAATTTCGACAGGCGGCCGTTCATGGATTTTTCCCAAAATATAAAAGTTTCTGGATCACTAGGAAATTAGTCTAAAACAATGTGCTGACACTAGACATGACAAAAAAAATAATAATTTGCACTCTTGGGGCAGTTTTGTTGACAAAATAGCAATTGCTCAAAATTGAGAAATTTCGACAGGCGGCCGGTCATTAATTTTTCCCAGAATATAAAAGTTTCTGGATCACTAGGAAATTAGTCTAAAACAATGTGCTGACACTAGACATGACCATAAAAGTAATAATTTGCACTCTTGTGGCAGTTTTGTTGACAAAATAGAGATAGATCAAAACTGAGAAATTTCGACAGGCGGCCATTCATGGATTTTTCCTAAAATATGAAATTTTCTGGATCACTAGGAAATTAGTCTAAAACAATGTGCTGACACTAGACATGACCATAAAAGTAATAATTTGCACTCTTTGGGCAGTTTTGTTGACAAAATAGAGATAGCTCAAAATTGAGAAATTTCGACAGGCGGCCGCTCATGGATTTTTCCCAAAATATAACAGTTTCTGGATCACATGGAAATTAGTCTAAAACAATGTGCTGACACTAGACATGACCATAAAAGTAATAATTTGCACTCTTGGGGCAGTTTTGTTGACAAAATAGAGATAGCTTAAAATTGAGAAATTTCGACACGCGGCCGTTCATTGATTTTTCCTAAAATATGAAAGTTTCTGGATCACTAGGAAATTAGTCTAAAACAATGTGCTGACACTAGACATGACCATAAAAGTAATAATTTGCACTCTTGGGGCAGTTTTGTTGTCAAAATAGAGATAGCTCAAAATTGAGAAATTTCGACAGGCGGCCGTTCATGGATTTTTCCCAAAATATAAAAGTTTCTGGATCACTAGGAAATTAGTCTAAAACAATGTGCTGACACTAGACATGACAATAAAAATAATAATTTGCACTCTTGGGGCAGTTTTGTTGACAAAATAGCAATTGCTCAAAATTGAGAAATTTCGACAGGCGGCCGGTCATTAATTTTTCCCAGAATATAAAAGTTTCTGGATCACTAGGAAATTAGTCTAAAACAATGTGCTGACACTAGACATGACCATAAAAGTAATAATTTGCACTCTTAGGGCAGTTTTGTTGACAAAATAGAGATAGCTCAAAATTGAGAAATTTCGACAGGCGGCCGATCATTGATTTTTCCCAAAATATAAAAGTTTCTGGATCACTAGGAAATTAGTCTAAAACAATGTGCTGACACTAGACATGACCATAAAAATAATAATTTGCACTCTTGGGGCAGTTTTGTTGACACGGCCGTTCATGGATTTTTCCTAAAATATGAAAGATTCTGGATCACTAGGAAATTAGTCTAAAACAATGTGCTGACACTAGACATGACCATAAAAGTAATAATTTGCACTCTTGGGGCAGTTTTGTTGACAAAATAGAGATAGCTCAAAATTGAGAAATTTCAACAGGCGGCCGTTCATGGATTTTTCCTAAAATATGAAAGATTCTGGATCACTAGGAAATTAGTCTAAAACAATGTGCTGACACTAGACATGACCATAAAAGTAATAATTTGCACTCTTGGGGCAGTTTTGTTGACAAAATAGAGATAGCTTAAAATTGAGAAATTTCGACAGGCGGCCGTTCATTGATTTTTCCTAAAATATGAAAGTTTCTGGATCACTAGGAAATTAGTCTAAAACAATGTGCTGACACTAGACATGACCATAAAAATAATAATTTGCACTCTTGGGGCAGTTTTGTTGACAAAATAGCAATTGCTCAAAATTGAGAAATTTCGACAGGCGGCCGGTCATTAATTTTTCCCAGAATATAAAAGTTTCTGGATCACTAGGAAATTAGTCTAAAACAATGTGCTGACACTAGACATGACCATAAAAGTAATAATTTGCACTCTTGGGGCAGTTTTGTTGACAAAATAGCAATTGCTCAAAATTGAGAAATTTCGACAGGCGGCCGGTCATTAATTTTTCCCAGAATATAAAAGTTTCTGGATCACTAGGAAATTAGTCTAAAACAATGTGCTGACACTAGACATGACCATAAAAGTAATAATTTGCACTCTTGGGGCAGTTTTGTTGACAAAATAGAGATAGCTCAAAATTGAGAAATTTCGACAGGCGGCCGATCATTGATTTTTCCCAAAATATAAAAGTTTCTGGATCACTAGGAAATTAGTCTAAAACAATGTGCTGACACTAGACATGACCATAAAAGTAATAATTTGCACTCTTGGGGCAGTTTTGTTGACACGGCCGTTCATGGATTTTTCCTAAAATATGAAAGATTCTGGATCACTAGGAAATTAGTCTAAAACAATGTGCTGACACTAGACATGACCATAAAAGTAATAATTTGCACTCTTGGGGCAGTTTTGTTGACAAAATAGAGATAGCTCAAAATTGAGAAATTTCGACAGGCGGCCGATCATTGATTTTTCCCAAAATATAAAAGTTTCTGGATCACTAGGAAATTAGTCTAAAACAATGTGCTGACACTAGACATGACCATAAAAGTAATAATTTGCACTCTTGGGGCAGTTTTGTTGTCAAAATAGAGATAGCTCAAAATTGAGAAATTTCGACAGGCGGCCGTTCATGGATTTTTCCCAAAATATAAAAGTTTCTGGATCACTAGGAAATTAGTCTAAAACAATGTGCTGACACTAGACATGACAATAAAAATAATAATTTGCACTCTTGGGGCAGTTTTGTTGACAAAATAGCAATTGCTCAAAATTGAGAAATTTCGACAGGCGGCCGGTCATTAATTTTTCCCAGAATATAAAAGTTTCTGGATCACTAGGAAATTAGTCTAAAACAATGTGCTGACACTAGACATGACCATAAAAGTAATAATTTGCACTCTTAGGGCAGTTTTGTTGACAAAATAGAGATAGCTCAAAATTGAGAAATTTCGACAGGCGGCCGATCATTGATTTTTCCCAAAATATAAAAGTTTCTGGATCACTAGGAAATTAGTCTAAAACAATGTGCTGACACTAGACATGACCATAAAAATAATAATTTGCACTCTTGGGGCAGTTTTGTTGACACGGCCGTTCATGGATTTTTCCTAAAATATGAAAGATTCTGGATCACTAGGAAATTAGTCTAAAACAATGTGCTGACACTAGACATGACCATAAAAGTAATAATTTGCACTCTTGGGGCAGTTTTGTTGACAAAATAGAGATAGCTCAAAATTGAGAAATTTCAACAGGCGGCCGTTCATGGATTTTTCCTAAAATATGAAAGATTCTGGATCACTAGGAAATTAGTCTAAAACAATGTGCTGACACTAGACATGACCATAAAAGTAATAATTTGCACTCTTGGGGCAGTTTTGTTGACAAAATAGAGATAGCTTAAAATTGAGAAATTTCGACAGGCGGCCGTTCATTGATTTTTCCTAAAATATGAAAGTTTCTGGATCACTAGGAAATTAGTCTAAAACAATGTGCTGACACTAGACATGACCATAAAAATAATAATTTGCACTCTTGGGGCAGTTTTGTTGACAAAATAGCAATTGCTCAAAATTGAGAAATTTCGACAGGCGGCCGGTCATTAATTTTTCCCAGAATATAAAAGTTTCTGGATCACTAGGAAATTAGTCTAAAACAATGTGCTGACACTAGACATGACCATAAAAGTAATAATTTGCACTCTTGGGGCAGTTTTGTTGACAAAATAGCAATTGCTCAAAATTGAGAAATTTCGACAGGCGGCCGGTCATTAATTTTTCCCAGAATATAAAAGTTTCTGGATCACTAGGAAATTAGTCTAAAACAATGTGCTGACACTAGACATGACCATAAAAGTAATAATTTGCACTCTTGGGGCAGTTTTGTTGACAAAATAGAGATAGCTCAAAATTGAGAAATTTCGACAGGCGGCCGATCATTGATTTTTCCCAAAATATAAAAGTTTCTGGATCACTAGGAAATTAGTCTAAAACAATGTGCTGACACTAGACATGACCATAAAAGTAATAATTTGCACTCTTGGGGCAGTTTTGTTGACACGGCCGTTCATGGATTTTTCCTAAAATATGAAAGATTCTGGATCACTAGGAAATTAGTCTAAAACAATGTGCTGACACTAGACATGACCATAAAAGTAATAATTTGCACTCTTGGGGCAGTTTTGTTGACAAAATAGAGATAGCTTAAAATTGAGAAATTTCGACAGGCGGCCGTTCATTGATTTTTCCTAAAATATGAAAGTTTCTGGATCACTAGGAAATTAGTCTAAAACAATGTGCTGACACTAGACATGACCATAAAAGTAATAATTTGCACTCTTGGGGCAGTTTTGTTGTCAAAATAGAGATAGCTCAAAATTGAGAAATTTCGACAGGCGGCCGTTCATGGATTTTTCCCAAAATATAAAAGTTTCTGGATCACTAGGAAATTAGTCTAAAACAATGTGCTGACACTAGACATGACAATAAAAATAATAATTTGCACTCTTGGGGCAGTTTTGTTGACAAAATAGCAATTGCTCAAAATTGAGAAATTTCGACAGGCGGCCGGTCATTAATTTTTCCCAGAAGATAAAAGTTTCTGGATCACTAGGAAATTAGTCTAAAACAATGTGCTGACACTAGACATGACCATAAAAGTAATAATTTGCACTCTTGGGGCAGTTTTGTTGACAAAATAGAGATAGCTCAAAATTGAGAAATTTCGACAGGCGGCCGATCATTGATTTTTCCCAAAATATAAAAGTTTCTGGATCACTAGGAAATTAGTCTAAAACAATGTGCTGACACTAGACATGACCATAAAAATAATAATTTGCACTCTTGGGGCAGTTTTGTTGACACGGCCGTTCATGGATTTTTCCTAAAATATGAAAGATTCTGGATCACTAGGAAATTAGTCTAAAACAATATGCTGACACTAGACATGACCATAAAAGTAATAATTTGCACTCTTGGGGCAGTTTTGTTGACAAAATAGAGATAGCTCAAAATTGAGAAATTTCAACAGGCGGCCGTTCATGGATTTTTCCTAAAATATGAAAGATTCTGGATCACTAGGAAATTAGTCTAAAACAATGTGCTGACACTAGACATGACCATAAAAGTAATAATTTGCACTCTTGGGGCAGTTTTGTTGACAAAATAGAGATAGCTTAAAATTGAGAAATTTCGACAGGCGGCCGTTCATTGATTTTTCCTAAAATATGAAAGTTTCTGGATCACTAGGAAATTAGTCTAAAACAATGTGCTGACACTAGACATGACCATAAAAGTAATAATTTGCACTCTTGGGGCAGTTTTGTTGTCAAAATAGAGATAGCTCAAAATTGAGAAATTTCGACAGGCGGCCGTTCATGGATTTTTCCCAAAATATAAAAGTTTCTGGATCACTAGGAAATTAGTCTAAAACAATGTGCTGACACTAGACATGACAAAAAAAATAATAATTTGCACTCTTGGGGCAGTTTTGTTGACAAAATAGCAATTGCTCAAAATTGAGAAATTTCGACAGGCGGCCGGTCATTAATTTTTCCCAGAATATAAAAGTTTCTGGATCACTAGGAAATTAGTCTAAAACAATGTGCTGACACTAGACATGACCATAAAAGTAATAATTTGCACTCTTGTGGCAGTTTTGTTGACAAAATAGAGATAGATCAAAACTGAGAAATTTCGACAGGCGGCCATTCATGGATTTTTCCTAAAATATGAAATTTTCTGGATCACTAGGAAATTAGTCTAAAACAATGTGCTGACACTAGACATGACCATAAAAGTAATAATTTGCACTCTTTGGGCAGTTTTGTTGACAAAATAGAGATAGCTCAAAATTGAGAAATTTCGACAGGCGGCCGCTCATGGATTTTTCCCAAAATATAACAGTTTCTGGATCACATGGAAATTAGTCTAAAACAATGTGCTGACACTAGACATGACCATAAAAGTAATAATTTGCACTCTTGGGGCAGTTTTGTTGACAAAATAGAGATAGCTTAAAATTGAGAAATTTCGACACGCGGCCGTTCATTGATTTTTCCTAAAATATGAAAGTTTCTGGATCACTAGGAAATTAGTCTAAAACAATGTGCTGACACTAGACATGACCATAAAAGTAATAATTTGCACTCTTGGGGCAGTTTTGTTGTCAAAATAGAGATAGCTCAAAATTGAGAAATTTCGACAGGCGGCCGTTCATGGATTTTTCCCAAAATATAAAAGTTTCTGGATCACTAGGAAATTAGTCTAAAACAATGTGCTGACACTAGACATGACAATAAAAATAATAATTTGCACTCTTGGGGCAGTTTTGTTGACAAAATAGCAATTGCTCAAAATTGAGAAATTTCGACAGGCGGCCGGTCATTAATTTTTCCCAGAATATAAAAGTTTCTGGATCACTAGGAAATTAGTCTAAAACAATGTGCTGACACTAGACATGACCATAAAAGTAATAATTTGCACTCTTAGGGCAGTTTTGTTGACAAAATAGAGATAGCTCAAAATTGAGAAATTTCGACAGGCGGCCGATCATTGATTTTTCCCAAAATATAAAAGTTTCTGGATCACTAGGAAATTAGTCTAAAACAATGTGCTGACACTAGACATGACCATAAAAATAATAATTTGCACTCTTGGGGCAGTTTTGTTGACACGGCCGTTCATGGATTTTTCCTAAAATATGAAAGATTCTGGATCACTAGGAAATTAGTCTAAAACAATGTGCTGACACTAGACATGACCATAAAAGTAATAATTTGCACTCTTGGGGCAGTTTTGTTGACAAAATAGAGATAGCTCAAAATTGAGAAATTTCAACAGGCGGCCGTTCATGGATTTTTCCTAAAATATGAAAGATTCTGGATCACTAGGAAATTAGTCTAAAACAATGTGCTGACACTAGACATGACCATAAAAGTAATAATTTGCACTCTTGGGGCAGTTTTGTTGACAAAATAGAGATAGCTTAAAATTGAGAAATTTCGACAGGCGGCCGTTCATTGATTTTTCCTAAAATATGAAAGTTTCTGGATCACTAGGAAATTAGTCTAAAACAATGTGCTGACACTAGACATGACCATAAAAGTAATAATTTGCACTCTTGGGGCAGTTTTGTTGTCAAAATAGAGATAGCTCAAAATTGAGAAATTTCGACAGGCGGCCGTTCATGGATTTTTCCCAAAATATAAAAGTTTCTGGATCACTAGGAAATTAGTCTAAAACAATGTGCTGACACTAGACATGACAAAAAAAATAATAATTTGCACTCTTGGGGCAGTTTTGTTGACAAAATAGCAATTGCTCAAAATTGAGAAATTTCGACAGGCGGCCGGTCATTAATTTTTCCCAGAATATAAAAGTTTCTGGATCACTAGGAAATTAGTCTAAAACAATGTGCTGACACTAGACATGACCATAAAAGTAATAATTTGCACAATTGGGGCAGTTTTGTTGACAAAATAGAGATAGATCAAAACTGAGAAATTTCGACAGGCGGCCGTTCATGGATTTTTCCTAAAATATGAAATTTTCTGGATCACTAGGAAATTAGTCTAAAACAATGTGCTGACACTAGACATGACCATAAAAGTAATAATTTGCACTCTTGGGGCAGTTTTGTTGACAAAATAGAGATAGCTTAAAATTGAGAAATTTCGACAGGCGGCCGTTCATTGATTTTTCCTAAAATATGAAAGTTTCTGGATCACTAGGAAATTAGTCTAAAACAATGTGCTGACACTAGACATGACCATAAAAGTAATAATTTGCACTCTTGGGGCAGTTTTGTTGTCAAAATAGAGATAGCTCAAAATTGAGAAATTTCGACAGGCGGCCGTTCATGGATTTTTCCCAAAATATAAAAGTTTCTGGATCACTAGGAAATTAGTCTAAAACAATGTGCTGACACTAGACATGACAAAAAAAATAATAATTTGCACTCTTGGGGCAGTTTTGTTGACAAAATAGCAATTGCTCAAAATTGAGAAATTTCGACAGGCGGCCGTTCATGGATTTTTCCCAAAATATAAAAGTTTCTGGATCACATGGAAATTAGTCTAAAACAATGTGCTGACACTAGACATGACCATAAAAGTAATAATTTGCACTCTTGGGGCAGTTTTGTTGTCAAAATAGAGATAGCTCAAAATTGAGAAATTTTGACAGGCGGCCGACCATTGATTTTTCCCAAAATATAAAAGTTTCTGGATCACTAGGAAATTAGTCTAAAACAATGTGCTGACACTAGACATGACCATAAAAGTAATAATTTGCACTCTTTGGGCAGTTTTGTTGACAAAATAGAGATAGATCAAAACTGAGAAATTTCGACAGGCGGCCGTTCATGGATTTTTCCTAAAATATGAAAGTTTCTGGATCACATGGAAATTAGTCTAAAACAATGTGCTGACACTAGACATGACCATAAAAGTAATAATTTGCACTCTTGGGGCAGTTTTGTTGTCAAAATAGAGATAGCTCAAAATTGAGAAATTTCGACAGGCGGCCGTTCATGGATTTTTCCAAAAATATAAAAGTTTCTGGATCACTAGGAAATTAGTCTAAAACAATGTGCTGACACTAGACATGACAATAAAAATAATAATTTGCACTCTTGGGGCAGTTTTGTTGACAAAATAGCAATTGCTCAAAATTGAGAAATTTCGACAGGCGGCCGGTCATTAATTTTTCCCAGAATATAAAAGTTTCTGGATCACTAGGAAATTAGTCTAAAACAATGTGCTGACACTAGACATGACCATAAAAGTAATAATTTGCACTCTTGGGGCAGTTTTGTTGACAAAATAGCAATTGCTCAAAATTGAGAAATTTCGACAGGCGGCCGGTCATTAATTTTTCCCAGAATATAAAAGTTTCTGGATCACTAGGAAATTAGTCTAAAACAATGTGCTGACACTAGACATGACCATAAAAGTAATAATTTGCACTCTTGGGGCAGTTTTGTTGACAAAATAGAGATAGCTCAAAATTGAGAAATTTCGACAGGCGGCCGATCATTGATTTTTCCCAAAATATAAAAGTTTCTGGATCACTAGGAAATTAGTCTAAAACAATGTGCTGACACTAGACATGACCATAAAAGTAATAATTTGCACTCTTGGGGCAGTTTTGTTGACACGGCCGTTCATGGATTTTTCCTAAAATATGAAAGATTCTGGATCACTAGGAAATTAGTCTAAAACAATGTGCTGACACTAGACATGACCATAAAAGTAATAATTTGCACTCTTGGGGCAGTTTTGTTGACAAAATAGAGATAGCTTAAAATTGAGAAATTTCGACAGGCGGCCGTTCATTGATTTTTCCTAAAATATGAAAGTTTCTGGATCACTAGGAAATTAGTCTAAAACAATGTGCTGACACTAGACATGACCATAAAAGTAATAATTTGCACTCTTGGGGCAGTTTTGTTGTCAAAATAGAGATAGCTCAAAATTGAGAAATTTCGACAGGCGGCCGTTCATGGATTTTTCCCAAAATATAAAAGTTTCTGGATCACTAGGAAATTAGTCTAAAACAATGTGCTGACACTAGACATGACAATAAAAATAATAATTTGCACTCTTGGGGCAGTTTTGTTGACAAAATAGCAATTGCTCAAAATTGAGAAATTTCGACAGGCGGCCGGTCATTAATTTTTCCCAGAAGATAAAAGTTTCTGGATCACTAGGAAATTAGTCTAAAACAATGTGCTGACACTAGACATGACCATAAAAGTAATAATTTGCACTCTTGGGGCAGTTTTGTTGACAAAATAGAGATAGCTCAAAATTGAGAAATTTCGACAGGCGGCCGATCATTGATTTTTCCCAAAATATAAAAGTTTCTGGATCACTAGGAAATTAGTCTAAAACAATGTGCTGACACTAGACATGACCATAAAAATAATAATTTGCACTCTTGGGGCAGTTTTGTTGACACGGCCGTTCATGGATTTTTCCTAAAATATGAAAGATTCTGGATCACTAGGAAATTAGTCTAAAACAATATGCTGACACTAGACATGACCATAAAAGTAATAATTTGCACTCTTGGGGCAGTTTTGTTGACAAAATAGAGATAGCTCAAAATTGAGAAATTTCAACAGGCGGCCGTTCATGGATTTTTCCTAAAATATGAAAGATTCTGGATCACTAGGAAATTAGTCTAAAACAATGTGCTGACACTAGACATGACCATAAAAGTAATAATTTGCACTCTTGGGGCAGTTTTGTTGACAAAATAGAGATAGCTTAAAATTGAGAAATTTCGACAGGCGGCCGTTCATTGATTTTTCCTAAAATATGAAAGTTTCTGGATCACTAGGAAATTAGTCTAAAACAATGTGCTGACACTAGACATGACCATAAAAGTAATAATTTGCACTCTTGGGGCAGTTTTGTTGTCAAAATAGAGATAGCTCAAAATTGAGAAATTTCGACAGGCGGCCGTTCATGGATTTTTCCCAAAATATAAAAGTTTCTGGATCACTATGAAATTAGTCTAAAACAATGTGCTGACACTAGACATGACAAAAAAAATAATAATTTGCACTCTTGGGGCAGTTTTGTTGACAAAATAGCAATTGCTCAAAATTGAGAAATTTCGACAGGCGGCCGGTCATTAATTTTTCCCAGAATATAAAAGTTTCTGGATCACTAGGAAATTAGTCTAAAACAATGTGCTGACACTAGACATGACCATAAAAGTAATAATTTGCACTCTTGTGGCAGTTTTGTTGACAAAATAGAGATAGATCAAAACTGAGAAATTTCGACAGGCGGCCATTCATGGATTTTTCCTAAAATATGAAATTTTCTGGATCACTAGGAAATTAGTCTAAAACAATGTGCTGACACTAGACATGACCATAAAAGTAATAATTTGCACTCTTTGGGCAGTTTTGTTGACAAAATAGAGATAGCTCAAAATTGAGAAATTTCGACAGGCGGCCGCTCATGGATTTTTCCCAAAATATAACAGTTTCTGGATCACATGGAAATTAGTCTAAAACAATGTGCTGACACTAGACATGACCATAAAAGTAATAATTTGCACTCTTGGGGCAGTTTTGTTGACAAAATAGAGATAGCTTAAAATTGAGAAATTTCGACAGGCGGCCGTTCATTGATTTTTCCTAAAATATGAAAGTTTCTGGATCACTAGGAAATTAGTCTAAAACAATGTGCTGACACTAGACATGACCATAAAAGTAATAATTTGCACTCTTGGGGCAGTTTTGTTGTCAAAATAGAGATAGCTCAAAATTGAGAAATTTCGACAGGCGGCCGTTCATGGATTTTTCCCAAAATATAAAAGTTTCTGGATCACTAGGAAATTAGTCTAAAACAATGTGCTGACACTAGACATGACAATAAAAATAATAATTTGCACTCTTGGGGCAGTTTTGTTGACAAAATAGCAATTGCTCAAAATTGAGAAATTTCGACAGGCGGCCGGTCATTAATTTTTCCCAGAATATAAAAGTTTCTGGATCACTAGGAAATTAGTCTAAAACAATGTGCTGACACTAGACATGACCATAAAAGTAATAATTTGCACTCTTAGGGCAGTTTTGTTGACAAAATAGAGATAGCTCAAAATTGAGAAATTTCGACAGGCGGCCGATCATTGATTTTTCCCAAAATATAAAAGTTTCTGGATCACTAGGAAATTAGTCTAAAACAATGTGCTGACACTAGACATGACCATAAAAATAATAATTTGCACTCTTGGGGCAGTTTTGTTGACACGGCCGTTCATGGATTTTTCCTAAAATATGAAAGATTCTGGATCACTAGGAAATTAGTCTAAAACAATGTGCTGACACTAGACATGACCATAAAAGTAATAATTTGCACTCTTGGGGCAGTTTTGTTGACAAAATAGAGATAGCTCAAAATTGAGAAATTTCAACAGGCGGCCGTTCATGGATTTTTCCTAAAATATGAAAGATTCTGGATCACTAGGAAATTAGTCTAAAACAATGTGCTGACACTAGACATGACCATAAAAGTAATAATTTGCACTCTTGGGGCAGTTTTGTTGACAAAATAGAGATAGCTTAAAATTGAGAAATTTCGACAGGCGGCCGTTCATTGATTTTTCCTAAAATATGAAAGTTTCTGGATCACTAGGAAATTAGTCTAAAACAATGTGCTGACACTAGACATGACCATAAAAGTAATAATTTGCACTCTTGGGGCAGTTTTGTTGTCAAAATAGAGATAGCTCAAAATTGAGAAATTTCGACAGGCGGCCGTTCATGGATTTTTCCCAAAATATAAAAGTTTCTGGATCACTAGGAAATTAGTCTAAAACAATGTGCTGACACTAGACATGACAAAAAAAATAATAATTTGCACTCTTGGGGCAGTTTTGTTGACAAAATAGCAATTGCTCAAAATTGAGAAATTTCGACAGGCGGCCGGTCATTAATTTTTCCCAGAATATAAAAGTTTCTGGATCACTAGGAAATTAGTCTAAAACAATGTGCTGACACTAGACATGACCATAAAAGTAATAATTTGCACTCTTGTGGCAGTTTTGTTGACAAAATAGAGATAGATCAAAACTGAGAAATTTCGACAGGCGGCCATTCATGGATTTTTCCTAAAATATGAAATTTTCTGGATCACTAGGAAATTAGTCTAAAACAATGTGCTGACACTAGACATGACCATAAAAGTAATAATTTGCACTCTTTGGGCAGTTTTGTTGACAAAATAGAGATAGCTCAAAATTGAGAAATTTCGACAGGCGGCCGCTCATGGATTTTTCCCAAAATATAACAGTTTCTGGATCACATGGAAATTAGTCTAAAACAATGTGCTGACACTAGACATGACCATAAAAGTAATAATTTGCACTCTTGGGGCAGTTTTGTTGTCAAAATAGAGATAGCTCAAAATTGAGAAATTTTCCCAAAATATAAAAGTTTCTGGATCACTAGGAAATTAGTCTAAAACAATGTGCTGACACTAGACATGACCATAAAAGTAATAATTTGCACTCTTTGGGCAGTTTTGTTGACAAAATAGAGATAGATCAAAACTGAGAAATTTCGACAGGCGGCCGTTCATGGATTTTTCCTAAAATATGAAAGTTTCTGGATCACATGGAAATTAGTCTAAAACAATGTGCTGACACTAGACATGACCATAAAAGTAATAATTTGCACTCTTGGGGCAGTTTTGTTGTCAAAATAGAGATAGCTCAAAATTGAGAAATTTCGACAGGCGGCCGTTCATGGATTTTTCCAAAAATATAAAAGTTTCTGGATCACTAGGAAATTAGTCTAAAACAATGTGCTGACACTAGACATGACAATAAAAATAATAATTTGCACTCTTGGGTCAGTTTTGTTGACAAAATAGCAATTGCTTAAAATTGAGAAATTTCGACAGGCGGCCGGTCATTAATTTTTCCCAAAATATTAAAGTTTCTGGATCACTAGGAAATTAGTCTAAAACAATGTGCTGACACTAGACATGACCATAAAAGTAATAATTTGCACAATTGGGGCAGTTTTGTTGACAAAATAGAGATAGATCAAAACTGAGAAATTTCGACAGGCGGCCGTTCATGGATTTTTCCTAAAATATGAAATTTTCTGGATCACTAGGAAATTAGTCTAAAACAATGTGCTGACACTAGACATGACCATAAAAGTAATAATTTGCACTCTTGGGGCAGTTTTGTTGACAAAATAGAGATAGCTCAAAATTGAGAAATTTCAACAGGCGGCCGTTCATGGATTTTTCCTAAAATATGAAAGATTCTGGATCACTAGGAAATTAGTCTAAAACAATGTGCTGACACTAGACATGACCATAAAAGTAATAATTTGCACTCTTGGGGCAGTTTTGTTGACAAAATAGAGATAGCTTAAAATTGAGAAATTTCGACAGGCGGCCAGTCATTAATTTTTCCCAAAATATTAAAGTTTCTGGATCACTAGGAAATTAGTCTAAAACAATGTGCTGACACTAGACATGACCATAAAAGTAATAATTTGCACAATTGGGGCAGTTTTGTTGACAAAATAGAGATAGATCAAAACTGAGAAATTTGGACAGGCGGCCGTTCATGGATTTTTCCAAAAATATAAAAGTTTCTGGATCACTAGGAAATTAGTCTAAAACAATGTGCTGACACTAGACATGACCATAAAAGTAATAATTTACACTCTTGGGGCAGTTTTGTTGACAAAATAGAGATAGCTCAAAATTGAGAAATTTCGACAGGCGGCCAGTCATTAATTTTTCCCAAAATATTAAAGTTTCTGGATCACTAGGAAATTAGTCTAAAACAATGTGCTGACACTAGACATGACCATAAAAGTAATAATTTGCACAATTGGGGCAGTTTTGTTGACAAAATAGAGATAGATCAAAACTGAGAAATTTCGACAGGCGGCCGTTCATGGATTTTTCCTAAAATATGAAATTTTCTGGATCACTAGGAAATTAGTCTAAAACAATGTGCTGACACTAGACATGACCATAAAAGTAATAATTTGCACTCTTGGGGCAGTTTTGTTGACAAAATAGAGATAGCTCAAAATTGAGAAATTTCAACAGGCGGCCGTTCATGGATTTTTCCTAAAATATGAAAGATTCTGGATCACTAGGAAATTAGTCTAAAACAATGTGCTGACACTAGACATGACCATAAAAGTAATAATTTGCACTCTTGGGGCAGTTTTGTTGACAAAATAGAGATAGCTTAAAATTGAGAAATTTCGACAGGCGGCCAGTCATTAATTTTTCCCAAAATATTAAAGTTTCTGGATCACTAGGAAATTAGTCTAAAACAATGTGCTGACACTAGACATGACCATAAAAGTAATAATTTGCACAATTGGGGCAGTTTTGTTGACAAAATAGAGATAGATCAAAACTGAGAAATTTG
The DNA here is from genome assembly GCA_963921405.1 of Cepaea hortensis. Lineage (NCBI taxonomy): Eukaryota > Metazoa > Mollusca > Gastropoda > Stylommatophora > Helicidae > Cepaea > Cepaea hortensis. The sequence goes on from OY992893.1 coordinate 91,774,531, forward strand.
GACAGGCGGCCGTTCATGGATTTTTCCTAAAATATGAAATTTTCTGGATCACTAGGAAATTAGTCTAAAACAATGTGCTGACACTAGACATGACCATAAAAGTAATAATTTGCACTCTTGGGGCAGTTTTGTTGACAAAATAGAGATAGCTCAAAATTGAGAAATTTCAACAGGCGGCCGTTCATGGATTTTTCCTAAAATATGAAAGATTCTGGATCACTAGGAAATTAGTCTAAAACAATGTGCTGACACTAGACATGACCATAAAAGTAATAATTTGCACTCTTGGGGCAGTTTTGTTGACAAAATAGAGATAGCTTAAAATTGAGAAATTTCGACAGGCGGCCGTTCATTGATTTTTCCTAAAATATGAAAGTTTCTGGATCACTAGGAAATTAGTCTAAAACAATGTGCTGACACTAGACATGACCATAAAAGTAATAATTTGCACTCTTGGGGCAGTTTTGTTGTCAAAATAGAGATAGCTCAAAATTGAGAAATTTCGACAGGCGGCCGTTCATGGATTTTTCCCAAAATATAAAAGTTTCTGGATCACTAGGAAATTAGTCTAAAACAATGTGCTGACACTAGACATGACAAAAAAAATAATAATTTGCACTCTTGGGGCAGTTTTGTTGACAAAATAGCAATTGCTCAAAATTGAGAAATTTCGACAGGCGGCCGTTCATGGATTTTCCCAAAATATAAAAGTTTCTGGATCACATGGAAATTAGTCTAAAACAATGTGCTGACACTAGACATGACCATAAAAGTAATAATTTGCACTCTTGGGGCAGTTTTGTTGTCAAAATAGAGATAGCTCAAAATTGAGAAATTTCGACAGGCGGCCTACCATTGATTTTTCCCAAAATATAAAAGTTTCTGGATCACTAGGAAATTAGTCTAAAACAATGTGCTGACACTAGACATGACCATAAAAGTAATAATTTGCACTCTTTGGGCAGTTTTGTTGACAAAATAGAGATAGATCAAAACTGAGAAATTTCGACAGGCGGCCGTTCATGGATTTTTCCTAAAATATGAAAGTTTCTGGATCACATGGAAATTAGTCTAAAACAATGTGCTGACACTAGACATGACCATAAAAGTAATAATTTGCACTCTTGGGGCAGTTTTGTTGTCAAAATAGAGATAGCTCAAAATTGAGAAATTTCGACAGGCGGCCGTTCATGGATTTTTCCAAAAATATAAAAGTTTCTGGATCACTAGGAAATTAGTCTAAAACAATGTGCTGACACTAGACATGACAATAAAAATAATAATTTGCACTCTTGGGGCAGTTTTGTTGACAAAATAGCAATTGCTTAAAATTGAGAAATTTCGACAGGCGGCCGGTCATTAATTTTTCCCAGAATATAAAAGTTTCTGGATCACTAGGAAATTAGTCTAAAACAATGTGCTGACACTAGACATGACCATAAAAGTAATAATTTGCACTCTTGGGGCAGTTTTGTTGACAAAATAGAGATAGCTCAAAAGTGAGAAATTTCGACAGGCGGCCATTCATGGATGTTTCCCAAAATATAAAAGTTTCTCGATCACTAGGAAATTAGTCTAAAACAATGTGCTGACACTAGACATGACCATAAAAGTAATAATTTGCACTTCTGGGGCAGTTTTGTTGACAAAATAGAGATAGCTCAAAATTGAGAAATTTCGACAGGCGGCCGTTCATGGATTTTTCCCAAAATATAAAAGTTTCTGGATCACATGGAAATTAGTCTAAAACAATGTGCTGACACTAGACATGACCATAAAAGTAATAATTTGCACTCTTGGGGCAGTTTTGTTGTCAAAATAGAGATAGCTCAAAATTGAGAAATTTCGACAGGCGGCCGTTCATGGATTTTTTCCCAAAATATAAAAGTTTCTGGATCACTAGGAAATTAGTCTAAAACAATGTGCTGACACTAGACATGACAATAAAAATAATAATTTGCACTCTTGGGGCAGTTTTGTTGACAAAATAGCAATTGCTCAAAATTGAGAAATTTCGACAGGCGGCCGGTCATTAATTTTTCCCAGAATATAAAAGTTTCTGGATCACTAGGAAATTAGTCTAAAACAATGTGCTGACACTAGACATGACCATAAAAGTAATAATTTGCACTCTTAGGGCAGTTTTGTTGACAAAATAGAGATAGCTCAAAATTGAGAAATTTCGACAGGCGGCCGATCATTGATTTTTCCCAAAATATAAAAGTTTCTGGATCACTAGGAAATTAGTCTAAAACAATGTGCTGACACTAGACATGACCATAAAAGTAATAATTTGCACTCTTGGGGCAGTTTTGTTGACACGGCCGTTCATGGATTTTTCCTAAAATATGAAAGATTCTGGATCACTAGGAAATTAGTCTAAAACAATGTGCTGACACTAGACATGACCATAAAAGTAATAATTTGCACTCTTGGGGCAGTTTTGTTGACAAAATAGAGATAGCTCAAAATTGAGAAATTTCAACAGGCGGCCGTTCATGGATTTTTCCTAAAATATGAAAGATTCTGGATCACTAGGAAATTAGTCTAAAACAATGTGCTGACACTAGACATGACCATAAAAGTAATAATTTGCACTCTTGGGGCAGTTTTGTTGACAAAATAGAGATAGCTCAAAATTGAGAAATTTCGACAGGCGGCCGTTCATGGATTTTTCCCAAAATATAAAAGTTTCTGGATCACTAGGAAATTAGTCTAAAACAATGTGCTGACACTAGAAATGACAATAAAAATAATAATTTGCACTCTTGGGGCAGTTTTGTTGACAAAATAGCAATTGCTCAAAATTGAGAAATTTCGACAGGCGGCCGGTCATTAATTTTTCCCAGAATATAAAAGTTTCTGGATCACTAGGAAATTAGTCTAAAACAATGTGCTGACACTAGACATGACCATAAAAGTAATAATTTGCACTCTTTGGGCAGTTTTGTTGACAAAATAGAGATAGCTCAAAATTGAGAAATTTCGACAGGCGGCCGCTCATGGATTTTTCCCAAAATATAACAGTTTCTGGATCACATGGAAATTAGTCTAAAACAATGTGCTGACACTAGACATGACCATAAAAGTAATAATTTGCACTCTTGGGGCAGTTTTGTTGTCAAAATAGAGATAGATCAAAACTGAGAAATTTCGACAGGCGGCCATTCATGGATTTTTCCTAAAATATGAAATTTTCTGGATCACTAGGAAATTAGTCTAAAACAATGTGCTGACACTAGACATGACCATAAAAGTAATAATTTGCACTCTTTGGGCAGTTTTGTTGACAAAATAGAGATAGCTCAAAATTGAGAAATTTCGACAGGCGGCCGCTCATGGATTTTTCCCAAAATATAACAGTTTCTGGATCACATGGAAATTAGTCTAAAACAATGTGCTGACACTAGACATGACCATAAAAGTAATAATTTGCACTCTTGGGGCAGTTTTGTTGTCAAAATAGAGATAGCTCAAAATTGAGAAATTTCGACAGGCGGCCGACCATTGATTTTTCCCAAAATATAAAAGTTTCTGGATCACTAGGAAATTAGTCTAAAACAATGTGCTGACACTAGACATGACCATAAAAGTAATAATTTGCACTCTTGGGGCAGTTTTGTTGACAAAATAGAGATAGCTCAAAATTGAGAAATTTCAACAGGCGGCCGTTCATGGATTTTTCCTAAAATATGAAAGATTCTGGATCACTAGGAAATTAGTCTAAAACAATGTGCTGACACTAGACATGACCATAAAAGTAATAATTTGCACTCTTGGGGCAGTTTTGTTGACAAAATAGAGATAGCTCAAAATTGAGAAATTTCGACAGGCGGCCGTTCATGGATTTTTCCCAAAATATAAAAGTTTCTGGATCACTAGGAAATTAGTCTAAAACAATGTGCTGACACTAGAAATGACAATAAAAATAATAATTTGCACTCTTGGGGCAGTTTTGTTGACAAAATAGCAATTGCTCAAAATTGAGAAATTTCGACAGGCGGCCGGTCATTAATTTTTCCCAGAATATAAAAGTTTCTGGATCACTAGGAAATTAGTCTAAAACAATGTGCTGACACTAGACATGACCATAAAAGTAATAATTTGCACTCTTGGGGCAGTTTTGTTGACAAAATAGAGATAGATCAAAACTGAGAAATTTCGACAGGCGGCCATTCATGGATTTTTCCTAAAATATGAAATTTTCTGGATCACTAGGAAATTAGTCTAAAACAATGTGCTGACACTAGACATGACCATAAAAGTAATAATTTGCACTCTTTGGGCAGTTTTGTTGACAAAATAGAGATAGCTCAAAATTGAGAAATTTCGACAGGCGGCCGCTCATGGATTTTTCCCAAAATATAACAGTTTCTGGATCACATGGAAATTAGTCTAAAACAATGTGCTGACACTAGACATGACCATAAAAGTAATAATTTGCACTCTTGGGGCAGTTTTGTTGTCAAAATAGAGATAGCTCAAAATTGAGAAATTTCGACAGGCGGCCGACCATTGATTTTTCCCAAAATATAAAAGTTTCTGGATCACTAGGAAATTAGTCTAAAACAATGTGCTGACACTAGACATGACCATAAAAGTAATAATTTGCACTCTTTGGGCAGTTTTGTTGACAAAATAGAGATAGATCAAAACTGAGAAATTTCGACAGGCGGCCGTTCATGGATTTTTCCTAAAATATGAAAGTTTCTGGATCACATGGAAATTAGTCTAAAACAATGTGCTGACACTAGACATGACCATAAAAGTAATAATTTGCACTCTTGGGGCAGTTTTGTTGTCAAAATAGAGATAGCTCAAAATTGAGAAATTTCGACAGGCGGCCGTTCATGGATTTTTCCAAAAATATAAAAGTTTCTGGATCACTAGGAAATTAGTCTAAAACAATGTGCTGACACTAGACATGACAATAAAAATAATAATTTGCACTCTTGGGGCAGTTTTGTTGACAAAATAGCAATTGCTTAAAATTGAGAAATTTCGACAGGCGGCCGGTCATTAATTTTTCCCAGAATATAAAAGTTTCTGGATCACTAGGAAATTAGTCTAAAACAATGTGCTGACACTAGACATGACCATAAAAGTAATAATTTGCACTCTTGGGGCAGTTTTGTTGACAAAATAGAGATAGCTCAAAATTGAGAAATTTCGACAGGCGGCCAGTCATTAATTTTTCCCAAAATATTAAAGTTTCTGGATCACTAGGAAATTAGTCTAAAACAATGTGCTGACACTAGACATGACCATAAAAGTAATAATTTGCACAATTGGGGCAGTTTTGTTGACAAAATAGAGATAGATCAAAACTGAGAAATTTCGACAGGCGGCCGTTCATGGATTTTTCCTAAAATATGAAATTTTCTGGATCACTAGGAAATTAGTCTAAAACAATGTGCTGACACTAGACATGACCATAAAAGTAATAATTTGCACTTCTGGGGCAGTTTTGTTGACAAAATAGAGATAGCTCAAAATTGAGAAATTTCGACGGGCGGCCGTTCATGGATTTTTCCCAAAATATAAAAGTTTCTGGATCACATGGAAATTAGTCTAAAACAATGTGCTGACACTAGACATGACCATAAAAGTAATAATTTGCACTCTTGGGGCAGTTTTGTTGTCAAAATAGAGATAGCTCAAAATTGAGAAATTTCGACAGGCGGCCGACCATTGATTTTTCCCAAAATATAAAAGTTTCTGGATCACTAGGAAATTAGTCTAAAACAATGTGCTGACACTAGACATGACCATAAAAGTAATAATTTGCACTCTTTGGGCAGTTTTGTTGACAAAATAGAGATAGATCAAAACTGAGAAATTTCGACAGGCGGCCGTTCATGGATTTTTCCTAAAATATGAAAGTTTCTGGATCACATGGAAATTAGTCTAAAACAATGTGCTGACACTAGACATGACCATAAAAGTAATAATTTGCACTCTTGGGGCAGTTTTGTTGTCAAAATAGAGATAGCTCAAAATTGAGAAATTTCGACAGGCGGCCGTTCATGGATTTTTCCCAATATATAAAAGTTTCTGGATCACTAGGAAATTAGTCTAAAACAATGTGCTGACACTAGACATGACAATAAAAATAATAATTTGCACTCTTGGGGCAGTTTTGTTGACAAAATAGCAATTGCTCAAAATTGAGAAATTTCGACAGGCGGCCGGTCATTAATTTTTCCCAGAATATAAAAGTTTCTGGATCACTAGGAAATTAGTCTAAAACAATGTGCTGACACTAGACATGACCATAAAAGTAATAATTTGCACTCTTGGGGCAGTTTTGTTGTCAAAATAGAGATAGCTCAAAATTGAGAAATTTCGACAGGCGGCCGACCATTGATTTTTCCCAAAATATAAAAGTTTCTGGATCACTAGGAAATTAGTCTAAAACAATGTGCTGACACTAGACATGACCATAAAAGTAATAATTTGCACTCTTTGGGCAGTTTTGTTGACAAAATAGAGATAGATCAAAACTGAGAAATTTCGACAGGCGGCCGTTCATGGATTTTTCCTAAAATATGAAAGTTTCTGAATCACATGGAAATTAGTCTAAAACAATGTGCTGACACTAGACATGACCATAAAAGTAATAATTTGCACTCTTGGGGCAGTTTTGTTGTCAAAATAGAGATAGCTCAAAATTGAGAAATTTCGACAGGCGGCCGTTCATGGATTTTTCCCAAAATATAAAAGTTTCTGGATCACTAGGAAATTAGTCTAAAACAATGTGCTGACACTAGACATGACAATAAAAATAATAATTTGCACTCTTGGGGCAGTTTTGTTGACAAAATAGCAATTGCTCAAAATTGAGAAATTTCGACAGGCGGCCGGTCATTAATTTTTCCCAGAATATAAAAGTTTCTGGATCACTAGGAAATTAGTCTAAAACAATGTGCTGACACTAGACATGACCATAAAAGTAATAATTTGCACTCTTAGGGCAGTTTTGTTGACAAAATAGAGATAGCTCAAAATTGAGAAATTTCGACAGGCGGCCGATCATTGATTTTTCCCAAAATATAAAAGTTTCTGGATCACTAGGAAATTAGTCTAAAACAATGTGCTGACACTAGACATGACCATAAAAATAATAATTTGCACTCTTGGGGCAGTTTTGTTGACACGGCCGTTCATGGATTTTTCCTAAAATATGAAAGATTCTGGATCACTAGGAAATTAGTCTAAAACAATGTGCTGACACTAGACATGACCATAAAAGTAATAATTTGCACTCTTGGGGCAGTTTTGTTGACAAAATAGAGATAGCTCAAAATTGAGAAATTTCAACAGGCGGCCGTTCATGGATTTTTCCTAAAATATGAAAGATTCTGGATCACTAGGAAATTAGTCTAAAACAATGTGCTGACACTAGACATGACCATAAAAGTAATAATTTGCACTCTTGGGGCAGTTTTGTTGACAAAATAGAGATAGCTTAAAATTGAGAAATTTCGACAGGCGGCCGTTCATTGATTTTTCCTAAAATATGAAAGTTTCTGGATCACTAGGAAATTAGTCTAAAACAATGTGCTGACACTAGACATGACCATAAAAGTAATAATTTGCACTCTTGGGGCAGTTTTGTTGTCAAAATAGAGATAGCTCAAAATTGAGAAATTTCGACAGGCGGCCGTTCATGGATTTTTCCCAAAATATAAAAGTTTCTGGATCACTAGGAAATTAGTCTAAAACAATGTGCTGACACTAGACATGACAAAAAAAATAATAATTTGCACTCTTGGGGCAGTTTTGTTGACAAAATAGCAATTGCTCAAAATTGAGAAATTTCGACAGGCGGCCGGTCATTAATTTTTCCCAGAATATAAAAGTTTCTGGATCACTAGGAAATTAGTCTAAAACAATGTGCTGACACTAGACATGACCATAAAAGTAATAATTTGCACTCTTGGGGCAGTTTTGTTGTCAAAATAGAGATAGCTCAAAATTGAGAAATTTTCCCAAAATATAAAAGTTTCTGGATCACTAGGAAATTAGTCTAAAACAATGTGCTGACACTAGACATGACCATAAAAGTAATAATTTGCACTCTTTGGGCAGTTTTGTTGACAAAATAGAGATAGATCAAAACTGAGAAATTTCGACAGGCGGCCGTTCATGGATTTTTCCTAAAATATGAAAGTTTCTGGATCACATGGAAATTAGTCTAAAACAATGTGCTGACACTAGACATGACCATAAAAGTAATAATTTGCACTCTTGGGGCAGTTTTGTTGTCAAAATAGAGATAGCTCAAAATTGAGAAATTTCGACAGGCGGCCGTTCATGGATTTTTCCAAAAATATAAAAGTTTCTGGATCACTAGGAAATTAGTCTAAAACAATGTGCTGACACTAGACATGACAATAAAAATAATAATTTGCACTCTTGGGTCAGTTTTGTTGACAAAATAGCAATTGCTTAAAATTGAGAAATTTCGACAGGCGGCCGGTCATTAATTTTTCCCAGAATATAAAAGTTTCTGGATCACTAGGAAATTAGTCTAAAACAATGTGCTGACACTAGACATGACCATAAAAGTAATAATTTACACTCTTGGGGCAGTTTTGTTGACAAAATAGAGATAGCTCAAAATTGAGAAATTTCGACAGGCGGCCAGTCATTAATTTTTCCCAAAATATTAAAGTTTCTGGATCACTAGGAAATTAGTCTAAAACAATGTGCTGACACTAGACATGACCATAAAAGTAATAATTTGCACAATTGGGGCAGTTTTGTTGACAAAATAGAGATAGATCAAAACTGAGAAATTTCGACAGGCGGCCGTTCATGGATTTTTCCTAAAATATGAAATTTTCTGGATCACTAGGAAATTAGTCTAAAACAATGTGCTGACACTAGACATGACCATAAAAGTAATAATTTGCACTCTTGGGGCAGTTTTGTTGACAAAATAGAGATAGCTCAAAATTGAGAAATTTCAACAGGCGGCCGTTCATGGATTTTTCCTAAAATATGAAAGATTCTGGATCACTAGGAAATTAGTCTAAAACAATGTGCTGACACTAGACATGACCATAAAAGTAATAATTTGCACTCTTGGGGCAGTTTTGTTGACAAAATAGAGATAGCTTAAAATTGAGAAATTTCGACAGGCGGCCAGTCATTAATTTTTCCCAAAATATTAAAGTTTCTGGATCACTAGGAAATTAGTCTAAAACAATGTGCTGACACTAGACATGACCATAAAAGTAATAATTTGCACAATTGGGGCAGTTTTGTTGACAAAATAGAGATAGATCAAAACTGAGAAATTTCGACAGGCGGCCGTTCATGGATTTTTCCTAAAATATGAAATTTTCTGGATCACTAGGAAATTAGTCTAAAACAATGTGCTGACACTAGACATGACCATAAAAGTAATAATTTGCACTCTTGGGGCAGTTTTGTTGACAAAATAGAGATAGATCAAAACTGAGAAATTTCGACAGGCGGCCGTTCATGGATTTTTCCTAAAATATGAAAGTTTCTGAATCACATGGAAATTAGTCTAAAACAATGTGCTGACACTAGACATGACCATAAAAGTAATAATTTGCACTCTTGGGGCAGTTTTGTTGTCAAAATAGAGATAGCTCAAAATTGAGAAATTTCGACAGGCGGCCGTTCATGGATTTTTCCCAAAATATAAAAGTTTCTGGATCACTAGGAAATTAGTCTAAAACAATGTGCTGACACTAGACATGACAATAAAAATAATAATTTGCACTCTTGGGGCAGTTTTGTTGACAAAATAGCAATTGCTCAAAATTGAGAAATTTCGACAGGCGGCCGGTCATTAATTTTTCCCAGAATATAAAAGTTTCTGGATCACTAGGAAATTAGTCTAAAACAATGTGCTGACACTAGACATGACCATAAAAGTAATAATTTGCACTCTTAGGGCAGTTTTGTTGACAAAATAGAGATAGCTCAAAATTGAGAAATTTCGACAGGCGGCCGATCATTGATTTTTCCCAAAATATAAAAGTTTCTGGATCACTAGGAAATTAGTCTAAAACAATGTGCTGACACTAGACATGACCATAAAAATAATAATTTGCACTCTTGGGGCAGTTTTGTTGACACGGCCGTTCATGGATTTTTCCTAAAATATGAAAGATTCTGGATCACTAGGAAATTAGTCTAAAACAATGTGCTGACACTAGACATGACCATAAAAGTAATAATTTGCACTCTTGGGGCAGTTTTGTTGACAAAATAGAGATAGCTCAAAATTGAGAAATTTCAACAGGCGGCCGTTCATGGATTTTTCCTAAAATATGAAAGATTCTGGATCACTAGGAAATTAGTCTAAAACAATGTGCTGACACTAGACATGACCATAAAAGTAATAATTTGCACTCTTGGGGCAGTTTTGTTGACAAAATAGAGATAGCTTAAAATTGAGAAATTTCGACAGGCGGCCGTTCATTGATTTTTCCTAAAATATGAAAGTTTCTGGATCACTAGGAAATTAGTCTAAAACAATGTGCTGACACTAGACATGACCATAAAAGTAATAATTTGCACTCTTGGGGCAGTTTTGTTGTCAAAATAGAGATAGCTCAAAATTGAGAAATTTCGACAGGCGGCCGTTCATGGATTTTTCCCAAAATATAAAAGTTTCTGGATCACTAGGAAATTAGTCTAAAACAATGTGCTGACACTAGACATGACAAAAAAAATAATAATTTGCACTCTTGGGGCAGTTTTGTTGACAAAATAGCAATTGCTCAAAATTGAGAAATTTCGACAGGCGGCCGGTCATTAATTTTTCCCAGAATATAAAAGTTTCTGGATCACTAGGAAATTAGTCTAAAACAATGTGCTGACACTAGACATGACCATAAAAGTAATAATTTGCACTCTTGGGGCAGTTTTGTTGTCAAAATAGAGATAGCTCAAAATTGAGAAATTTTCCCAAAATATAAAAGTTTCTGGATCACTAGGAAATTAGTCTAAAACAATGTGCTGACACTAGACATGACCATAAAAGTAATAATTTGCACTCTTTGGGCAGTTTTGTTGACAAAATAGAGATAGATCAAAACTGAGAAATTTCGACAGGCGGCCGTTCATGGATTTTTCCTAAAATATGAAAGTTTCTGGATCACATGGAAATTAGTCTAAAACAATGTGCTGACACTAGACATGACCATAAAAGTAATAATTTGCACTCTTGGGGCAGTTTTGTTGTCAAAATAGAGATAGCTCAAAATTGAGAAATTTCGACAGGCGGCCGTTCATGGATTTTTCCAAAAATATAAAAGTTTCTGGATCACTAGGAAATTAGTCTAAAACAATGTGCTGACACTAGACATGACAATAAAAATAATAATTTGCACTCTTGGGTCAGTTTTGTTGACAAAATAGCAATTGCTTAAAATTGAGAAATTTCGACAGGCGGCCGGTCATTAATTTTTCCCAGAATATAAAAGTTTCTGGATCACTAGGAAATTAGTCTAAAACAATGTGCTGACACTAGACATGACCATAAAAGTAATAATTTACACTCTTGGGGCAGTTTTGTTGACAAAATAGAGATAGCTCAAAATTGAGAAATTTCGACAGGCGGCCAGTCATTAATTTTTCCCAAAATATTAAAGTTTCTGGATCACTAGGAAATTAGTCTAAAACAATGTGCTGACACTAGACATGACCATAAAAGTAATAATTTGCACAATTGGGGCAGTTTTGTTGACAAAATAGAGATAGATCAAAACTGAGAAATTTCGACAGGCGGCCGTTCATGGATTTTTCCTAAAATATGAAATTTTCTGGATCACTAGGAAATTAGTCTAAAACAATGTGCTGACACTAGACATGACCATAAAAGTAATAATTTGCACTCTTGGGGCAGTTTTGTTGACAAAATAGAGATAGCTCAAAATTGAGAAATTTCAACAGGCGGCCGTTCATGGATTTTTCCTAAAATATGAAAGATTCTGGATCACTAGGAAATTAGTCTAAAACAATGTGCTGACACTAGACATGACCATAAAAGTAATAATTTGCACTCTTGGGGCAGTTTTGTTGACAAAATAGAGATAGCTTAAAATTGAGAAATTTCGACAGGCGGCCAGTCATTAATTTTTCCCAAAATATTAAAGTTTCTGGATCACTAGGAAATTAGTCTAAAACAATGTGCTGACACTAGACATGACCATAAAAGTAATAATTTGCACAATTGGGGCAGTTTTGTTGACAAAATAGAGATAGATCAAAACTGAGAAATTTCGACAGGCGGCCGTTCATGGATTTTTCCTAAAATATGAAATTTTCTGGATCACTAGGAAATTAGTCTAAAACAATGTGCTGACACTAGACATGACCATAAAAGTAATAATTTGCACTCTTGGGGCAGTTTTGTTGACAAAATAGAGATAGCTCAAAATTGAGAAATTTCAACAGGCGGCCGTTCATGGATTTTTCCTAAAATATGAAATTTTCTGGATCACTAGGAAATTAGTCTAAAACAATGTGCTGACACTAGACATGACCATAAAAGTAATAATTTGCACTTCTGGGGCAGTTTTGTTGACAAAATAGAGATAGCTCAAAATTGAGAAATTTCGACGGGCGGCCGTTCATGGATTTTTCCCAAAATATAAAAGTTTCTGGATCACATGGAAATTAGTCTAAAACAATGTGCTGACACTAGACATGACCATAAAAGTAATAATTTGCACTCTTGGGGCAGTTTTGTTGTCAAAATAGAGATAGCTCAAAATTGAGAAATTTCGACAGGCGGCCGACCATTGATTTTTCCCAAAATATAAAAGTTTCTGGATCACTAGGAAATTAGTCTAAAACAATGTGCTGACACTAGACATGACCATAAAAGTAATAATTTGCACTCTTTGGGCAGTTTTGTTGACAAAATAGAGATAGATCAAAACTGAGAAATTTCGACAGGCGGCCGTTCATGGATTTTTCCTAAAATATGAAAGTTTCTGGATCACATGGAAATTAGTCTAAAACAATGTGCTGACACTAGACATGACCATAAAAGTAATAATTTGCACTCTTGGGGCAGTTTTGTTGTCAAAATAGAGATAGCTCAAAATTGAGAAATTTCGACAGGCGGCCGTTCATGGATTTTTCCCAATATATAAAAGTTTCTGGATCACTAGGAAATTAGTCTAAAACAATGTGCTGACACTAGACATGACAATAAAAATAATAATTTGCACTCTTGGGGCAGTTTTGTTGACAAAATAGCAATTGCTCAAAATTGAGAAATTTCGACAGGCGGCCGGTCATTAATTTTTCCCAGAATATAAAAGTTTCTGGATCACTAGGAAATTAGTCTAAAACAATGTGCTGACACTAGACATGACCATAAAAGTAATAATTTGCACTCTTGGGGCAGTTTTGTTGTCAAAATAGAGATAGCTCAAAATTGAGAAATTTCGACAGGCGGCCGACCATTGATTTTTCCCAAAATATAAAAGTTTCTGGATCACTAGGAAATTAGTCTAAAACAATGTGCTGACACTAGACATGACCATAAAAGTAATAATTTGCACTCTTTGGGCAGTTTTGTTGACAAAATAGAGATAGATCAAAACTGAGAAATTTCGACAGGCGGCCGTTCATGGATTTTTCCTAAAATATGAAAGTTTCTGAATCACATGGAAATTAGTCTAAAACAATGTGCTGACACTAGACATGACCATAAAAGTAATAATTTGCACTCTTGGGGCAGTTTTGTTGTCAAAATAGAGATAGCTCAAAATTGAGAAATTTCGACAGGCGGCCGTTCATGGATTTTTCCCAAAATATAAAAGTTTCTGGATCACTAGGAAATTAGTCTAAAACAATGTGCTGACACTAGACATGACAATAAAAATAATAATTTGCACTCTTGGGGCAGTTTTGTTGACAAAATAGCAATTGCTCAAAATTGAGAAATTTCGACAGGCGGCCGGTCATTAATTTTTCCCAGAATATAAAAGTTTCTGGATCACTAGGAAATTAGTCTAAAACAATGTGCTGACACTAGACATGACCATAAAAGTAATAATTTGCACTCTTAGGGCAGTTTTGTTGACAAAATAGAGATAGCTCAAAATTGAGAAATTTCGACAGGCGGCCGATCATTGATTTTTCCCAAAATATAAAAGTTTCTGGATCACTAGGAAATTAGTCTAAAACAATGTGCTGACACTAGACATGACCATAAAAATAATAATTTGCACTCTTGGGGCAGTTTTGTTGACACGGCCGTTCATGGATTTTTCCTAAAATATGAAAGATTCTGGATCACTAGGAAATTAGTCTAAAACAATGTGCTGACACTAGACATGACCATAAAAGTAATAATTTGCACTCTTGGGGCAGTTTTGTTGACAAAATAGAGATAGCTCAAAATTGAGAAATTTCAACAGGCGGCCGTTCATGGATTTTTCCTAAAATATGAAAGATTCTGGATCACTAGGAAATTAGTCTAAAACAATGTGCTGACACTAGACATGACCATAAAAGTAATAATTTGCACTCTTGGGGCAGTTTTGTTGACAAAATAGAGATAGCTTAAAATTGAGAAATTTCGACAGGCGGCCGTTCATTGATTTTTCCTAAAATATGAAAGTTTCTGGATCACTAGGAAATTAGTCTAAAACAATGTGCTGACACTAGACATGACCATAAAAGTAATAATTTGCACTCTTGGGGCAGTTTTGTTGTCAAAATAGAGATAGCTCAAAATTGAGAAATTTCGACAGGCGGCCGTTCATGGATTTTTCCCAAAATATAAAAGTTTCTGGATCACTAGGAAATTAGTCTAAAACAATGTGCTGACACTAGACATGACAAAAAAAATAATAATTTGCACTCTTGGGGCAGTTTTGTTGACAAAATAGCAATTGCTCAAAATTGAGAAATTTCGACAGGCGGCCGGTCATTAATTTTTCCCAGAATATAAAAGTTTCTGGATCACTAGGAAATTAGTCTAAAACAATGTGCTGACACTAGACATGACCATAAAAGTAATAATTTGCACTCTTGGGGCAGTTTTGTTGTCAAAATAGAGATAGCTCAAAATTGAGAAATTTTCCCAAAATATAAAAGTTTCTGGATCACTAGGAAATTAGTCTAAAACAATGTGCTGACACTAGACATGACCATAAAAGTAATAATTTGCACTCTTTGGGCAGTTTTGTTGACAAAATAGAGATAGATCAAAACTGAGAAATTTCGACAGGCGGCCGTTCATGGATTTTTCCTAAAATATGAAAGTTTCTGGATCACATGGAAATTAGTCTAAAACAATGTGCTGACACTAGACATGACCATAAAAGTAATAATTTGCACTCTTGGGGCAGTTTTGTTGTCAAAATAGAGATAGCTCAAAATTGAGAAATTTCGACAGGCGGCCGTTCATGGATTTTTCCAAAAATATAAAAGTTTCTGGATCACTAGGAAATTAGTCTAAAACAATGTGCTGACACTAGACATGACAATAAAAATAATAATTTGCACTCTTGGGTCAGTTTTGTTGACAAAATAGCAATTGCTTAAAATTGAGAAATTTCGACAGGCGGCCGGTCATTAATTTTTCCCAGAATATAAAAGTTTCTGGATCACTAGGAAATTAGTCTAAAACAATGTGCTGACACTAGACATGACCATAAAAGTAATAATTTACACTCTTGGGGCAGTTTTGTTGACAAAATAGAGATAGCTCAAAATTGAGAAATTTCGACAGGCGGCCAGTCATTAATTTTTCCCAAAATATTAAAGTTTCTGGATCACTAGGAAATTAGTCTAAAACAATGTGCTGACACTAGACATGACCATAAAAGTAATAATTTGCACAATTGGGGCAGTTTTGTTGACAAAATAGAGATAGATCAAAACTGAGAAATTTCGACAGGCGGCCGTTCATGGATTTTTCCTAAAATATGAAATTTTCTGGATCACTAGGAAATTAGTCTAAAACAATGTGCTGACACTAGACATGACCATAAAAGTAATAATTTGCACTCTTGGGGCAGTTTTGTTGACAAAATAGAGATAGCTCAAAATTGAGAAATTTCAACAGGCGGCCGTTCATGGATTTTTCCTAAAATATGAAAGATTCTGGATCACTAGGAAATTAGTCTAAAACAATGTGCTGACACTAGACATGACCATAAAAGTAATAATTTGCACTCTTGGGGCAGTTTTGTTGACAAAATAGAGATAGCTTAAAATTGAGAAATTTCGACAGGCGGCCAGTCATTAATTTTTCCCAAAATATTAAAGTTTCTGGATCACTAGGAAATTAGTCTAAAACAATGTGCTGACACTAGACATGACCATAAAAGTAATAATTTGCACAATTGGGGCAGTTTTGTTGACAAAATAGAGATAGATCAAAACTGAGAAATTTCGACAGGCGGCCGTTCATGGATTTTTCCTAAAATATGAAATTTTCTGGATCACTAGGAAATTAGTCTAAAACAATGTGCTGACACTAGACATGACCATAAAAGTAATAATTTGCACTCTTGGGGCAGTTTTGTTGACAAAATAGAGATAGATCAAAACTGAGAAATTTCGACAGGCGGCCGTTCATGGATTTTTCCTAAAATATGAAAGTTTCTGAATCACATGGAAATTAGTCTAAAACAATGTGCTGACACTAGACATGACCATAAAAGTAATAATTTGCACTCTTGGGGCAGTTTTGTTGTCAAAATAGAGATAGCTCAAAATTGAGAAATTTCGACAGGCGGCCGTTCATGGATTTTTCCCAAAATATAAAAGTTTCTGGATCACTAGGAAATTAGTCTAAAACAATGTGCTGACACTAGACATGACAATAAAAATAATAATTTGCACTCTTGGGGCAGTTTTGTTGACAAAATAGCAATTGCTCAAAATTGAGAAATTTCGACAGGCGGCCGGTCATTAATTTTTCCCAGAATATAAAAGTTTCTGGATCACTAGGAAATTAGTCTAAAACAATGTGCTGACACTAGACATGACCATAAAAGTAATAATTTGCACTCTTAGGGCAGTTTTGTTGACAAAATAGAGATAGCTCAAAATTGAGAAATTTCGACAGGCGGCCGATCATTGATTTTTCCCAAAATATAAAAGTTTCTGGATCACTAGGAAATTAGTCTAAAACAATGTGCTGACACTAGACATGACCATAAAAATAATAATTTGCACTCTTGGGGCAGTTTTGTTGACACGGCCGTTCATGGATTTTTCCTAAAATATGAAAGATTCTGGATCACTAGGAAATTAGTCTAAAACAATGTGCTGACACTAGACATGACCATAAAAGTAATAATTTGCACTCTTGGGGCAGTTTTGTTGACAAAATAGAGATAGCTCAAAATTGAGAAATTTCAACAGGCGGCCGTTCATGGATTTTTCCTAAAATATGAAAGATTCTGGATCACTAGGAAATTAGTCTAAAACAATGTGCTGACACTAGACATGACCATAAAAGTAATAATTTGCACTCTTGGGGCAGTTTTGTTGACAAAATAGAGATAGCTTAAAATTGAGAAATTTCGACAGGCGGCCGTTCATTGATTTTTCCTAAAATATGAAAGTTTCTGGATCACTAGGAAATTAGTCTAAAACAATGTGCTGACACTAGACATGACCATAAAAGTAATAATTTGCACTCTTGGGGCAGTTTTGTTGTCAAAATAGAGATAGCTCAAAATTGAGAAATTTCGACAGGCGGCCGTTCATGGATTTTTCCCAAAATATAAAAGTTTCTGGATCACTAGGAAATTAGTCTAAAACAATGTGCTGACACTAGACATGACAAAAAAAATAATAATTTGCACTCTTGGGGCAGTTTTGTTGACAAAATAGCAATTGCTCAAAATTGAGAAATTTCGACAGGCGGCCGGTCATTAATTTTTCCCAGAATATAAAAGTTTCTGGATCACTAGGAAATTAGTCTAAAACAATGTGCTGACACTAGACATGACCATAAAAGTAATAATTTGCACTCTTGGGGCAGTTTTGTTGTCAAAATAGAGATAGCTCAAAATTGAGAAATTTTCCCAAAATATAAAAGTTTCTGGATCACTAGGAAATTAGTCTAAAACAATGTGCTGACACTAGACATGACCATAAAAGTAATAATTTGCACTCTTTGGGCAGTTTTGTTGACAAAATAGAGATAGATCAAAACTGAGAAATTTCGACAGGCGGCCGTTCATGGATTTTTCCTAAAATATGAAAGTTTCTGGATCACATGGAAATTAGTCTAAAACAATGTGCTGACACTAGACATGACCATAAAAGTAATAATTTGCACTCTTGGGGCAGTTTTGTTGTCAAAATAGAGATAGCTCAAAATTGAGAAATTTCGACAGGCGGCCGTTCATGGATTTTTCCAAAAATATAAAAGTTTCTGGATCACTAGGAAATTAGTCTAAAACAATGTGCTGACACTAGACATGACAATAAAAATAATAATTTGCACTCTTGGGTCAGTTTTGTTGACAAAATAGCAATTGCTTAAAATTGAGAAATTTCGACAGGCGGCCGGTCATTAATTTTTCCCAGAATATAAAAGTTTCTGGATCACTAGGAAATTAGTCTAAAACAATGTGCTGACACTAGACATGACCATAAAAGTAATAATTTACACTCTTGGGGCAGTTTTGTTGACAAAATAGAGATAGCTCAAAATTGAGAAATTTCGACAGGCGGCCAGTCATTAATTTTTCCCAAAATATTAAAGTTTCTGGATCACTAGGAAATTAGTCTAAAACAATGTGCTGACACTAGACATGACCATAAAAGTAATAATTTGCACAATTGGGGCAGTTTTGTTGACAAAATAGAGATAGATCAAAACTGAGAAATTTCGACAGGCGGCCGTTCATGGATTTTTCCTAAAATATGAAATTTTCTGGATCACTAGGAAATTAGTCTAAAACAATGTGCTGACACTAGACATGACCATAAAAGTAATAATTTGCACTCTTGGGGCAGTTTTGTTGACAAAATAGAGATAGCTCAAAATTGAGAAATTTCAACAGGCGGCCGTTCATGGATTTTTCCTAAAATATGAAAGATTCTGGATCACTAGGAAATTAGTCTAAAACAATGTGCTGACACTAGACATGACCATAAAAGTAATAATTTGCACTCTTGGGGCAGTTTTGTTGACAAAATAGAGATAGCTTAAAATTGAGAAATTTCGACAGGCGGCCAGTCATTAATTTTTCCCAAAATATTAAAGTTTCTGGATCACTAGGAAATTAGTCTAAAACAATGTGCTGACACTAGACATGACCATAAAAGTAATAATTTGCACAATTGGGGCAGTTTTGTTGACAAAATAGAGATAGATCAAAACTGAGAAATTTCGACAGGCGGCCGTTCATGGATTTTTCCTAAAATATGAAATTTTCTGGATCACTAGGAAATTAGTCTAAAACAATGTGCTGACACTAGACATGACCATAAAAGTAATAATTTGCACTCTTGGGGCAGTTTTGTTGACAAAATAGAGATAGCTCAAAATTGAGAAATTTCAACAGGCGGCCGTTCATGGATTTTTCCTAAAATATGAAAGATTCTGGATCACTAGGAAATTAGTCTAAAACAATGTGCTGACACTAGACATGACCATAAAAGTAATAATTTGCACTCTTGGGGCAGTTTTGTTGACAAAATAGAGATAGCTTAAAATTGAGAAATTTCGACAGGCGGCCGTTCATTGATTTTTCCTAAAATATGAAAGTTTCTGGATCACTAGGAAATTAGTCTAAAACAATGTGCTGACACTAGACATGACCATAAAAGTAATAATTTGCACTCTTGGGGCAGTTTTGTTGTCAAAATAGAGATAGCTCAAAATTGAGAAATTTCGACAGGCGGCCGTTCATGGATTTTTCCCAAAATATAAAAGTTTCTGGATCACTAGGAAATTAGTCTAAAACAATGTGCTGACACTAGACATGACAAAAAAAATAATAATTTGCACTCTTGGGGCAGTTTTGTTGACAAAATAGCAATTGCTCAAAATTGAGAAATTTCGACAGGCGGCCGTTCATGGATTTTCCCAAAATATAAAAGTTTCTGGATCACATGGAAATTAGTCTAAAACAATGTGCTGACACTAGACATGACCATAAAAGTAATAATTTGCACTCTTGGGGCAGTTTTGTTGTCAAAATAGAGATAGCTCAAAATTGAGAAATTTCGACAGGCGGCCTACCATTGATTTTTCCCAAAATATAAAAGTTTCTGGATCACTAGGAAATTAGTCTAAAACAATGTGCTGACACTAGACATGACCATAAAAGTAATAATTTGCACTCTTTGGGCAGTTTTGTTGACAAAATAGAGATAGATCAAAACTGAGAAATTTCGACAGGCGGCCGTTCATGGATTTTTCCTAAAATATGAAAGTTTCTGGATCACATGGAAATTAGTCTAAAACAATGTGCTGACACTAGACATGACCATAAAAGTAATAATTTGCACTCTTGGGGCAGTTTTGTTGTCAAAATAGAGATAGCTCAAAATTGAGAAATTTCGACAGGCGGCCGTTCATGGATTTTTCCAAAAATATAAAAGTTTCTGGATCACTAGGAAATTAGTCTAAAACAATGTGCTGACACTAGACATGACAATAAAAATAATAATTTGCACTCTTGGGGCAGTTTTGTTGACAAAATAGCAATTGCTTAAAATTGAGAAATTTCGACAGGCGGCCGGTCATTAATTTTTCCCAGAATATAAAAGTTTCTGGATCACTAGGAAATTAGTCTAAAACAATGTGCTGACACTAGACATGACCATAAAAGTAATAATTTGCACTCTTGGGGCAGTTTTGTTGACAAAATAGAGATAGCTCAAAAGTGAGAAATTTCGACAGGCGGCCATTCATGGATGTTTCCCAAAATATAAAAGTTTCTCGATCACTAGGAAATTAGTCTAAAACAATGTGCTGACACTAGACATGACCATAAAAGTAATAATTTGCACTTCTGGGGCAGTTTTGTTGACAAAATAGAGATAGCTCAAAATTGAGAAATTTCGACAGGCGGCCGTTCATGGATTTTTCCCAAAATATAAAAGTTTCTGGATCACATGGAAATTAGTCTAAAACAATGTGCTGACACTAGACATGACCATAAAAGTAATAATTTGCACTCTTGGGGCAGTTTTGTTGTCAAAATAGAGATAGCTCAAAATTGAGAAATTTCGACAGGCGGCCGTTCATGGATTTTTTCCCAAAATATAAAAGTTTCTGGATCACTAGGAAATTAGTCTAAAACAATGTGCTGACACTAGACATGACAATAAAAATAATAATTTGCACTCTTGGGGCAGTTTTGTTGACAAAATAGCAATTGCTCAAAATTGAGAAATTTCGACAGGCGGCCGGTCATTAATTTTTCCCAGAATATAAAAGTTTCTGGATCACTAGGAAATTAGTCTAAAACAATGTGCTGACACTAGACATGACCATAAAAGTAATAATTTGCACTCTTAGGGCAGTTTTGTTGACAAAATAGAGATAGCTCAAAATTGAGAAATTTCGACAGGCGGCCGATCATTGATTTTTCCCAAAATATAAAAGTTTCTGGATCACTAGGAAATTAGTCTAAAACAATGTGCTGACACTAGACATGACCATAAAAGTAATAATTTGCACTCTTGGGGCAGTTTTGTTGACACGGCCGTTCATGGATTTTTCCTAAAATATGAAAGATTCTGGATCACTAGGAAATTAGTCTAAAACAATGTGCTGACACTAGACATGACCATAAAAGTAATAATTTGCACTCTTGGGGCAGTTTTGTTGACAAAATAGAGATAGCTTAAAATTGAGAAATTTCAACAGGCGGCCGTTCATGGATTTTTCCTAAAATATGAAAGATTCTGGATCACTAGGAAATTAGTCTAAAACAATGTGCTGACACTAGACATGACCATAAAAGTAATAATTTGCACTCTTGGGGCAGTTTTGTTGACAAAATAGAGATAGCTCAAAAGTGAGAAATTTCGACAGGCGGCCATTCATGGATGTTTCCCAAAATATAAAAGTTTCTCGATCACTAGGAAATTAGTCTAAAACAATGTGCTGACACTAGACATGACCATAAAAGTAATAATTTGCACTTCTGGGGCAGTTTTGTTGACAAAATAGAGATAGCTCAAAATTGAGAAATTTCGACAGGCGGCCGTTCATGGATTTTTCCCAAAATATAAAAGTTTCTGGATCACATGGAAATTAGTCTAAAACAATGTGCTGACACTAGACATGACCATAAAAGTAATAATTTGCACTCTTGGGGCAGTTTTGTTGTCAAAATAGAGATAGCTCAAAATTGAGAAATTTCGACAGGCGGCCGTTCATGGATTTTTTCCCAAAATATAAAAGTTTCTGGATCACTAGGAAATTAGTCTAAAACAATGTGCTGACACTAGACATGACAATAAAAATAATAATTTGCACTCTTGGGGCAGTTTTGTTGACAAAATAGCAATTGCTCAAAATTGAGAAATTTCGACAGGCGGCCGGTCATTAATTTTTCCCAGAATATAAAAGTTTCTGGATCACTAGGAAATTAGTCTAAAACAATGTGCTGACACTAGACATGACCATAAAAGTAATAATTTGCACTCTTAGGGCAGTTTTGTTGACAAAATAGAGATAGCTCAAAATTGAGAAATTTCGACAGGCGGCCGATCATTGATTTTTCCCAAAATATAAAAGTTTCTGGATCACTAGGAAATTAGTCTAAAACAATGTGCTGACACTAGACATGACCATAAAAGTAATAATTTGCACTCTTGGGGCAGTTTTGTTGACACGGCCGTTCATGGATTTTTCCTAAAATATGAAAGATTCTGGATCACTAGGAAATTAGTCTAAAACAATGTGCTGACACTAGACATGACCATAAAAGTAATAATTTGCACTCTTGGGGCAGTTTTGTTGACAAAATAGAGATAGCTCAAAATTGAGAAATTTCAACAGGCGGCCGTTCATGGATTTTTCCTAAAATATGAAAGATTCTGGATCACTAGGAAATTAGTCTAAAACAATGTGCTGACACTAGACATGACCATAAAAGTAATAATTTGCACTCTTGGGGCAGTTTTGTTGACAAAATAGAGATAGCTCAAAATTGAGAAATTTCGACAGGCGGCCGTTCATGGATTTTTCCCAAAATATAAAAGTTTCTGGATCACTAGGAAATTAGTCTAAAACAATGTGCTGACACTAGAAATGACAATAAAAATAATAATTTGCACTCTTGGGGCAGTTTTGTTGACAAAATAGCAATTGCTCAAAATTGAGAAATTTCGACAGGCGGCCGGTCATTAATTTTTCCCAGAATATAAAAGTTTCTGGATCACTAGGAAATTAGTCTAAAACAATGTGCTGACACTAGACATGACCATAAAAGTAATAATTTGCACTCTTTGGGCAGTTTTGTTGACAAAATAGAGATAGCTCAAAATTGAGAAATTTCGACAGGCGGCCGCTCATGGATTTTTCCCAAAATATAACAGTTTCTGGATCACATGGAAATTAGTCTAAAACAATGTGCTGACACTAGACATGACCATAAAAGTAATAATTTGCACTCTTGGGGCAGTTTTGTTGTCAAAATAGAGATAGATCAAAACTGAGAAATTTCGACAGGCGGCCATTCATGGATTTTTCCTAAAATATGAAATTTTCTGGATCACTAGGAAATTAGTCTAAAACAATGTGCTGACACTAGACATGACCATAAAAGTAATAATTTGCACTCTTTGGGCAGTTTTGTTGACAAAATAGAGATAGCTCAAAATTGAGAAATTTCGACAGGCGGCCGCTCATGGATTTTTCCCAAAATATAACAGTTTCTGGATCACATGGAAATTAGTCTAAAACAATGTGCTGACACTAGACATGACCATAAAAGTAATAATTTGCACTCTTGGGGCAGTTTTGTTGTCAAAATAGAGATAGCTCAAAATTGAGAAATTTCGACAGGCGGCCGACCATTGATTTTTCCCAAAATATAAAAGTTTCTGGATCACTAGGAAATTAGTCTAAAACAATGTGCTGACACTAGACATGACCATAAAAGTAATAATTTGCACTCTTGGGGCAGTTTTGTTGACAAAATAGAGATAGCTCAAAATTGAGAAATTTCAACAGGCGGCCGTTCATGGATTTTTCCTAAAATATGAAAGATTCTGGATCACTAGGAAATTAGTCTAAAACAATGTGCTGACACTAGACATGACCATAAAAGTAATAATTTGCACTCTTGGGGCAGTTTTGTTGACAAAATAGAGATAGCTCAAAATTGAGAAATTTCGACAGGCGGCCGTTCATGTATTTTTCCCAAAATATAAAAGTTTCTGGATCACTAGGAAATTAGTCTAAAACAATGTGCTGACACTAGAAATGACAATAAAAATAATAATTTGCACTCTTGGGGCAGTTTTGTTGACAAAATAGCAATTGCTCAAAATTGAGAAATTTCGACAGGCGGCCGGTCATTAATTTTTCCCAGAATATAAAAGTTTCTGGATCACTAGGAAATTAGTCTAAAACAATGTGCTGACACTAGACATGACCATAAAAGTAATAATTTGCACTCTTGGGGCAGTTTTGTTGACAAAATAGAGATAGATCAAAACTGAGAAATTTCGACAGGCGGCCATTCATGGATTTTTCCTAAAATATGAAATTTTCTGGATCACTAGGAAATTAGTCTAAAACAATGTGCTGACACTAGACATGACCATAAAAGTAATAATTTGCACTCTTTGGGCAGTTTTGTTGACAAAATAGAGATAGCTCAAAATTGAGAAATTTCGACAGGCGGCCGCTCATGGATTTTTCCCAAAATATAACAGTTTCTGGATCACATGGAAATTAGTCTAAAACAATGTGCTGACACTAGACATGACCATAAAAGTAATAATTTGCACTCTTGGGGCAGTTTTGTTGTCAAAATAGAGATAGCTCAAAATTGAGAAATTTCGACAGGCGGCCGACCATTGATTTTTCCCAAAATATAAAAGTTTCTGGATCACTAGGAAATTAGTCTAAAACAATGTGCTGACACTAGACATGACCATAAAAGTAATAATTTGCACTCTTTGGGCAGTTTTGTTGACAAAATAGAGATAGATCAAAACTGAGAAATTTCGACAGGCGGCCGTTCATGGATTTTTCCTAAAATATGAAAGTTTCTGGATCACATGGAAATTAGTCTAAAACAATGTGCTGACACTAGACATGACCATAAAAGTAATAATTTGCACTCTTGGGGCAGTTTTGTTGTCAAAATAGAGATAGCTCAAAATTGAGAAATTTCGACAGGCGGCCGTTCATGGATTTTTCCAAAAATATAAAAGTTTCTGGATCACTAGGAAATTAGTCTAAAACAATGTGCTGACACTAGACATGACAATAAAAATAATAATTTGCACTCTTGGGGCAGTTTTGTTGACAAAATAGCAATTGCTTAAAATTGAGAAATTTCGACAGGCGGCCGGTCATTAATTTTTCCCAGAATATAAAAGTTTCTGGATCACTAGGAAATTAGTCTAAAACAATGTGCTGACACTAGACATGACCATAAAAGTAATAATTTGCACTCTTGGGGCAGTTTTGTTGACAAAATAGAGATAGCTCAAAATTGAGAAATTTCGACAGGCGGCCAGTCATTAATTTTTCCCAAAATATTAAAGTTTCTGGATCACTAGGAAATTAGTCTAAAACAATGTGCTGACACTAGACATGACCATAAAAGTAATAATTTGCACAATTGGGGCAGTTTTGTTGACAAAATAGAGATAGATCAAAACTGAGAAATTTCGACAGGCGGCCGTTCATGGATTTTTCCTAAAATATGAAATTTTCTGGATCACTAGGAAATTAGTCTAAAACAATGTGCTGACACTAGACATGACCATAAAAGTAATAATTTGCACTTCTGGGGCAGTTTTGTTGACAAAATAGAGATAGCTCAAAATTGAGAAATTTCGACAGGCGGTCGTTCATGGATTTTTCCCAAAATATAAAAGTTTCTGGATCACATGGAAATTAGTCTAAAACAATGTGCTGACACTAGACATGACCATAAAAGTAATAATTTGCACTCTTGGGGCAGTTTTGTTGTCAAAATAGAGATAGCTCAAAATTGAGAAATTTCGACAGGCGGCCGACCATTGATTTTTCCCAAAATATAAAAGTTTCTGGATCACTAGGAAATTAGTCTAAAACAATGTGCTGACACTAGACATGACCATAAAAGTAATAATTTGCACTCTTTGGGCAGTTTTGTTGACAAAATAGAGATAGATCAAAACTGAGAAATTTCGACAGGCGGCCGTTCATGGATTTTTCCTAAAATATGAAAGTTTCTGGATCACATGGAAATTAGTCTAAAACAATGTGCTGACACTAGACATGACCATAAAAGTAATAATTTGCACTCTTGGGGCAGTTTTGTTGTCAAAATAGAGATAGCTCAAAATTGAGAAATTTCGACAGGCGGCCGTTCATGGATTTTTCCCAATATATAAAAGTTTCTGGATCACTAGGAAATTAGTCTAAAACAATGTGCTGACACTAGACATGACAATAAAAATAATAATTTGCACTCTTGGGGCAGTTTTGTTGACAAAATAGCAATTGCTCAAAATTGAGAAATTTCGACAGGCGGCCGGTCATTAATTTTTCCCAGAATATAAAAGTTTCTGGATCACTAGGAAATTAGTCTAAAACAATGTGCTGACACTAGACATGACCATAAAAGTAATAATTTGCACTCTTGGGGCAGTTTTGTTGTCAAAATAGAGATAGCTCAAAATTGAGAAATTTCGACAGGCGGCCGACCATTGATTTTTCCCAAAATATAAAAGTTTCTGGATCACTAGGAAATTAGTCTAAAACAATGTGCTGACACTAGACATGACCATAAAAGTAATAATTTGCACTCTTTGGGCAGTTTTGTTGACAAAATAGAGATAGATCAAAACTGAGAAATTTCGACAGGCGGCCGTTCATGGATTTTTCCTAAAATATGAAAGTTTCTGAATCACATGGAAATTAGTCTAAAACAATGTGCTGACACTAGACATGACCATAAAAGTAATAATTTGCACTCTTGGGGCAGTTTTGTTGTCAAAATAGAGATAGCTCAAAATTGAGAAATTTCGACAGGCGGCCGTTCATGGATTTTTCCCAAAATATAAAAGTTTCTGGATCACTAGGAAATTAGTCTAAAACAATGTGCTGACACTAGACATGACAATAAAAATAATAATTTGCACTCTTGGGGCAGTTTTGTTGACAAAATAGCAATTGCTCAAAATTGAGAAATTTCGACAGGCGGCCGGTCATTAATTTTTCCCAGAATATAAAAGTTTCTGGATCACTAGGAAATTAGTCTAAAACAATGTGCTGACACTAGACATGACAATAAAAATAATAATTTGCACTCTTGGGGCAGTTTTGTTGACAAAATAGAGATAGCTCAAAATTGAGAAATTTCGACAGGCGGCCAGTCATTAATTTTTCCCAAAATATTAAAGTTTCTGGATCACTAGGAAATTAGTCTAAAACAATGTGCTGACACTAGACATGACCATAAAAGTAATAATTTGCACTCTTTGGGCAGTTTTGTTGACAAAATAGAGATAGATCAAAACTGAGAAATTTCGACAGGCGGCCATTCATGGATGTTTCCCAAAATATAAAAGTTTCTGGATCACTAGGAAATTAGTCTAAAACAATGTGCTGACACTAGACATGACCATAAAAGTAATAATTTGCACTCTTGGGGCAGTTTTGTTGACAAAATAGAGATAGCTCAAAATTGCGAAATTTCGACAGGCGGCCGTTCATGGATTTTTCCCAAAATATGAAAGATTTTGGATCACTAGGAAATTAGTCTAAAACAATGTGCTGACACTAGACATGACCATAAAAGTAATAATTTGCACTCTTTGGGCAGTTTTGTTGACAAAATAGAGATAGATCAAAACTGAGAAATTTCGACAGGCGGCCATTCATGGATGTTTCCCAAAATATAAAAGTTTCTCGATCACTAGGAAATTAGTCTAAAACAATGTGCTGACACTAGACATGACCATAAAAGTAATAATTTGCACTCTCTGGGCAGTTTTGTTGACAAAATAGGAATTGCTCAAAATTGAGAAATTTCAACAGGCGGCCGTTCATGGATCTTTCCCAGAATATAAAAGTTTCTGGATCACTAGGAAATTAGTCTAAAACAATGTGCTGACACGAGACATGACCATAAAAGTAATAATTTGCACAATTGGGGCAGTTTTGTTAACAAAATAGAGATAGATCAAAATTGAAAAATTTCGACAGGCGGCCGGTCATTAATTTTTCCCAAAATATGAAAGTTTCTGGATCACTAGGAAATTAGTCTAAAACAATGTGCTGACACTAGACATGACCATAAAAGTAATAATTTGCACTCTTTGGGCAGTTTTGTTGACAAAATAGAGATAGATCAAAACTGAGAAATTTCGACAGGCGGCCATTCATGGATGTTTCCCAAAATATAAAAGTTTCTCGATCACATGGAAATTAGTCTAAAACAATGTGCTGACACTAGACATGACCATAAAAGTAATAATTTGCACTCTCGGGGCAGTTTTGTTGACAAAATAGGAATTGCTCAAAATTGAGAAATTTCGACAGGCGGCCGTTCATGGATCTTTCCCAGAATATAAAAGTTTCTGGATCACTAGGAAATTAGTCTAAAACAATGTGCTGACACGAGACATGACCATAAAAGTAATAATTTGCACAATTGGGGCAGTTTTGTTGACAAAATAGAGATAGATCAAAATTGAAAAATTTCGACAGGCGGCCGGTCATTAATTTTTCCCAAAATATGAAAGTTTCTGGATCACTAGGAAATTAGTCTAAAACAATGTGCTGACACTAGACATGACCATAAAAGTAATAATTTGCACTCTTTGGGCAGTTTTGTTGACAAAATAGAGATAGATCAAAACTGAGAAATTTCGACAGGCGGCCGTTCATGGATTTTTCCTAAAATATGAAAGTTTCTGGATCACTAGGAAATTAGTCTAAAACAATGTGCTGACACTAGACATGACCATAAAAGTAATAATTTGCACTCTTTGGGCAGTTTTGTTGACAAAATAGAGATAGATCAAAACTGAGAAATTTCGACAGGCGGCCGTTCATGGATTTTTCCTAAAATATGAAAGTTTCTGGATCACATGGAAATTAGTCTAAAACAATGTGCTGACACTAGACATGACCATAAAAGTAATAATTTGCACTCTTGGGGCAGTTTTGTTGTCAAAATAGAGATAGCTCAAAATTGAGAAATTTCGACAGGCGGCCGTTCATGGATTTTTCCCAAAATATAAAAGTTTCTGGATCACTAGGAAATTAGTCTAAAACAATGTGCTGACACTAGACATGACAATAAAAATAATAATTTGCACTCTTGGGGCAGTTTTGTTGACAAAATAGCAATTGCTCAAAATTGAGAAATTTCGACAGGCGGCCGGTCATTAATTTTTCCCAGAATATAAAAGTTTCTGGATCACTAGGAAATTAGTCTAAAACAATGTGCTGACACTAGACATGACCATAAAAGTAATAATTTGCACTCTTGGGGCAGTTTTGTTGACAAAATAGAGATAGCTCAAAATTGAGAAATTTCGACAGGCGGCCAGTCATTAATTTTTCCCAAAATATTAAAGTTTCTGGATCACTAGGAAATTAGTCTAAAACAATGTGCTGACACTAGACATGACCATAAAAGTAATAATTTGCACAATTGGGGCAGTTTTGTTGACAAAATAGAGATAGATCAAAACTGAGAAATTTCGACAGGCGGCCGTTCATGGATTTTTTCTAAAATATGAAATTTTCTGGATCACTAGGAAATTAGTCTAAAACAATGTGCTGACACTAGACATGACCATAAAAGTAATAATTTGCACTCTTAGGGCAGTTTTGTTGACAAAATAGAGATAGCTCAAAATTGAGAAATTTCGACAGGCGGCCGATCATTGATTTTTCCCAAAATATAAAAGTTTCTGGATCACTAGGAAATTAGTCTAAAACAATGTGCTGACACTAGACATGACCATAAAAGTAATAATTTGCACTCTTGGGGCAGTTTTGTTGACACGGCCGTTCATGGATTTTTCCTAAAATATGAAAGATTCTGGATCACTAGGAAATTAGTCTAAAACAATGTGCTGACACTAGACATGACCATAAAAGTAATAATTTGCACTCTTGGGGCAGTTTTGTTGACAAAATAGAGATAGCTCAAAATTGAGAAATTTCAACAGGCGGCCGTTCATGGATTTTTCCTAAAATATGAAAGTTTCTGGATCACTAGGAAATTAGTCTAAAACAATGTGCTGACACTAGACATGACCATAAAAGTAATAATTTGCACTCTTTGGGCAGTTTTGTTGACAAAATAGAGATAGCTCAAAATTGAGAAATTTCGACAGGCGGCCGTTCATGGATTTTTCCCAAAATATAAAAGTTTCTGGATCACATGGAAATTAGTCTAAAACAATGTGCTGACACTAGACATGACCATAAAAGTAATAATTTGCACTCTTTGGGCAGTTTTGTTGACAAAATAGAGATAGCTCAAAATTGAGAAATTTCGACAGGCGGCCGTTCATGGATTTTTCCCAAAATATAAAAGTTTCTGGATCACATGGAAATTAGTCTAAAACAATGTGCTGACACTAGACATGACCATAAAAGTAATAATTTGCACTCTTTGGGCAGTTTTGTTGACAAAATAGAGATAGATCAAAACTTAGAAATTTCGACAGGCGGCCGTTCATGGATTTTTCCTAAAATATGAAAGTTTCTGGATCACATGGAAATTAGTCTAAAACAATGTGCTGACACTAGACATGACCATAAAAGTAATAATTTGCACTCTTGGGGCAGTTTTGTTGTCAAAATAGAGATAGCTCAAAATTGAGAAATTTCGACAGGCGGCCGTTCATGGATTTTTCCCAATATATAAAAGTTTCTGGATCACTAGGAAATTAGTCTAAAACAATGTGCTGACACTAGACATGACAATAAAAATAATAATTTGCACTCTTGGGGCAGTTTTGTTGACAAAATAGCAATTGCTCAAAATTGAGAAATTTCGACAGGCGGCCGGTCATTAATTTTTCCCAGAATATAAAAGTTTCTGGATCACTAGGAAATTAGTCTAAAACAATGTGCTGACACTAGACATGACCATAAAAGTAATAATTTGCACTCTTGGGGCAGTTTTGTTGACAAAATAGAGATAGCTCAAAATTGAGAAATTTCGACAGGCGGCCGATCATTGATTTTTCCCAAAATATAAAAGTTTCTGGATCACTAGGAAATTAGTCTAAAACAATGTGCTGACACTAGACATGACCATAAAAGTAATAATTTGCACTCTTGGGGCAGTTTTGTTGACACGGCCGTTCATGGATTTTTCCTAAAATATGAAAGATTCTGGATCACTAGGAAATTAGTCTAAAACAATGTGCTGACACTAGACATGACCATAAAAGTAATAATTTGCACTCTTGGGGCAGTTTTGTTGACAAAATAGAGATAGCTCAAAATTGAGAAATTTCAACAGGCGGCCGTTCATGGATTTTTCCTAAAATATGAAAGATTCTGGATCACTAGGAAATTAGTCTAAAACAATGTGCTGACACTAGACATGACCATAAAAGTAATAATTTGCACAATTGGGGCAGTTTTGTTGACAAAATAGAGATAGATCAAAACTGAGAAATTTCGACAGGCGGCTGATCATTGATTTTTCCCAAAATATACAAGTTTCTGGATTACTAGGAAATTAGTCTAAAACAATGTGCTGACACTAGACATGACCATAAAAGTAATAATTTGCACTCTTGGGGCAGTTTTGTTGACAAAATAGAGATAGCTCAAAATTGAGAAATTTCGACAGGCGGCCGTTCATGGATTTTTCCCAAAATATGAAAGATTTTGGATCACTAGGAAATTAGTCTAAAACAATGTGCTGACACTAGACATGACCATAAAAGTAATAATTTGCACTCTTTGGGCAGTTTTGTTGACAAAATAGAGATAGATCAAAACTGAGAAATTTCGACAGGCGGCCATTCATGGATGTTTCCCAAAATATAAAAGTTTCTCGATCACTAGGAAATTAGTCTAAAACAATGTGCTGACACTAGACATGACCATAAAAGTAATAATTTGCACTCTCGGGGCAGTTTTGTTGACAAAATAGGAATTGCTCAAAATTGAGAAATTTCGACAGGCGGCCGTTCATGGATCTTTCCCAGAATATAAAAGTTTCTGGATCACTAGGAAATTAGTCTAAAACAATGTGCTGACACGAGACATGACCATAAAAGTAATAATTTGCACAATTGGGGCAGTTTTGTTAACAAAATAGAGATAGATCAAAATTGAAAAATGTCGACAGGCGGCCGGTCATTAATTTTTCCCAAAATATGAAAGTTTCTGGATCACTAGGAAATTAGTCTAAAACAATGTGCTGACACTAGACATGACCATAAAAGTAATAATTTGCACTCTTTGGGCAGTTTTGTTGACAAAATAGAGATAGATCAAAACTGAGAAATTTCGACAGGCGGCCATTCATGGATGTTTCCCAAAATATAAAAGTTTCTCGATCACATGGAAATTAGTCTAAAACAATGTGCTGACACTAGACATGACCATAAAAGTAATAATTTGCACTCTCGGGGCAGTTTTGTTGACAAAATAGGAATTGCTCAAAATTGAGAAATTTCGACAGGCGGCCGTTCATGGATCTTTCCCAGAATATAAAAGTTTCTGGATCACTAGGAAATTAGTCTAAAACAATGTGCTGACACGAGACATGACCATAAAAGTAATAATTTGCACAATTGGGGCAGTTTTGTTAACAAAATAGAGATAGATCAAAATTGAAAAATGTCGACAGGCGGCCGGTCATTAATTTTTCCCAAAATATGAAAGTTTCTGGATCACTAGGAAATTAGTCTAAAACAATGTGCTGACACTAGACATGACCATAAAAGTAATAATTTGCACTCTTTGGGCAGTTTTGTTGACAAAATAGAGATAGATCAAAACTGAGAAATTTCGACAGGCGGCCATTCATGGATGTTTCCCAAAATATAAAAGTTTCTGGATCACATGGAAATTAGTCTAAAACAATGTGCTGACACTAGACATGACCATAAAAGTAATAATTTGCACTCTCGGGGCAGTTTTGTTGACAAAATAGGAATTGCTCAAAATTGAGAAATTTCGACAGGCGGCCGTTCATGGATCTTTCCCAGAATATAAAAGTTTCTGGATCACTAGGAAATTAGTCTAAAACAATGTGCTGACACGAGACATGACCATAAAAGTAATAATTTGCACAATTGGGGCAGTTTTGTTGACAAAATAGAGATAGATCAAAATTGAAAAATTTCGACAGGCGGCCGGTCATTAATTTTTCCCAAAATATGAAAGTTTCTGGATCACTAGGAAATTAGACTAAAACAATGTGCTGACACTAGACATGACCATAAAAGTAATAATTTGCACTTCTGGGGCAGTTTTGTTGACAAAATAGAGATAGCTCAAAATTGAGAAATTTCGACAGGCGGCCGTTCATGGATTTTTCCCAAAATATAAAAGTTTCTGGATCACATGGAAATTAGTCTAAAACAATGTGCTGACACTAGACATGACCATAAAAGTAATAATTTGCACTCTTGGGGCAGTTTTGTTGTCAAAATAGAGATAGCTCAAAATTGAGAAATTTCGACAGGCGGCCGACCATTGATTTTTCCCAAAATATAAAAGTTTCTGGATCACTAGGAAATTAGTCTAAAACAATGTGCTGACACTAGACATGACCATAAAAGTAATAATTTGCACTCTTTGGGCAGTTTTGTTGACAAAATAGAGATAGATCAAAACTGAGAAATTTCGACAGGCGGCCGTTCATGGATTTTTCCTAAATTATGAAAGTTTCTGGATCACTAGGAAATTAGTCTAAAACAATGTGCTGACACTAGACATGACCATAAAAGTAATAATTTGCACTCTTGGGGCAGTTTTGTTGTCAAAATAGAGATAGCTCAAAATTGAGAAATTTCGACAGGCGGCCGTTCATGGATTTTTCCCAAAATATAAAAGTTTCTGGATCACTAGGAAATTAGTCTAAAACAATGTGCTGACACTAGACATGACAATAAAAATAATAATTTGCACTCTTGGGGCAGTTTTGTTGACAAAATAGCAATTGCTCAAAATTGAGAAATTTCGACAGGCGGCCGGTCATTAATTTTTCCCAGAATATAAAAGTTTCTGGATCACTAGGAAATTAGTCTAAAACAATGTGCTGACACTAGACATGACCATAAAAGTAATAATTTGCACTCTTGGGGCAGTTTTGTTGACAAAATAGAGATAGCTCAAAATTGAGAAATTTCGACAGGCGGCCAGTCATTAATTTTTCCCAAAATATTAAAGTTTCTGGATCACTAGGAAATTAGTCTAAAACAATGTGCTGACACTAGACATGACCATAAAAGTAATAATTTGCACAATTGGGGCAGTTTTGTTGACAAAATAGAGATAGATCAAAACTGAGAAATTTCGACAGGCGGCCGTTCATGGATTTTTTCTAAAATATGAAATTTTCTGGATCACTAGGAAATTAGTCTAAAACAATGTGCTGACACTAGACATGACCATAAAAGTAATAATTTGCACTCTTAGGGCAGTTTTGTTGACAAAATAGAGATAGCTCAAAATTGAGAAATTTCGACAAGCGGCCGATCATTGATTTTTCCCAAAATATAAAAGTTTCTGGATCACTAGGAAATTAGTCTAAAACAATGTGCTGACACTAGACATGACCATAAAAGTAATAATTTGCACTCTTGGGGCAGTTTTGTTGACACGGCCGTTCATGGATTTTTCCTAAAATATGAAAGATTCTGGATCACTAGGAAATTAGTCTTAAACAATGTGCTGACACTAGACATGACCATAAAAGTAATAATTTGCACTCTTGGGGCAGTTTTGTTGACAAAATAGAGATAGCTCAAAATTGAGAAATTTCGACAGGCGGCCGACCATTGATTTTTCCCAAAATATAAAAGTTTCTGGATCACTAGGAAATTAGTCTAAAACAATGTGCTGACACTAGACATGACCATAAAAGTAATAATTTGCACTCTTTGGGCAGTTTTGTTGACAAAATAGAGATAGATCAAAACTGAGAAATTTCGACAGGCGGCCGTTCATGGATTTTTCCTAAAATATGAAAGTTTCTGGATCACATGGAAATTAGTCTAAAACAATGTGCTGACACTAGACATGACCATAAAAGTAATAATTTGCACTCTTGGGGCAGTTTTGTTGTCAAAATAGAGATAGCTCAAAATTGAGAAATTTCGACAGGCGGCCGTTCATGGATTTTTCCCAAAATATAAAAGTTTCTGGATCACTAGGAAATTAGTCTAAAACAATGTGCTGACACTAGACATGACAATAAAAATAATAATTTGCACTCTTGGGGCAGTTTTGTTGACAAAATAGCAATTGCTCAAAATTGAGAAATTTCGACAGGCGGCCGGTCATTAATTTTTCCCAGAATATAAAAGTTTCTGGATCACTAGGAAATTAGTCTAAAACAATGTGCTGACACTAGACATGACCATAAAAGTAATAATTTGCACTCTTGGGGCAGTTTTGTTGACAAAATAGAGATAGCTCAAAATTGAGAAATTTCGACAGGCGGCCAGTCATTAATTTTTCCCAAAATATTAAAGTTTCTGGATCACTAGGAAATTAGTCTAAAACAATGTGCTGACACTAGACATGACCATAAAAATAATAATTTGCACTCTTGGGGCAGTTTTGTTGACAAAATAGCAATTGCTCAAAATTGAGAAATTTCGACAGGCGGCCGGTCATTAATTTTTCCCAGAATATAAAAGTTTCTGGATCACTAGGAAATTAGTCTAAAACAATGTGCTGACACTAGACATGACCATAAAAGTAATAATTTGCACTCTTAGGGCAGTTTTGTTGACAAAATAGAGATAGCTCAAAATTGAGAAATTTCGACAGGCGGCCGATCATTGATTTTTCCCAAAATATAAAAGTTTCTGGATCACTAGGAAATTAGTCTAAAACAATGTGCTGACACTAGACATGACCATAAAAGTAATAATTTGCACTCTTGGGGCAGTTTTGTTGACACGGCCGTTCATGGATTTTTCCTAAAATATGAAAGATTCTGGATCACTAGGAAATTAGTCTAAAACAATGTGCTGACACTAGACATGACCATAAAAGTAATAATTTGCACTCTTGGGGCAGTTTTGTTGACAAAATAGAGATAGCTCAAAATTGAGAAATTTCAACAGGCGGCCGTTCATGGATTTTTCCTAAAATATGAAAGTTTCTGGATCACATGGAAATTAGTCTAAAACAATGTGCTGACACTAGACATGACCATAAAAGTAATAATTTGCACTCTTTGGGCAGTTTTGTTGACAAAATAGAGATAGATCAAAACTGAGAAATTTCGACAGGCGGCCGTTCATGGATTTTTCCTAAAATATGAAAGTTTCTGGATCACATGGAAATTAGTCTAAAACAATGTGCTGACACTAGACATGACCATAAAAGTAATAATTTGCACTCTTGGGGCAGTTTTGTTGTCAACATAGAGATAGCTCAAAATTGAGAAATTTCGACAGGCGGCCGTTCATGGATTTTTCCCAAAATATAAAAGTTTCTGGATCACTAGGAAATTAGTCTAAAACAATGTGCTGACACTAGACATGACAATAAAAATAATAATTTGCACTCTTGGGGCAGTTTTGTTGACAAAATAGCAATTGCTCAAAATTGAGAAATTTCGACAGGCGGCCGGTCATTAATTTTTCCCAGAATATAAAAGTTTCTGGATCACTAGGAAATTAGTCTAAAACAATGTGCTGACACTAGACATGACCATAAAAGTAATAATTTGCACTCTTGGGGCAGTTTTGTTGACAAAATAGAGATAGCTCAAAATTGAGAAATTTCGACAGGCGGCCAGTCATTAATTTTTCCCAAAATATTAAAGTTTCTGGATCACTAGGAAATTAGTCTAAAACAATGTGCTGACACTAGACATGACCATAAAAGTAATAATTTGCACAATTGGGGCAGTTTTGTTGACAAAATAGAGATAGATCAAAACTGAGAAATTTCGACAGGCGGCCGTTCATGGATTTTTCCTAAAATATGAAATTTTCTGGATCACTAGGAAATTAGTCAATGTGCTGACACTAGACATGACCATAAAAGTAATAATTTGCACTCTTAGGGCAGTTTTGTTGACAAAATAGAGATAGCTCAAAATTGAGAAATTTCGACAGGCGGCCGATCATTGATTTTTCCCAAAATATAAAAGTTTCTGGATCACTAGGAAATTAGTCTAAAACAATGTGCTGACACTAGACATGACCATAAAAGTAATAATTTGCACTCTTGGGGCAGTTTTGTTGACACGGCCGTTCATGGATTTTTCCTAAAATATGAAAGATTCTGGATCACTAGGAAATTAGTCTAAAACAATGTGCTGACACTAGACATGACCATAAAAGTAATAATTTGCACTCTTGGGGCAGTTTTGTTGACAAAATAGAGATAGCTCAAAATTGAGAAATTTCAACAGGCGGCCGTTCATGGATTTTTCCTAAAATATGAAAGATTCTGGATCACTAGGAAATTAGTCTAAAACAATGTGCTGACACTAGACATGACCATAAAAGTAATAATTTGCACTCTTGGGGCAGTTTTGTTGACAAAATAGAGATAGCTTAAAATTGAGAAATTTCGACAGGCGGCCGTTCATTGATTTTTCCTAAAATATGAAAGTTTCTGGATCACTAGGAAATTAGTCTAAAACAATGTGCTGACACTAGACATGACCATAAAAGTAATAATTTGCACTCTTGGGGCAGTTTTTTGGTCAAAATAGAGATAGCTCAAAATTGAGAAATTTCGACAGGCGGCCGTTCATGGATTTTTTCCCAAAATATAAAAGTTTCTGGATCACTAGGAAATTAGTCTAAAACAATGTGCTGACACTAGACATGACAAAAAAAAATAATAATTTGCACTCTTGGGGCAGTTTTGTTGACAAAATAGCAATTGCTCAAAATTGAGAAATTTCGACAGGCGGCCGGTCATTAATTTTTCCCAGAATATAAAAGTTTCTGGATCACTAGGAAATTAGTCTAAAACAATGTGCTGACACTAGACATGACCATAAAAGTAATAATTTGCACTCTTGGGGCAGTTTTGTTGACAAAATAGAGATAGCTCAAAATTGAGAAATTTCGACAGGCGGCCAGTCATTAATTTTTCCCAAAATATTAAAGTTTCTAGATCACTAGGAAATTAGTCTAAAACAATGTGCTGAAACTAGACATGACCATAAAAGTAATAATTTGCACAATTGGGGCAGTTTTGTTGACAAAATAGAGATAGATCAAAACTGAGAAATTTCGACAGGCGGCCATTCATGGATTTTTCCTAAAATATGAAATTTTCTGGATCACTAGGAAATTAGTCTAAAACAATGTGCTGACACTAGACATGACCATAAAAGTAATAATTTGCACTCTTTGGGCAGTTTTGTTGACAAAATAGAGATAGCTCAAAATTGAGAAATTTAGACAGGCGGCCGATCATTGATTTTTCCCAAAATATAAAAGTTTCTGGATCACTAGGAAATTAGTCTAAAACAATGTGCTGACACTAGACATGACCATAAAAGTAATAATTTGCACTCTTGGGGCAGTTTTGTTGACACGGCCGTTCATGGATTTTTCCTAAAATATGAAAGATTCTGGATCACTAGGAAATTAGTCTAAAACAATGTGCTGACACTAGACATGACCATAAAAGTAATAATTTGCACTCTTGGGGCAGTTTTGTTGACAAAATAGAGATAGCTCAAAATTGAGAAATTTCAACAGGCGGCCGTTCATGGATTTTTCCTAAAATATGAAAGTTTCTGGATCACATGGAAATTAGTCTAAAACAATGTGCTGACACTAGACATGACCATAAAAGTAATAATTTGCACTCTTTGGGCAGTTTTGTTGACAAAATAGAGATAGATCAAAACTGAGAAATTTCGACAGGCGGCCGTTCATGGATTTTTCCTAAAATATGAAAGTTTCTGGATCACATGGAAATTAGTCTAAAACAATGTGCTGACACTAGACATGACCATAAAAGTAATAATTTGCACTCTTTGGGCAGTTTTGTTGTCAAAATAGAGATAGCTCAAAATTGAGAAATTTCGACAGGCGGCCGTTCATGGATTTTTCCCAAAATATAAAAGTTTCTGGATCACTAGGAAATTAGTCTAAAACAATGTGCTGACACTAGACATGACAATAAAAATAATAATTTGCACTCTTGGGGCAGTTTTGTTGACAAAATAGCAATTGCTCAAAATTGAGAAATTTCGACAGGCGGCCGGTCATTAATTTTTCCCAGAATATAAAAGTTTCTGGATCACTAGGAAATTAGTCTAAAACAATGTGCTGACACTAGACATGACCATAAAAGTAATAATTTGCACTCTTGGGGCAGTTTTGTTGACAAAATAGAGATAGCTCAAAATTGAGAAATTTCGACAGGCGGCCAGTCATTAATTTTTCCCAAAATATTAAAGTTTCTGGATCACTAGGAAATTAGTCTAAAACAATGTGCTGACACTAGACATGACCATAAAAGTAATAATTTGCACAATTGGGGCAGTTTTGTTGACAAAATAGAGATAGATCAAAACTGAGAAATTTCGACAGGCGGCCGTTCATGGATTTTTCCTAAAATATGAAATTTTCTGGATCACTAGGAAATTAGTCTAAAACAATGTGCTGACACTAGACATGACCATAAAAATAATAATTTGCACTCTTGGGGCAGTTTTGTTGACAAAATAGCAATTGCTCAAAATTGAGAAATTTCGACAGGCGGCCGGTCATTAATTTTTCCCAGAATATAAAAGTTTCTGGATCACTAGGAAATTAGTCTAAAACAATGTGCTGACACTAGACATGACCATAAAAGTAATAATTTGCACTCTTAGGGCAGTTTTGTTGACAAAATAGAGATAGCTCAAAATTGAGAAATTTCGACAGGCGGCCGATCATTGATTTTTCCCAAAATATAAAAGTTTCTGGATCACTAGGAAATTAGTCTAAAACAATGTGCTGACACTAGACATGACCATAAAAGTAATAATTTGCACTCTTGGGGCAGTTTTGTTGACACGGCCGTTCATGGATTTTTCCTAAAATATGAAAGATTCTGGATCACTAGGAAATTAGTCTAAAACAATGTGCTGACACTAGACATGACCATAAAAGTAATAATTTGCACTCTTGGGGCAGTTTTGTTGACAAAATAGAGATAGCTCAAAATTGAGAAATTTCAACAGGCGGCCGTTCATGGATTTTTCCTAAAATATGAAAGTTTCTGGATCACATGGAAATTAGTCTAAAACAATGTGCTGACACTAGACATGACCATAAAAGTAATAATTTGCACTCTTTGGGCAGTTTTGTTGACAAAATAGAGATAGATCAAAACTGAGAAATTTCGACAGGCGGCCGTTCATGGATTTTTCCTAAAATATGAAAGTTTCTGGATCACATGGAAATTAGTCTAAAACAATGTGCTGACACTAGACATGACCATAAAAGTAATAATTTGCACTCTTGGGGCAGTTTTGTTGTCAACATAGAGATAGCTCAAAATTGAGAAATTTCGACAGGCGGCCGTTCATGGATTTTTCCCAAAATATAAAAGTTTCTGGATCACTAGGAAATTAGTCTAAAACAATGTGCTGACACTAGACATGACAATAAAAATAATAATTTGCACTCTTGGGGCAGTTTTGTTGACAAAATAGCAATTGCTCAAAATTGAGAAATTTCGACAGGCGGCCGGTCATTAATTTTTCCCAGAATATAAAAGTTTCTGGATCACTAGGAAATTAGTCTAAAACAATGTGCTGACACTAGACATGACCATAAAAGTAATAATTTGCACTCTTGGGGCAGTTTTGTTGACAAAATAGAGATAGCTCAAAATTGAGAAATTTCGACAGGCGGCCAGTCATTAATTTTTCCCAAAATATTAAAGTTTCTGGATCACTAGGAAATTAGTCTAAAACAATGTGCTGACACTAGACATGACCATAAAAGTAATAATTTGCACAATTGGGGCAGTTTTGTTGACAAAATAGAGATAGATCAAAACTGAGAAATTTCGACAGGCGGCCGTTCATGGATTTTTCCTAAAATATGAAATTTTCTGGATCACTAGGAAATTAGTCAATGTGCTGACACTAGACATGACCATAAAAGTAATAATTTGCACTCTTAGGGCAGTTTTGTTGACAAAATAGAGATAGCTCAAAATTGAGAAATTTCGACAGGCGGCCGATCATTGATTTTTCCCAAAATATAAAAGTTTCTGGATCACTAGGAAATTAGTCTAAAACAATGTGCTGACACTAGACATGACCATAAAAGTAATAATTTGCACTCTTGGGGCAGTTTTGTTGACACGGCCGTTCATGGATTTTTCCTAAAATATGAAAGATTCTGGATCACTAGGAAATTAGTCTAAAACAATGTGCTGACACTAGACATGACCATAAAAGTAATAATTTGCACTCTTGGGGCAGTTTTGTTGACAAAATAGAGATAGCTCAAAATTGAGAAATTTCAACAGGCGGCCGTTCATGGATTTTTCCTAAAATATGAAAGATTCTGGATCACTAGGAAATTAGTCTAAAACAATGTGCTGACACTAGACATGACCATAAAAGTAATAATTTGCACTCTTGGGGCAGTTTTGTTGACAAAATAGAGATAGCTTAAAATTGAGAAATTTCGACAGGCGGCCGTTCATTGATTTTTCCTAAAATATGAAAGTTTCTGGATCACTAGGAAATTAGTCTAAAACAATGTGCTGACACTAGACATGACCATAAAAGTAATAATTTGCACTCTTGGGGCAGTTTTTTGGTCAAAATAGAGATAGCTCAAAATTGAGAAATTTCGACAGGCGGCCGTTCATGGATTTTTTCCCAAAATATAAAAGTTTCTGGATCACTAGGAAATTAGTCTAAAACAATGTGCTGACACTAGACATGACAAAAAAAAATAATAATTTGCACTCTTGGGGCAGTTTTGTTGACAAAATAGCAATTGCTCAAAATTGAGAAATTTCGACAGGCGGCCGGTCATTAATTTTTCCCAGAATATAAAAGTTTCTGGATCACTAGGAAATTAGTCTAAAACAATGTGCTGACACTAGACATGACCATAAAAGTAATAATTTGCACTCTTGGGGCAGTTTTGTTGACAAAATAGAGATAGCTCAAAATTGAGAAATTTCGACAGGCGGCCAGTCATTAATTTTTCCCAAAATATTAAAGTTTCTAGATCACTAGGAAATTAGTCTAAAACAATGTGCTGAAACTAGACATGACCATAAAAGTAATAATTTGCACAATTGGGGCAGTTTTGTTGACAAAATAGAGATAGATCAAAACTGAGAAATTTCGACAGGCGGCCATTCATGGATTTTTCCTAAAATATGAAATTTTCTGGATCACTAGGAAATTAGTCTAAAACAATGTGCTGACACTAGACATGACCATAAAAGTAATAATTTGCACTCTTTGGGCAGTTTTGTTGACAAAATAGAGATAGCTCAAAATTGAGAAATTTAGACAGGCGGCCGATCATTGATTTTTCCCAAAATATAAAAGTTTCTGGATCACTAGGAAATTAGTCTAAAACAATGTGCTGACACTAGACATGACCATAAAAGTAATAATTTGCACTCTTGGGGCAGTTTTGTTGACACGGCCGTTCATGGATTTTTCCTAAAATATGAAAGATTCTGGATCACTAGGAAATT
This sequence comes from Cepaea hortensis, assembly GCA_963921405.1. Taxonomy (NCBI): domain Eukaryota; kingdom Metazoa; phylum Mollusca; class Gastropoda; order Stylommatophora; family Helicidae; genus Cepaea; species Cepaea hortensis. Next base: position 91,817,573 of record OY992893.1, read on the forward strand.
AGTCTAAAACAATGTGCTGACACTAGACATGACCATAAAAGTAATAATTTGCACTCTTGGGGCAGTTTTGTTGACAAAATAGAGATAGCTCAAAATTGAGAAATTTCAACAGGCGGCCGTTCATGGATTTTTCCTAAAATATGAAAGTTTCTGGATCACATGGAAATTAGTCTAAAACAATGTGCTGACACTAGACATGACCATAAAAGTAATAATTTGCACTCTTTGGGCAGTTTTGTTGACAAAATAGAGATAGATCAAAACTGAGAAATTTCGACAGGCGGCCGTTCATGGATTTTTCCTAAAATATGAAAGTTTCTGGATCACATGGAAATTAGTCTAAAACAATGTGCTGACACTAGACATGACCATAAAAGTAATAATTTGCACTCTTGGGGCAGTTTTGTTGTCAAAATAGAGATAGCTCAAAATTGAGAAATTTCGACAGGCGGCCGTTCATGGATTTTTCCCAAAATATAAAAGTTTCTGGATCACTAGGAAATTAGTCTAAAACAATGTGCTGACACTAGACATGACAATAAAAATAATAATTTGCACTCTTGGGGCAGTTTTGTTGACAAAATAGCAATTGCTCAAAATTGAGAAATTTCGACAGGCGGCCGGTCATTAATTTTTCCCAGAATATAAAAGTTTCTGGATCACTAGGAAATTAGTCTAAAACAATGTGCTGACACTAGACATGACCATAAAAGTAATAATTTGCACTCTTGGGGCAGTTTTGTTGACAAAATAGAGATAGCTCAAAATTGAGAAATTTCGACAGGCGGCCAGTCATTAATTTTTCCCAAAATATTAAAGTTTCTGGATCACTAGGAAATTAGTCTAAAACAATGTGCTGACACTAGACATGACCATAAAAGTAATAATTTGCACAATTGGGGCAGTTTTGTTGACAAAATAGAGATAGATCAAAACTGAGAAATTTCGACAGGCGGCCGTTCATGGATTTTTCCTAAAATATGAAATTTTCTGGATCACTAGGAAATTAGTCTAAAACAATGTGCTGACACTAGACATGACCATAAAAGTAATAATTTGCACTCTTAGGGCAGTTTTGTTGACAAAATAGAGATAGCTCAAAATTGAGAAATTTCGACAGGCGGCCGATCATTGATTTTTCCCAAAATATAAAAGTTTCTGGATCACTAGGAAATTAGTCTAAAACAATGTGCTGACACTAGACATGACCATAAAAGTAATAATTTGCACTCTTGGGGCAGTTTTGTTGACACGGCCGTTCATGGATTTTTCCTAAAATATGAAAGATTCTGGATCACTAGGAAATTAGTCTAAAACAATGTGCTGACACTAGACATGACCATAAAAGTAATAATTTGCACTCTTGGGGCAGTTTTGTTGACAAAATAGAGATAGCTTAAAATTGAGAAATTTCGACAGGCGGCCGTTCATTGATTTTTCCTAAAATATGAAAGTTTCTGGATCACTAGGAAATTAGTCTAAAACAATGTGCTGACACTAGACATGACCATAAAAGTAATAATTTGCACTCTTGGGGCAGTTTTTTGGTCAAAATAGAGATAGCTCAAAATTGAGAAATTTCGACAGGCGGCCGTTCATGGATTTTTCCCAAAATATAAAAGTTTCTGGATCACTAGGAAATTAGTCTAAAACAATGTGCTGACACTAGACATGACAAAAAAAAATAATAATTTGCACTCTTGGGGCAGTTTTGTTGACAAAATAGCAATTGCTCAAAATTGAGAAATTTCGACAGGCGGCCGGTCATTAATTTTTCCCAGAATATAAAAGTTTCTGGATCACTAGGAAATTAGTCTAAAACAATGTGCTGACACTAGACATGACCATAAAAGTAATAATTTGCACTCTTGGGGCAGTTTTGTTGACAAAATAGAGATAGCTCAAAATTGAGAAATTTCGACAGGCGGCCAGTCATTAATTTTTCCCAAAATATTAAAGTTTCTAGATCACTAGGAAATTAGTCTAAAACAATGTGCTGAAACTAGACATGACCATAAAAGTAATAATTTGCACAATTGGGGCAGTTTTGTTGACAAAATAGAGATAGATCAAAACTGAGAAATTTCGACAGGCGGCCATTCATGGATTTTTCCTAAAATATGAAATTTTCTGGATCACTAGGAAATTAGTCTAAAACAATGTGCTGACACTAGACATGACCATAAAAGTAATAATTTGCACTCTTTGGGCAGTTTTGTTGACAAAATAGAGATAGCTCAAAATTGAGAAATTTTGACAGGCGGCCGTTCATGGATTTTTCCCAAAATATAAAAGTTTCTGGATCACTAGGAAATTAGTCTAAAACAATGTGCTGACACTAGACATGACCATAAAAGTAATAATTTGCACTCTTGGGGCAGTTTTGTTGTCAAAATAGAGATAGCTCAAAATTGAGAAATTTCGACAGGCGGCCGACCATTGATTTTTCCCAAAATATAAAAGTTTCTGGATCACTAGGAAATTAGTCTAAAACAATGTGCTGACACTAGACATGACCATAAAAGTAATAATTTGCACTCTTTGGGCAGTTTTGTTGACAAAATAGAGATAGATCAAAACTGAGAAATTTCGACAGGCGGCCGTTCATGGATGTTTCCTAAAATATGAAAGTTTCTGGATCACATGGAAATTAGTCTAAAACAGTGTGCTGACACTAGACATGACCATAAAAGTAATAATTTGCACTCTTGGGGCAGTTTTGTTGTCAAAATAGAGATAGCTCAAAATTGAGAAATTTCGACAGGCGGCCGTTCATGGATTTTTCCCAAAATATAAAAGTTTCTGGATCACTAGGAAATTAGTCTAAAACAATGTGCTGACACTAGACATGACAATAAAAATAATAATTTGCACTCTTGGGGCAGTTTTGTTGACAAAATAGCAATTGCTCAAAATTGAGAAATTTCGACAGGCGGCCGGTCATTAATTTTTCCCAGAATATAAAAGTTTCTGGATCACTAGGAAATTAGTCTAAAACAATGTGCTGACACTAGACATGACCATAAAAGTAATAATTTGCACTCTTGGGGCAGTTTTGTTGACAAAATAGAGATAGCTCAAAATTGAGAAATTTCGACAGGCGGCCAGTCATTAATTTTTCCCAAAATATTAAAGTTTCTGGATCACTAGGAAATTAGTCTAAAACAATGTGCTGACACTAGACATGACCATAAAAGTAATAATTTGCACAATTGGGGCAGTTTTGTTGACAAAATAGAGATAGATCAAAACTGAGAAATTTCGACAGGCGGCCGTTCATGGATTTTTCCTAAAATATGAAATTTTCTGGATCACTAGGAAATTAGTCTAAAACAATGTGCTGACACTAGACATGACCATAAAAGTAATAATTTGCACTCTTAGGGCAGTTTTGTTGACAAAATAGAGATAGCTCAAAATTGAGAAATTTCGACAGGCGGCCGATCATTGATTTTTCCCAAAATATAAAAGTTTCTGGATCACTAGGAAATTAGTCTAAAACAATGTTCTGACACTAGACATGACCATAAAAGTAATAATTTGCACTCTTGGGGCAGTTTTGTTGACACGGCCGTTCATGGATTTTTCCTAAAATATGAAAGATTCTGGATCACTAGGAAATTAGTCTAAAACAATGTGCTGACACTAAACATGACCATAAAAGTAATAATTTGCACTCTTGGGGCAGTTTTGTTGACAAAATAGAGATAGCTCAAAATTGAGAAATTTCAACAGGCGGCCGTTCATGGATTTTTCCTAAAATATGAAAGATTCTGGATCACTAGGAAATTAGTCTAAAACAATGTGCTGACACTAGACATGACCATAAAAGTAATAATTTGCACTCTTGGGGCAGTTTTGTTGACAAAATAGAGATAGCTTAAAATTGAGAAATTTCGACAGGCGGCCGTTCATTGATTTTTCCTAAAATATGAAAGTTTCTGGATCACTAGGAAATTAGTCTAAAACAATGTGCTGACACTAGACATGACCATAAAAGTAATAATTTGCACTCTTGGGGCAGTTTTGTTGTCAAAATAGAGATAGCTTAAAATTGAGAAATTTCGACAGGCGGCCGTTCATGGATTTTTCCCAAAATATAAAAGTTTCTGGATCACTAGGAAATTAGTCTAAAACAATGTGCTGACACTAGAAATGACAATAAAAATAATAATTTGCACTCTTGGGGCAGTTTTGTTGACAAAATAGCAATTGCTCAAAATTGAGAAATTTCGACAGGCGGCCGGTCATTAATTTTTCCCAGAATATAAAAGTTTCTGGATCACTAGGAAATTAGTCTAAAACAATGTGCTGACACTAGACATGACCATAAAAGTAATAATTTGCACTCTTGGGGCAGTTTTGTTGACAAAATAGAGATAGCTCAAAATTGAGAAATTTCGACAGGCGGCCAGTCATTAATTTTTCCCAAAATATTAAATTTTCTGGATCACTAGGAAATTAGTCTAAAACAATGTGCTGACACTAGACATGACCATAAAAGTAATAATTTGCACTCTTAGGGCAGTTTTGTTGACAAAATAGAGATAGCTCAAAATTGAGAAATTTCGACAGGCGGCCGATCATTGATTTTTCCCAAAATATAAAAGTTTCTGGATCACTAGGAAATTAGTCTAAAACAATGTGCTGACACTAGACATGACCATAAAAGTAATAATTTGCACTCTTGGGGCAGTTTTGTTGTCAAAATAGAGATAGCTCAAAATTGAGAAATTTCGACAGGCGGCCGTTCATTGATTTTTCCTAAAATATTAAAGTTTCTGGATCACTAGGAAATTAGTCTAAAACAATGTGCTGACACTAGACATGACCATAAAAGTAATAATTTGCACTCTTGGGGCAGTTTTGTTGTCAAAATAGAGATAGCTCAAAATTGAGAAATTTCGACAGGCGGCCGTTCATTGATTTTTCCTAAAATATGAAAGTTTCTGGATCACTAGGAAATTAGTCTAAAACAATGTGCTGACACTAGACATGACCATAAAAGTAATAATTTGCACTCTTGGGGCAGTTTTGTTGTCAAAATAGAGATAGCTCAAAATTGAGAAATTTCGACAGGCGGCCGTTCATGGATTTTTCCCAAAATATAAAAGTTTCTGGATCACTAGGAAATTAGTCTAAAACAATGTGCTGACACTAGACATGACAAAAAAAATAATAATTTGCACTCTTGGGGCAGTTTTGTTGACAAAATAGCAATTGCTCAAAATTGAGAAATTTCGACAGGCGGCCGGTCATTAATTTTTCCCAGAATATAAAAGTTTCTGGATCACTAGGAAATTAGTCTAAAACAATGTGCTGACACTAGACATGACCATAAAAGTAATAATTTGCACTCTTGGGGCAGTTTTGTTGACAAAATAGAGATAGCTCAAAATTGAGAAATTTCGACAGGCGGCCAGTCATTAATTTTTCCCAAAATATTAAAGTTTCTGGATCACTAGGAAATTAGTCTAAAACAATGTGCTGACACTAGACATGACCATAAAAGTAATAATTTGCACAATTGGGGCAGTTTTGTTGACAAAATAGAGATAGATCAAAACTGAGAAATTTCGACAGGCGGCCGTTCATGGATTTTTCCTAAAATATGAAATTTTCTGGATCACTAGGAAATTAGTCTAAAACAATGTGCTGACACTAGACATGACCATAAAAGTAATAATTTGCACTCTTAGGGCAGTTTTGTTGACAAAATAGAGATAGCTCAAAATTGAGAAATTTCGACAGGCGGCCGATCATTGATTTTTCCCAAAATATAAAAGTTTCTGGATCACTAGGAAATTAGTCTAAAACAATGTGCTGACACTAGACATGACCATAAAAGTAATAATTTGCACTCTTGGGGCAGTTTTGTTGACACGGCCGTTCATGGATTTTTCCTAAAATATGAAAGATTCTGGATCACTAGGAAATTAGTCTAAAACAATGTGCTGACACTAGACATGACCATAAAAGTAATAATTTGCACTCTTGGGGCAGTTTTGTTGACAAAATAGAGATAGCTCAAAATTGAGAAATTTCAACAGGCGGCCGTTCATGGATTTTTCCTAAAATATGAAAGATTCTGGATCACTAGGAAATTAGTCTAAAACAATGTGCTGACACTAGACATGACCATAAAAGTAATAATTTGCACTCTTGGGGCAGTTTTGTTGACAAAATAGAGATAGCTTAAAATTGAGAAATTTCGACAGGCGGCCGTTCATTGATTTTTCCTAAAATATGAAAGTTTCTGGATCACTAGGAAATTAGTCTAAAACAATGTGCTGACACTAGACATGACCATAAAAGTAATAATTTGCACTCTTGGGGCAGTTTTTTGGTCAAAATAGAGATAGCTCAAAATTGAGAAATTTCGACAGGCGGCCGTTCATGGATTTTTCCCAAAATATAAAAGTTTCTGGATCACTAGGAAATTAGTCTAAAACAATGTGCTGACACTAGACATGACAAAAAAAAATAATAATTTGCACTCTTGGGGCAGTTTTGTTGACAAAATAGCAATTGCTCAAAATTGAGAAATTTCGACAGGCGGCCGGTCATTAATTTTTCCCAGAATATAAAAGTTTCTGGATCACTAGGAAATTAGTCTAAAACAATGTGCTGACACTAGACATGACCATAAAAGTAATAATTTGCACTCTTGGGGCAGTTTTGTTGACAAAATAGAGATAGCTCAAAATTGAGAAATTTCGACAGGCGGCCAGTCATTAATTTTTCCCAAAATATTAAAGTTTCTAGATCACTAGGAAATTAGTCTAAAACAATGTGCTGAAACTAGACATGACCATAAAAGTAATAATTTGCACAATTGGGGCAGTTTTGTTGACAAAATAGAGATAGATCAAAACTGAGAAATTTCGACAGGCGGCCATTCATGGATTTTTCCTAAAATATGAAATTTTCTGGATCACTAGGAAATTAGTCTAAAACAATGTGCTGACACTAGACATGACCATAAAAGTAATAATTTGCACTCTTTGGGCAGTTTTGTTGACAAAATAGAGATAGCTCAAAATTGAGAAATTTTGACAGGCGGCCGTTCATGGATTTTTCCCAAAATATAAAAGTTTCTGGATCACTAGGAAATTAGTCTAAAACAATGTGCTGACACTAGACATGACCATAAAAGTAATAATTTGCACTCTTGGGGCAGTTTTGTTGTCAAAATAGAGATAGCTCAAAATTGAGAAATTTCGACAGGCGGCCGACCATTGATTTTTCCCAAAATATAAAAGTTTCTGGATCACTAGGAAATTAGTCTAAAACAATGTGCTGACACTAGACATGACCATAAAAGTAATAATTTGCACTCTTTGGGCAGTTTTGTTGACAAAATAGAGATAGATCAAAACTGAGAAATTTCGACAGGCGGCCGTTCATGGATGTTTCCTAAAATATGAAAGTTTCTGGATCACATGGAAATTAGTCTAAAACAGTGTGCTGACACTAGACATGACCATAAAAGTAATAATTTGCACTCTTGGGGCAGTTTTGTTGTCAAAATAGAGATAGCTCAAAATTGAGAAATTTCGACAGGCGGCCGTTCATGGATTTTTCCCAAAATATAAAAGTTTCTGGATCACTAGGAAATTAGTCTAAAACAATGTGCTGACACTAGACATGACAATAAAAATAATAATTTGCACTCTTGGGGCAGTTTTGTTGACAAAATAGCAATTGCTCAAAATTGAGAAATTTCGACAGGCGGCCGGTCATTAATTTTTCCCAGAATATAAAAGTTTCTGGATCACTAGGAAATTAGTCTAAAACAATGTGCTGACACTAGACATGACCATAAAAGTAATAATTTGCACTCTTGGGGCAGTTTTGTTGACAAAATAGAGATAGCTCAAAATTGAGAAATTTCGACAGGCGGCCAGTCATTAATTTTTCCCAAAATATTAAAGTTTCTGGATCACTAGGAAATTAGTCTAAAACAATGTGCTGACACTAGACATGACCATAAAAGTAATAATTTGCACAATTGGGGCAGTTTTGTTGACAAAATAGAGATAGATCAAAACTGAGAAATTTCGACAGGCGGCCGTTCATGGATTTTTCCTAAAATATGAAATTTTCTGGATCACTAGGAAATTAGTCTAAAACAATGTGCTGACACTAGACATGACCATAAAAGTAATAATTTGCACTCTTAGGGCAGTTTTGTTGACAAAATAGAGATAGCTCAAAATTGAGAAATTTCGACAGGCGGCCGATCATTGATTTTTCCCAAAATATAAAAGTTTCTGGATCACTAGGAAATTAGTCTAAAACAATGTTCTGACACTAGACATGACCATAAAAGTAATAATTTGCACTCTTGGGGCAGTTTTGTTGACACGGCCGTTCATGGATTTTTCCTAAAATATGAAAGATTCTGGATCACTAGGAAATTAGTCTAAAACAATGTGCTGACACTAGACATGACCATAAAAGTAATAATTTGCACTCTTGGGGCAGTTTTGTTGACAAAATAGAGATAGCTCAAAATTGAGAAATTTCAACAGGCGGCCGTTCATGGATTTTTCCTAAAATATGAAAGATTCTGGATCACTAGGAAATTAGTCTAAAACAATGTGCTGACACTAGACATGACCATAAAAGTAATAATTTGCACTCTTGGGGCAGTTTTGTTGACAAAATAGAGATAGCTTAAAATTGAGAAATTTCGACAGGCGGCCGTTCATTGATTTTTCCTAAAATATGAAAGTTTCTGGATCACTAGGAAATTAGTCTAAAACAATGTGCTGACACTAGACATGACCATAAAAGTAATAATTTGCACTCTTGGGGCAGTTTTGTTGTCAAAATAGAGATAGCTTAAAATTGAGAAATTTCGACAGGCGGCCGTTCATGGATTTTTCCCAAAATATAAAAGTTGGATCACTAGGAAATTAGTCTAAAACAATGTGCTGACACTAGAAATGACAATAAAAATAATAATTTGCACTCTTGGGGCAGTTTTGTTGACAAAATAGCAATTGCTCAAAATTGAGAAATTTCGACAGGCGGCCGGTCATTAATTTTTCCCAGAATATAAAAGTTTCTGGATCACTAGGAAATTAGTCTAAAACAATGTGCTGACACTAGACATGACCATAAAAGTAATAATTTGCACTCTTGGGGCAGTTTTGTTGACAAAATAGAGATAGCTCAAAATTGAGAAATTTCGACAGGCGGCCAGTCATTAATTTTTCCCAAAATATTAAATTTTCTGGATCACTAGGAAATTAGTCTAAAACAATGTGCTGACACTAGACATGACCATAAAAGTAATAATTTGCACTCTTAGGGCAGTTTTGTTGACAAAATAGAGATAGCTCAAAATTGAGAAATTTCGACAGGCGGCCGATCATTGATTTTTCCCAAAATATAAAAGTTTCTGGATCACTAGGAAATTAGTCTAAAACAATGTGCTGACACTAGACATGACCATAAAAGTAATAATTTGCACTCTTGGGGCAGTTTTGTTGTCAAAATAGAGATAGCTCAAAATTGAGAAATTTCGACAGGCGGCCGTTCATTGATTTTTCCTAAAATATTAAAGTTTCTGGATCACTAGGAAATTAGTCTAAAACAATGTGCTGACACTAGACATGACCATAAAAGTAATAATTTGCACTCTTGGGGCAGTTTTGTTGTCAAAATAGAGATAGCTCAAAATTGAGAAATTTCGACAGGCGGCCGTTCATTGATTTTTCCTAAAATATGAAAGTTTCTGGATCACTAGGAAATTAGTCTAAAACAATGTGCTGACACTAGACATGACCATAAAAGTAATAATTTGCACTCTTGGGGCAGTTTTGTTGTCAAAATAGAGATAGCTCAAAATTGAGAAATTTCGACAGGCGGCCGTTCATGGATTTTTCCCAAAATATAAAAGTTTCTGGATCACTAGGAAATTAGTCTAAAACAATGTGCTGACACTAGACATGACAAAAAAAATAATAATTTGCACTCTTGGGGCAGTTTTGTTGACAAAATAGCAATTGCTCAAAATTGAGAAATTTCGACAGGCGGCCGGTCATTAATTTTTCCCAGAATATAAAAGTTTCTGGATCACTAGGAAATTAGTCTAAAACAATGTGCTGACACTAGACATGACCATAAAAGTAATAATTTGCACTCTTGGGGCAGTTTTGTTGACAAAATAGAGATAGCTCAAAATTGAGAAATTTCGACAGGCGGCCAGTCATTAATTTTTCCCAAAATATTAAAGTTTCTGGATCACTAGGAAATTAGTCTAAAACAATGTGCTGACACTAGACATGACCATAAAAGTAATAATTTGCACAATTGGGGCAGTTTTGTTGACAAAATAGAGATAGATCAAAACTGAGAAATTTCGACAGGCGGCCGTTCATGGATTTTTCCTAAAATATGAAATTTTCTGGATCACTAGGAAATTAGTCTAAAACAATGTGCTGACACTAGACATGACCATAAAAGTAATAATTTGCACTCTTAGGGCAGTTTTGTTGACAAAATAGAGATAGCTCAAAATTGAGAAATTTCGACAGGCGGCCGATCATTGATTTTTCCCAAAATATAAAAGTTTCTGGATCACTAGGAAATTAGTCTAAAACAATGTGCTGACACTAGACATGACCATAAAAGTAATAATTTGCACTCTTGGGGCAGTTTTGTTGACACGGCTGTTCATGGATTTTTCCTAAAATATGAAAGATTCTGGATCACTAGGAAATTAGTCTAAAACAATGTGCTGACACTAGACATGACCATAAAAGTAATAATTTGCACTCTTGGGGCAGTTTTGTTGACAAAATAGAGATAGCTCAAAATTGAGAAATTTCAACAGGCGGCCGTTCATGGATTTTTCCTAAAATATGAAAGATTCTGGATCACTAGGAAATTAGTCTAAAACAATGTGCTGACACTAGACATGACCATAAAAGTAATAATTTGCACTCTTGGGGCAGTTTTGTTGACAAAATAGAGATAGCTTAAAATTGAGAAATTTCGACAGGCGGCCGTTCATTGATTTTTCCTAAAATATGAAAGTTTCTGGATCACTAGGAAATTAGTCTAAAACAATGTGCTGACACTAGACATGACCATAAAAGTAATAATTTGCACTCTTGGGGCAGTTTTGTTGTCAAAATAGAGATAGCTTAAAATTGAGAAATTTCGACAGGCGGCCGTTCATGGATTTTTCCCAAAATATAAAAGTTTCTGGATCACTAGGAAATTAGTCTAAAACAATGTGCTGACACTAGAAATGACAATAAAAATAATAATTTGCACTCTTGGGGCAGTTTTGTTGACAAAATAGCAATTGCTCAAAATTGAGAAATTTCGACAGGCGGCCAGTCATTAATTTTTCCCAAAATATTAAATTTTCTGGATCACTAGGAAATTAGTCTAAAACAATGTGCTGACACTAGACATGACCATAAAAGTAATAATTTGCACTCTTAGGGCAGTTTTGTTGACAAAATAGAGATAGCTCAAAATTGAGAAATTTCGACAGGCGGCCGATCATTGATTTTTCCCAAAATATAAAAGTTTCTGGATCACTAGGAAATTAGTCTAAAACAATGTGCTGACACTAGACATGACCATAAAAGTAATAATTTGCACTCTTGGGGCAGTTTTGTTGTCAAAATAGAGATAGCTCAAAATTGAGAAATTTCGACAGGCGGCCGTTCATTGATTTTTCCTAAAATATTAAAGTTTCTGGATCACTAGGAAATTAGTCTAAAACAATGTGCTGACACTAGACATGACCATAAAAGTAATAATTTGCACTCTTGGGGCAGTTTTGTTGTCAAAATAGAGATAGCTCAAAATTGAGAAATTTCGACAGGCGGCCGTTCATTGATTTTTCCTAAAATATGAAAGTTTCTGGATCACTAGGAAATTAGTCTAAAACAATGTGCTGACACTAGACATGACCATAAAAGTAATAATTTGCACTCTTGGGGCAGTTTTGTTGTCAAAATAGAGATAGCTCAAAATTGAGAAATTTCGACAGGCGGCCGTTCATGGATTTTTCCCAAAATATAAAAGTTTCTGGATCACTAGGAAATTAGTCTAAAACAATGTGCTGACACTAGACATGACAAAAAAAATAATAATTTGCACTCTTGGGGCAGTTTTGTTGACAAAATAGCAATTGCTCAAAATTGAGAAATTTCGACAGGCGGCCGGTCATTAATTTTTCCCAGAATATAAAAGTTTCTGGATCACTAGGAAATTAGTCTAAAACAATGTGCTGACACTAGACATGACCATAAAAGTAATAATTTGCACTCTTGGGGCAGTTTTGTTGACAAAATAGAGATAGCTCAAAATTGAGAAATTTCGACAGGCGGCCAGTCATTAATTTTTCCCAAAATATTAAAGTTTCTAGATCACTAGGAAATTAGTCTAAAACAATGTGCTGAAACTAGACATGACCATAAAAGTAATAATTTGCACAATTGGGGCAGTTTTGTTGACAAAATAGAGATAGATCAAAACTGAGAAATTTCGACAGGCGGCCATTCATGGATTTTTCCTAAAATATGAAATTTTCTGGATCACTAGGAAATTAGTCTAAAACAATGTGCTGACACTAGACATGACCATAAAAGTAATAATTTGCACTCTTTGGGCAGTTTTGTTGACAAAATAGAGATAGCTCAAAATTGAGAAATTTCGACAGGCGGCCGTTGATGGATTTTCCCAAAATATAAAAGTTTCTGGATCACTAGGAAATTAGTCTAAAACAATGTGCTGACACTAGACATGACCATAAAAGTAATAATTTGCACTCTTGGGGCAGTTTTGTTGTCAAAATAGAGATAGCTCAAAATTGAGAAATTTCGACAGGCGGCCGACCATTGATTTTTCCCAAAATATAAAAGTTTCTGGATCACTAGGAAATTAGTCTAAAACAATGTGCTGACACTAGACATGACCATAAAAGTAATAATTTGCACTCTTTGGGCAGTTTTGTTGACAAAATAGAGATAGATCAAAACTGAGAAATTTCGACAGGCGGCCGTTCATGGATGTTTCCTAAAATATGAAAGTTTCTGGATCACATGGAAATTAGTCTAAAACAGTGTGCTGACACTAGACATGACCATAAAAGTAATAATTTGCACTCTTGGGGCAGTTTTGTTGTCAAAATAGAGATAGCTCAAAATTGAGAAATTTCGACAGGCGGCCGTTCATGGATTTTTCCCAAAATATAAAAGTTTCTGGATCACTAGGAAATTAGTCTAAAACAATGTGCTGACACTAGACATGACAATAAAAATAATAATTTGCACTCTTGGGGCAGTTTTGTTGACAAAATAGCAATTGCTCAAAATTGAGAAATTTCGACAGGCGGCCGGTCATTAATTTTTCCCAGAATATAAAAGTTTCTGGATCACTAGGAAATTAGTCTAAAACAATGTGCTGACACTAGACATGACCATAAAAGTAATAATTTGCACTCTTGGGGCAGTTTTGTTGACAAAATAGAGATAGCTCAAAATTGAGAAATTTCGACAGGCGGCCAGTCATTAATTTTTCCCAAAATATTAAAGTTTCTGGATCACTAGGAAATTAGTCTAAAACAATGTGCTGACACTAGACATGACCATAAAAGTAATAATTTGCACAATTGGGGCAGTTTTGTTGACAAAATAGAGATAGATCAAAACTGAGAAATTTCGACAGGCGGCCGTTCATGGATTTTTCCTAAAATATGAAATTTTCTGGATCACTAGGAAATTAGTCTAAAACAATGTGCTGACACTAGACATGACCATAAAAGTAATAATTTGCACTCTTAGGGCAGTTTTGTTGACAAAATAGAGATAGCTCAAAATTGAGAAATTTCGACAGGCGACCGATCATTGATTTTTCCCAAAATATAAAAGTTTCTGGATCACTAGGAAATTAGTCTAAAACAATGTGCTGACACTAGACATGACCATAAAAGTAATAATTTGCACTCTTGGGGCAGTTTTGTTGACACGGCCGTTCATGGATTTTTCCTAAAATATGAAAGATTCTGGATCACTAGGAAATTAGTCTAAAACAATGTGCTGACACTAGACATGACCATAAAAGTAATAATTTGCACTCTTGGGGCAGTTTTGTTGACAAAATAGAGATAGCTTAAAATTGAGAAATTTCGACAGGCGGCCGTTCATTGATTTTTCCTAAAATATGAAAGTTTCTGGATCACTAGGAAATTAGTCTAAAACAATGTGCTGACACTAGACATGACCATAAAAGTAATAATTTGCACTCTTGGGGCAGTTTTGTTGTCAAAATAGAGATAGCTCAAAATTGAGAAATTTCGACAGGCGGCCGTTCATGGATTTTTCCCAAAATATAAAAGTTTCTGGATCACTAGGAAATTAGTCTAAAACAATGTGCTGACACTAGACATGACAAAAAAAATAATAATTTGCACTCTTGGGGCAGTTTTGTTGACAAAATAGCAATTGCTCAAAATTGAGAAATTTCGACAGGCGGCCGGTCATTAATTTTTCCCAGAATATAAAAGTTTCTGGATCACTAGGAAATTAGTCTAAAACAATGTGCTGACACTAGACATGACCATAAAAGTAATAATTTGCACTCTTGGGGCAGTTTTGTTGACAAAATAGAGATAGCTCAAAATTGAGAAATTTCGACAGGCGGCCAGTCATTAATTTTTCCCAAAATATTAAAGTTTCTGGATCACTAGGAAATTAGTCTAAAACAATGTGCTGACACTAGACATGACCATAAAAGTAATAATTTGCACAATTGGGGCAGTTTTGTTGACAAAATAGAGATAGATCAAAACTGAGAAATTTCGACAGGCGGCCGTTCATGGATTTTTCCTAAAATATGAAATTTTCTGGATCACTAGGAAATTAGTCTAAAACAATGTGCTGACACTAGACATGACCATAAAAGTAATAATTTGCACTCTTAGGGCAGTTTTGTTGACAAAATAGAGATAGCTCAAAATTGAGAAATTTCGACAGGCGGCCGATCATTGATTTTTCCCAAAATATAAAAGTTTCTGGATCACTAGGAAATTAGTCTAAAACAATGTGCTGACACTAGACATGACCATAAAAGTAATAATTTGCACTCTTGGGGCAGTTTTGTTGACAAAATAGAGATAGCTCAAAATTGAGAAATTTCGACAGGCGGCCAGTCATTAATTTTTCCCAAAATATTAAAGTTTCTAGATCACTAGGAAATTAGTCTAAAACAATGTGCTGAAACTAGACATGACCATAAAAGTAATAATTTGCACAATTGGGGCAGTTTTGTTGACAAAATAGAGATAGATCAAAACTGAGAAATTTCGACAGGCGGCCATTCATGGATTTTTCCTAAAATATGAAATTTTCTGGATCACTAGGAAATTAGTCTAAAACAATGTGCTGACACTAGACATGACCATAAAAGTAATAATTTGCACTCTTTGGGCAGTTTTGTTGACAAAATAGAGATAGCTCAAAATTGAGAAATTTCGACAGGCGGCCGTTGATGGATTTTCCCAAAATATAAAAGTTTCTGGATCACTAGGAAATTAGTCTAAAACAATGTGCTGACACTAGACATGACCATAAAAGTAATAATTTGCACTCTTGGGGCAGTTTTGTTGTCAAAATAGAGATAGCTCAAAATTGAGAAATTTCGACAGGCGGCCGACCATTGATTTTTCCCAAAATATAAAAGTTTCTGGATCACTAGGAAATTAGTCTAAAACAATGTGCTGACACTAGACATGACCATAAAAGTAATAATTTGCACTCTTTGGGCAGTTTTGTTGACAAAATAGAGATAGATCAAAACTGAGAAATTTCGACAGGCGGCCGTTCATGGATGTTTCCTAAAATATGAAAGTTTCTGGATCACATGGAAATTAGTCTAAAACAGTGTGCTGACACTAGACATGACCATAAAAGTAATAATTTGCACTCTTGGGGCAGTTTTGTTGTCAAAATAGAGATAGCTCAAAATTGAGAAATTTCGACAGGCGGCCGTTCATGGATTTTTCCCAAAATATAAAAGTTTCTGGATCACTAGGAAATTAGTCTAAAACAATGTGCTGACACTAGACATGACAATAAAAATAATAATTTGCACTCTTGGGGCAGTTTTGTTGACAAAATAGCAATTGCTCAAAATTGAGAAATTTCGACAGGCGGCCGGTCATTAATTTTTCCCAGAATATAAAAGTTTCTGGATCACTAGGAAATTAGTCTAAAACAATGTGCTGACACTAGACATGACCATAAAAGTAATAATTTGCACTCTTGGGGCAGTTTTGTTGACAAAATAGAGATAGCTCAAAATTGAGAAATTTCGACAGGCGGCCAGTCATTAATTTTTCCCAAAATATTAAAGTTTCTGGATCACTAGGAAATTAGTTTAAAACAATGTGCTGACACTAGACATGACCATAAAAGTAATAATTTGCACAATTGGGGCAGTTTTGTTGACAAAATAGAGATAGATCAAAACTGAGAAATTTCGACAGGCGGCCGTTCATGGATTTTTCCTAAAATATGAAATTTTCTGGATCACTAGGAAATTAGTCTAAAACAATGTGCTGACACTAGACATGACCATAAAAGTAATAATTTGCACTCTTAGGGCAGTTTTGTTGACAAAATAGAGATAGCTCAAAATTGAGAAATTTCGACAGGCGGCCGATCATTGATTTTTCCCAAAATATAAAAGTTTCTGGATCACTAGGAAATTAGTCTAAAACAATGTGCTGACACTAGACATGACCATAAAAGTAATAATTTGCACTCTTGGGGCAGTTTTGTTGACACGGCCGTTCATGGATTTTTCCTAAAATATGAAAGATTCTGGATCACTAGGAAATTAGTCTAAAACAATGTGCTGACACTAGACATGACCATAAAAGTAATAATTTGCACTCTTGGGGCAGTTTTGTTGACAAAATAGAGATAGCTTAAAATTGAGAAATTTCGACAGGCGGCCGTTCATTGATTTTTCCTAAAATATGAAAGTTTCTGGATCACTAGGAAATTAGTCTAAAACAATGTGCTGACACTAGACATGACCATAAAAGTAATAATTTGCACTCTTGGGGCAGTTTTGTTGTCAAAATAGAGATAGCTCAAAATTGAGAAATTTCGACAGGCGGCCGTTCATGGATTTTTCCCAAAATATAAAAGTTTCTGGATCACTAGGAAATTAGTCTAAAACAATGTGCTGACACTAGACATGACAAAAAAAATAATAATTTGCACTCTTGGGGCAGTTTTGTTGACAAAATAGCAATTGCTCAAAATTGAGAAATTTCGACAGGCGGCCGGTCATTAATTTTTCCCAGAATATAAAAGTTTCTGGATCACTAGGAAATTAGTCTAAAACAATGTGCTGACACTAGACATGACCATAAAAGTAATAATTTGCACTCTTGGGGCAGTTTTGTTGACAAAATAGAGATAGCTCAAAATTGAGAAATTTCGACAGGCGGCCAGTCATTAATTTTTCCCAAAATATTAAAGTTTCTGGATCACTAGGAAATTAGTCTAAAACAATGTGCTGACACTAGACATGACCATAAAAGTAATAATTTGCACAATTGGGGCAGTTTTGTTGACAAAATAGAGATAGATCAAAACTGAGAAATTTCGACAGGCGGCCGTTCATGGATTTTTCCTAAAATATGAAATTTTCTGGATCACTAGGAAATTAGTCTAAAACAATGTGCTGACACTAGACATGACCATAAAAGTAATAATTTGCACTCTTAGGGCAGTTTTGTTGACAAAATAGAGATAGCTCAAAATTGAGAAATTTCGACAGGCGGCCGATCATTGATTTTTCCCAAAATATAAAAGTTTCTGGATCACTAGGAAATTAGTCTAAAACAATGTGCTGACACTAGACATGACCATAAAAGTAATAATTTGCACTCTTGGGGCAGTTTTGTTGACACGGCCGTTCATGGATTTTTCCTAAAATATGAAAGATTCTGGATCACTAGGAAATTAGTCTAAAACAATGTGCTGACACTAGACATGACCATAAAAGTAATAATTTGCACTCTTGGGGCAGTTTTGTTGACAAAATAGAGATAGCTCAAAATTGAGAAATTTCAACAGGCGGCCGTTCATGGATTTTTCCTAAAATATGAAAGATTCTGGATCACTAGGAAATTAGTCTAAAACAATGTGCTGACACTAGACATGACCATAAAAGTAATAATTTGCACTCTTGGGGCAGTTTTGTTGACAAAATAGAGATAGCTTAAAATTGAGAAATTTCGACAGGCGGCCGTTCATTGATTTTTCCTAAAATATGAAAGTTTCTGGATCACTAGGAAATTAGTCTAAAACAATGTGCTGACACTAGACATGACCATAAAAGTAATAATTTGCACTCTTGGGGCAGTTTTGTTGTCAAAATAGAGATAGCTTAAAATTGAGAAATTTCGACAGGCGGCCGTTCATGGATTTTTCCCAAAATATAAAAGTTTCTGGATCACTAGGAAATTAGTCTAAAACAATGTGCTGACACTAGAAATGACAATAAAAATAATAATTTGCACTCTTGGGGCAGTTTTGTTGACAAAATAGCAATTGCTCAAAATTGAGAAATTTCGACAGGCGGCCAGTCATTAATTTTTCCCAAAATATTAAATTTTCTGGATCACTAGGAAATTAGTCTAAAACAATGTGCTGACACTAGACATGACCATAAAAGTAATAATTTGCACTCTTAGGGCAGTTTTGTTGTCAAAATAGAGATAGCTCAAAATTGAGAAATTTCGACAGGCGGCCGTTCATTGATTTTTCCTAAAATATGAAAGTTTCTGGATCACTAGGAAATTAGTCTAAAACAATGTGCTGACACTAGACATGACCATAAAAGTAATAATTTGCACTCTTGGGGCAGTTTTGTTGTCAAAATAGAGATAGCTCAAAATTGAGAAATTTCGACAGGCGGCCGTTCATGGATTTTTCCCAAAATATAAAAGTTTCTGGATCACTAGGAAATTAGTCTAAAACAATGTGCTGACACTAGACATGACAAAAAAAATAATAATTTGCACTCTTGGGGCAGTTTTGTTGACAAAATAGCAATTGCTCAAAATTGAGAAATTTCGACAGGCGGCCGGTCATTAATTTTTCCCAGAATATAAAAGTTTCTGGATCACTAGGAAATTAGTCTAAAACAATGTGCTGACACTAGACATGACCATAAAAGTAATAATTTGCACTCTTGGGGCAGTTTTGTTTACAAAATAGAGATAGCTCAAAATTGAGAAATTTCGACAGGCGGCCAGTCATTAATTTTTCCCAAAATATTAAAGTTTCTAGATCACTAGGAAATTAGTCTAAAACAATGTGCTGAAACTAGACATGACCATAAAAGTAATAATTTGCACAATTGGGGCAGTTTTGTTGACAAAATAGAGATAGATCAAAACTGAGAAATTTCGACAGGCGGCCATTCATGGATTTTTCCTAAAATATGAAATTTTCTGGATCACTAGGAAATTAGTCTAAAACAATGTGCTGACACTAGACATGACCATAAAAGTAATAATTTGCACTCTTTGGGCAGTTTTGTTGACAAAATAGAGATAGCTCAAAATTGAGAAATTTCGACAGGCGGCCGTTGATGGATTTTCCCAAAATATAAAAGTTTCTGGATCACTAGGAAATTAGTCTAAAACAATGTGCTGACACTAGACATGACCATAAAAGTAATAATTTGCACTCTTGGGGCAGTTTTGTTTTCAAAATAGAGATAGCTCAAAATTGAGAAATTTCGACAGGCGGCCGACCATTGATTTTTCCCAAAATATAAAAGTTTCTGGATCACTAGGAAATTAGTCTAAAACAATGTGCTGACACTAGACATGACCATAAAAGTAATAATTTGCACTCTTGGGGCAGTTTTGTTGTCAAAATAGAGATAGCTCAAAATTGAGAAATTTCGACAGGCGGCCGACCATTGATTTTTCCCAAAATATAAAAGTTTCTGGATCACTAGGAAATTAGTCTAAAACAATGTGCTGACACTAGACATGACCATAAAAGTAATAATTTGCACTCTTTGGGCAGTTTTGTTGACAAAATAGAGATAGATCAAAACTGAGAAATTTCGACAGGCGGCCGTTCATGGATTTTTCCCAAAATATAAAAGTTTCTGGATCACTAGGAAATTAGTCTAAAACAATGTGCTGACACTAGACATGACAATAAAAATAATAATTTGCACTCTTGGGGCAGTTTTGTTGACAAAATAGCAATTGCTCAAAATTGAGAAATTTCGACAGGCGGCCGGTAATTAATTTTTCCCAGAATATAAAAGTTTCTGGATCACTAGGAAATTAGTCTAAAACAATGTGCTGACACTAGACATGACCATAAAAGTAATAATTTGCACTCTTGGGGCAGTTTTGTTGACAAAATAGAGATAGCTCAAAATTGAGAAATTTCGACAGGCGGCCAGTCATTAATTTTTCCCAAAATATTAAAGTTTCTGGATCACTAGGAAATTAGTCTAAAACAATGTGCTGACACTAGACATGACCATAAAAGTAATAATTTGCACTCTTGGGGCAGTTTTGTTGTCAAAATAGAGATAGCTCAAAATTGAGAAATTTCGACAGGCGGCCGACCATTGATTTTTCCCAAAATATAAAAGTTTCTGGATCACTAGGAAATTAGTCTAAAACAATGTTCTGACACTAGACATGACCATAAAAGTAATAATTTGCACTCTTGGGGCAGTTTTGTTGACACGGCCGTTCATGGATTTTTCCTAAAATATGAAAGATTCTGGATCACTAGGAAATTAGTCTAAAACAATGTGCTGACACTAGACATGACCATAAAAGTAATAATTTGCACTCTTGGGGCAGTTTTGTTGACAAAATAGAGATAGCTCAAAATTGAGAAATTTCAACAGGCGGCCGTTCATGGAT
Organism: Cepaea hortensis; assembly: GCA_963921405.1. Classification (NCBI taxonomy): domain Eukaryota; kingdom Metazoa; phylum Mollusca; class Gastropoda; order Stylommatophora; family Helicidae; genus Cepaea; species Cepaea hortensis. The sequence goes on from OY992893.1 coordinate 91,838,532, forward strand.
TTTTCCTAAAATATGAAAGATTCTGGATCACTAGGAAATTAGTCTAAAACAATGTGCTGACACTAGACATGACCATAAAAGTAATAATTTGCACTCTTGGGGCAGTTTTGTTGACAAAATAGAGATAGCTTAAAATTGAGAAATTTCGACAGGCGGCCGTTCATTGATTTTTCCTAAAATATGAAAGTTTCTGGATCACTAGGAAATTAGTCTAAAACAATGTGCTGACACTAGACATGACCATAAAAGTAATAATTTGCACTCTTGGGGCAGTTTTGTTGTCAAAATAGAGATAGCTTAAAATTGAGAAATTTCGACAGGCGGCCGTTCATGGATTTTTCCCAAAATATAAAAGTTTCTGGATCACTAGGAAATTAGTCTAAAACAATGTGCTGACACTAGAAATGACAATAAAAATAATAATTTGCACTCTTGGGGCAGTTTTGTTGACAAAATAGCAATTGCTCAAAATTGAGAAATTTCGACAGGCGGCCGGTCATTAATTTTTCCCAGAATATAAAAGTTTCTGGATCACTAGGAAATTAGTCTAAAACAATGTGCTGACACTAGACATGACCATAAAAGTAATAATTTGCACTCTTGGGGCAGTTTTGTTGACAAAATAGAGATAGCTCAAAATTGAGAAATTTCGACAGGCGGCCAGTCATTAATTTTTCCCAAAATATTAAATTTTCTAGATCACTAGGAAATTAGTCTAAAACAATGTGCTGACACTAGACATGACCATAAAAGTAATAATTTGCACTCTTAGGGCAGTTTTGTTGACAAAATAGAGATAGCTCAAAATTGAGAAATTTCGACAGGCGGCCGATCATTGATTTTTCCCAAAATATAAAAGTTTCTGGATCACTAGGAAATTAGTCTAAAACAATGTGCTGACACTAGACATGACCATAAAAGTAATAATTTGCACTCTTGGGGCAGTTTTGTTGTCAAAATAGAGATAGCTCAAAATTGAGAAATTTCGACAGGCGGCCGTTCATTGATTTTTCCTAAAATATTAAAGTTTCTGGATCACTAGGAAATTAGTCTAAAACAATGTGCTGACACTAGACATGACCATAAAAGTAATAATTTGCACTCTTGGGGCAGTTTTGTTGTCAAAATAGAGATAGCTCAAAATTGAGAAATTTCGACAGGCGGCCGTTCATTGATTTTTCCTAAAATATGAAAGTTTCTGGATCACTAGGAAATTAGTCTAAAACAATGTGCTGACACTAGACATGACCATAAAAGTAATAATTTGCACTCTTGGGGCAGTTTTGTTGTCAAAATAGAGATAGCTCAAAATTGAGAAATTTCGACAGGCGGCCGTTCATGGATTTTTCCCAAAATATAAAAGTTTCTGGATCACTAGGAAATTAGTCTAAAACAATGTGCTGACACTAGACATGACAAAAAAAATAATAATTTGCACTCTTGGGGCAGTTTTGTTGACAAAATAGCAATTGCTCAAAATTGAGAAATTTCGACAGGCGGCCGGTCATTAATTTTTCCCAGAATATAAAAGTTTCTGGATCACTAGGAAATTAGTCTAAAACAATGTGCTGACACTAGACATGACCATAAAAGTAATAATTTGCACTCTTGGGGCAGTTTTGTTGACAAAATAGAGATAGCTCAAAATTGAGAAATTTCGACAGGCGGCCAGTCATTAATTTTTCCCAAAATATTAAAGTTTCTGGATCACTAGGAAATTAGTCTAAAACAATGTGCTGACACTAGACATGACCATAAAAGTAATAATTTGCACAATTGGGGCAGTTTTGTTGACAAAATAGAGATAGATCAAAACTGAGAAATTTCGACAGGCGGCCGTTCATGGATTTTTCCTAAAATATGAAATTTTCTGGATCACTAGGAAATTAGTCTAAAACAATGTGCTGACACTAGACATGACCATAAAAGTAATAATTTGCACTCTTAGGGCAGTTTTGTTGACAAAATAGAGATAGCTCAAAATTGAGAAATTTCGACAGGCGGCCGATCATTGATTTTTCCCAAAATATAAAAGTTTCTGGATCACTAGGAAATTAGTCTAAAACAATGTGCTGACACTAGACATGACCATAAAAGTAATAATTTGCACTCTTGGGGCAGTTTTGTTGACACGGCCGTTCATGGATTTTTCCTAAAATATGAAAGATTCTGGATCACTAGGAAATTAGTCTAAAACAATGTGCTGACACTAGACATGACCATAAAAGTAATAATTTGCACTCTTGGGGCAGTTTTGTTGACAAAATAGAGATAGCTCAAAATTGAGAAATTTCGACAGGCGGCCGATCATTGATTTTTCCCAAAATATAAAAGTTTCTGGATCACTAGGAAATTAGTCTAAAACAATGTGCTGACACTAGACATGACCATAAAAGTAATAATTTGCACTCTTGGGGCAGTTTTGTTGTCAAAATAGAGATAGCTCAAAATTGAGAAATTTCGACAGGCGGCCGTTCATTGATTTTTCCTAAAATATTAAAGTTTCTGGATCACTAGGAAATTAGTCTAAAACAATGTGCTGACACTAGACATGACCATAAAAGTAATAATTTGCACTCTTGGGGCAGTTTTGTTGTCAAAATAGAGATAGCTCAAAATTGAGAAATTTCGACAGGCGGCCGTTCATTGATTTTTCCTAAAATATGAAAGTTTCTGGATCACTAGGAAATTAGTCTAAAACAATGTGCTGACACTAGACATGACCATAAAAGTAATAATTTGCACTCTTGGGGCAGTTTTGTTGACACGGCCGTTCATGGATTTTTCCTAAAATATGAAAGATTCTGGATCACTAGGAAATTAGTCTAAAACAATGTGCTGACACTAGACATGACCATAAAAGTAATAATTTGCACTCTTGGGGCAGTTTTGTTGACAAAATAGAGATAGCTCAAAATTGAGAAATTTCAACAGGCGGCCGTTCATGGATTTTTCCTAAAATATGAAAGATTCTGGATCACTAGGAAATTAGTCTAAAACAATGTGCTGACACTAGACATGACCATAAAAGTAATAATTTGCACTCTTGGGGCAGTTTTGTTGACAAAATAGAGATAGCTTAAAATTGAGAAATTTCGACAGGCGGCCGTTCATTGATTTTTCCTAAAATATGAAAGTTTCTGGATCACTAGGAAATTAGTCTAAAACAATGTGCTGACACTAGACATGACCATAAAAGTAATAATTTGCACTCTTGGGGCAGTTTTGTTGTCAAAATAGAGATAGCTTAAAATTGAGAAATTTCGACAGGCGGCCGTTCATGGATTTTTCCCAAAATATAAAAGTTTCTGGATCACTAGGAAATTAGTCTAAAACAATGTGCTGACACTAGAAATGACAATAAAAATAATAATTTGCACTCTTGGGGCAGTTTTGTTGACAAAATAGCAATTGCTCAAAATTGAGAAATTTCGACAGGCGGCCGGTCATTAATTTTTCCCAGAATATAAAAGTTTCTGGATCACTAGGAAATTAGTCTAAAACAATGTGCTGACACTAGACATGACCATAAAAGTAATAATTTGCACTCTTGGGGCAGTTTTGTTGACAAAATAGAGATAGCTCAAAATTGAGAAATTTCGACAGGCGGCCAGTCATTAATTTTTCCCAAAATATTAAATTTTCTAGATCACTAGGAAATTAGTCTAAAACAATGTGCTGACACTAGACATGACCATAAAAGTAATAATTTGCACTCTTAGGGCAGTTTTGTTGACAAAATAGAGATAGCTCAAAATTGAGAAATTTCGACAGGCGGCCGATCATTGATTTTTCCCAAAATATAAAAGTTTCTGGATCACTAGGAAATTAGTCTAAAACAATGTGCTGACACTAGACATGACCATAAAAGTAATAATTTGCACTCTTGGGGCAGTTTTGTTGTCAAAATAGAGATAGCTCAAAATTGAGAAATTTCGACAGGCGGCCGTTCATTGATTTTTCCTAAAATATTAAAGTTTCTGGATCACTAGGAAATTAGTCTAAAACAATGTGCTGACACTAGACATGACCATAAAAGTAATAATTTGCACTCTTGGGGCAGTTTTGTTGTCAAAATAGAGATAGCTCAAAATTGAGAAATTTCGACAGGCGGCCGTTCATTGATTTTTCCTAAAATATGAAAGTTTCTGGATCACTAGGAAATTAGTCTAAAACAATGTGCTGACACTAGACATGACCATAAAAGTAATAATTTGCACTCTTGGGGCAGTTTTGTTGTCAAAATAGAGATAGCTCAAAATTGAGAAATTTCGACAGGCGGCCGTTCATGGATTTTTCCCAAAATATAAAAGTTTCTGGATCACTAGGAAATTAGTCTAAAACAATGTGCTGACACTAGACATGACAAAAAAAATAATAATTTGCACTCTTGGGGCAGTTTTGTTGACAAAATAGCAATTGCTCAAAATTGAGAAATTTCGACAGGCGGCCGGTCATTAATTTTTCCCAGAATATAAAAGTTTCTGGATCACTAGGAAATTAGTCTAAAACAATGTGCTGACACTAGACATGACCATAAAAGTAATAATTTGCACTCTTGGGGCAGTTTTGTTGACAAAATAGAGATAGCTCAAAATTGAGAAATTTCGACAGGCGGCCAGTCATTAATTTTTCCCAAAATATTAAAGTTTCTGGATCACTAGGAAATTAGTCTAAAACAATGTGCTGACACTAGACATGACCATAAAAGTAATAATTTGCACAATTGGGGCAGTTTTGTTGACAAAATAGAGATAGATCAAAACTGAGAAATTTCGACAGGCGGCCGTTCATGGATTTTTCCTAAAATATGAAATTTTCTGGATCACTAGGAAATTAGTCTAAAACAATGTGCTGACACTAGACATGACCATAAAAGTAATAATTTGCACTCTTAGGGCAGTTTTGTTGACAAAATAGAGATAGCTCAAAATTGAGAAATTTCGACAGGCGGCCGATCATTGATTTTTCCCAAAATATAAAAGTTTCTGGATCACTAGGAAATTAGTCTAAAACAATGTGCTGACACTAGACATGACCATAAAAGTAATAATTTGCACTCTTGGGGCAGTTTTGTTGACACGGCCGTTCATGGATTTTTCCTAAAATATGAAAGATTCTGGATCACTAGGAAATTAGTCTAAAACAATGTGCTGACACTAGACATGACCATAAAAGTAATAATTTGCACTCTTGGGGCAGTTTTGTTGACAAAATAGAGATAGCTCAAAATTGAGAAATTTCGACAGGCGGCCGATCATTGATTTTTCCCAAAATATAAAAGTTTCTGGATCACTAGGAAATTAGTCTAAAACAATGTGCTGACACTAGACATGACCATAAAAGTAATAATTTGCACTCTTGGGGCAGTTTTGTTGTCAAAATAGAGATAGCTCAAAATTGAGAAATTTCGACAGGCGGCCGTTCATTGATTTTTCCTAAAATATTAAAGTTTCTGGATCACTAGGAAATTAGTCTAAAACAATGTGCTGACACTAGACATGACCATAAAAGTAATAATTTGCACTCTTGGGGCAGTTTTGTTGTCAAAATAGAGATAGCTCAAAATTGAGAAATTTCGACAGGCGGCCGTTCATTGATTTTTCCTAAAATATGAAAGTTTCTGGATCACTAGGAAATTAGTCTAAAACAATGTGCTGACACTAGACATGACCATAAAAGTAATAATTTGCACTCTTGGGGCAGTTTTGTTGTCAAAATAGAGATAGCTCAAAATTGAGAAATTTCGACAGGCGGCCGTTCATGGATTTTTCCCAAAATATAAAAGTTTCTGGATCACTAGGAAATTAGTCTAAAACAATGTGCTGACACTAGACATGACAAAAAAAATAATAATTTGCACTCTTGGGGCAGTTTTGTTGACAAAATAGCAATTGCTCAAAATTGAGAAATTTCGACAGGCGGCCGGTCATTAATTTTTCCCAGAATATAAAAGTTTCTGGATCACTAGGAAATTAGTCTAAAACAATGTGCTGACACTAGACATGACCATAAAAGTAATAATTTGCACTCTTGGGGCAGTTTTGTTGACAAAATAGAGATAGCTCAAAATTGAGAAATTTCGACAGGCGGCCAGTCATTAATTTTTCCCAAAATATTAAAGTTTCTAGATCACTAGGAAATTAGTCTAAAACAATGTGCTGAAACTAGACATGACCATAAAAGTAATAATTTGCACAATTGGGGCAGTTTTGTTGACAAAATAGAGATAGATCAAAACTGAGAAATTTCGACAGGCGGCCATTCATGGATTTTTCCTAAAATATGAAATTTTCTGGATCACTAGGAAATTAGTCTAAAACAATGTGCTGACACTAGACATGACCATAAAAGTAATAATTTGCACTCTTTGGGCAGTTTTGTTGACAAAATAGAGATAGCTCAAAATTGAGAAATTTCGACAGGCGGCCGTTGATGGATTTTCCCAAAATATAAAAGTTTCTGGATCACTAGGAAATTAGTCTAAAACAATGTGCTGACACTAGACATGACCATAAAAGTAATAATTTGCACTCTTGGGGCAGTTTTGTTGTCAAAATAGAGATAGCTCAAAATTGAGAAATTTTGACAGGCGGCCGACCATTGATTTTTCCCAAAATATAAAAGTTTCTGGATCACTAGGAAATTAGTCTAAAACAATGTGCTGACACTAGACATGACCATAAAAGTAATAATTTGCACTCTTTGGGCAGTTTTGTTGACAAAATAGAGATAGATCAAAACTGAGAAATTTCGACAGGCGGCCGTTCATGGATGTTTCCTAAAATATGAAAGTTTCTGGATCACATGGAAATTAGTCTAAAACAGTGTGCTGACACTAGACATGACCATAAAAGTAATAATTTGCACTCTTGGGGCAGTTTTGTTGTCAAAATAGAGATAGCTCAAAATTGAGAAATTTCGACAGGCGGCCGTTCATGGATTTTTCCCAAAATATAAAAGTTTCTGGATCACTAGGAAATTAGTCTAAAACAATGTGCTGACACTAGACATGACAATAAAAATAATAATTTGCACTCTTGGGGCAGTTTTGTTGACAAAATAGCAATTGCTCAAAATTGAGAAATTTCGACAGGCGGCCGGTCATTAATTTTTCCCAGAATATAAAAGTTTCTGGATCACTAGGAAATTAGTCTAAAACAATGTGCTGACACTAGACATGACCATAAAAGTAATAATTTGCACTCTTGGGGCAGTTTTGTTGACAAAATAGAGATAGCTCAAAATTGAGAAATTTCGACAGGCGGCCAGTCATTAATTTTTCCCAAAATATTAAAGTTTCTGGATCACTAGGAAATTAGTCTAAAACAATGTGCTGACACTAGACATGACCATAAAAGTAATAATTTGCACAATTGGGGCAGTTTTGTTGACAAAATAGAGATAGATCAAAACTGAGAAATTTCGACAGGCGGCCGTTCATGGATTTTTCCTAAAATATGAAATTTTCTGGATCACTAGGAAATTAGTCTAAAACAATGTGCTGACACTAGACATGACCATAAAAGTAATAATTTGCACTCTTAGGGCAGTTTTGTTGACAAAATAGAGATAGCTCAAAATTGAGAAATTTCGACAGGCGGCCGATCATTGATTTTTCCCAAAATATAAAAGTTTCTGGATCACTAGGAAATTAGTCTAAAACAATGTGCTGACACTAGACATGACCATAAAAGTAATAATTTGCACTCTTGGGGCAGTTTTGTTGACACGGCCGTTCATGGATTTTTCCTAAAATATGAAAGATTCTGGATCACTAGGAAATTAGTCTAAAACAATGTGCTGACACTAGACATGACCATAAAAGTAATAATTTGCACTCTTGGGGCAGTTTTGTTGACAAAATAGAGATAGCTCAAAATTGAGAAATTTCAACAGGCGGCCGTTCATGGATTTTTCCTAAAATATGAAAGATTCTGGATCACTAGGAAATTAGTCTAAAACAATGTGCTGACACTAGACATGACCATAAAAGTAATAATTTGCACTCTTGGGGCAGTTTTGTTGACAAAATAGAGATAGCTTAAAATTGAGAAATTTCGACAGGCGGCCGTTCATTGATTTTTCCTAAAATATGAAAGTTTCTGGATCACTAGGAAATTAGTCTAAAACAATGTGCTGACACTAGACATGACCATAAAAGTAATAATTTGCACTCTTGGGGCAGTTTTGTTGTCAAAATAGAGATAGCTCAAAATTGAGAAATTTCGACAGGCGGCCGTTCATGGATTTTTCCCAAAATATAAAAGTTTCTGGATCACTAGGAAATTAGTCTAAAACAATGTGCTGACACTAGACATGACAAAAAAAATAATAATTTGCACTCTTGGGGCAGTTTTGTTGACAAAATAGCAATTGCTCAAAATTGAGAAATTTCGACAGGCGGCCGGTCATTAATTTTTCCCAGAATATAAAAGTTTCTGGATCACTAGGAAATTAGTCTAAAACAATGTGCTGACACTAGACATGACCATAAAAGTAATAATTTGCACTCTTGGGGCAGTTTTGTTGACAAAATAGAGATAGCTCAAAATTGAGAAATTTCGACAGGCGGCCAGTCATTAATTTTTCCCAAAATATTAAAGTTTCTGGATCACTAGGAAATTAGTCTAAAACAATGTGCTGACACTAGACATGACCATAAAAGTAATAATTTGCACAATTGGGGCAGTTTTGTTGACAAAATAGAGATAGATCAAAACTGAGAAATTTCGACAGGCGGCCGTTCGTGGATTTTTCCTAAAATATGAAATTTTCTGGATCACTAGGAAATTAGTCTAAAACAATGTGCTGACACTAGACATGACCATAAAAGTAATAATTTGCACTCTTAGGGCAGTTTTGTTGACAAAATAGAGATAGCTCAAAATTGAGAAATTTCGACAGGCGGCCGATCATTGATTTTTCCCAAAATATAAAAGTTTCTGGATCACTAGGAAATTAGTCTAAAACAATGTGCTGACACTAGACATGACCATAAAAGTAATAATTTGCACTCTTGGGGCAGTTTTGTTGACACGGCCGTTCATGGATTTTTCCTAAAATATGAAAGATTCTGGATCACTAGGAAATTAGTCTAAAACAATGTGCTGACACTAGACATGACCATAAAAGTAATAATTTGCACTCTTGGGGCAGTTTTGTTGACAAAATAGAGATAGCTCAAAATTGAGAAATTTCAACAGGCGGCCGTTCATGGATTTTTCCTAAAATATGAAAGATTCTGGATCACTAGGAAATTAGTCTAAAACAATGTGCTGACACTAGACATGACCATAAAAGTAATAATTTGCACTCTTGGGGCAGTTTTGTTGACAAAATAGAGATAGCTTAAAATTGAGAAATTTCGACAGGCGGCCGTTCATTGATTTTTCCTAAAATATGAAAGTTTCTGGATCACTAGGAAATTAGTCTAAAACAATGTGCTGACACTAGACATGACCATAAAAGTAATAATTTGCACTCTTGGGGCAGTTTTGTTGTCAAAATAGAGATAGCTTAAAATTGAGAAATTTCGACAGGCGGCCGTTCATGGATTTTTCCCAAAATATAAAAGTTTCTGGATCACTAGGAAATTAGTCTAAAACAATGTGCTGACACTAGAAATGACAATAAAAATAATAATTTGCACTCTTGGGGCAGTTTTGTTGACAAAATAGCAATTGCTCAAAATTGAGAAATTTCGACAGGCGGCCAGTCATTAATTTTTCCCAAAATATTAAATTTTCTGGATCACTAGGAAATTAGTCTAAAACAATGTGCTGACACTAGACATGACCATAAAAGTAATAATTTGCACTCTTAGGGCAGTTTTGCTGTCAAAATAGAGATAGCTCAAAATTGAGAAATTTCGACAGGCGGCCGTTCATTGATTTTTCCTAAAATATGAAAGTTTCTGGATCACTAGGAAATTAGTCTAAAACAATGTGCTGACACTAGACATGACCATAAAAGTAATAATTTGCACTCTTGGGGCAGTTTTGTTGTCAAAATAGAGATAGCTCAAAATTGAGAAATTTCGACAGGCGGCCGTTCATGGATTTTTCCCAAAATATAAAAGTTTCTGGATCACTAGGAAATTAGTCTAAAACAATGTGCTGACACTAGACATGACAAAAAAAAATAATAATTTGCACTCTTGGGGCAGTTTTGTTGACAAAATAGCAATTGCTCAAAATTGAGAAATTTCGACAGGCGGCCGGTCATTAATTTTTCCCAGAATATAAAAGTTTCTAGATCACTAGGAAATTAGTCTAAAACAATGTGCTGACACTAGACATGACCATAAAAGTAATAATTTGCACTCTTGGGGCAGTTTTGTTGACAAAATAGAGATAGCTCAAAATTGAGAAATTTCGACAGGCGGCCAGTCATTAATTTTTCCCAAAATATAAAAGTTTCTAGATCACTAGGAAATTAGTCTAAAACAATGTGCTGAAACTAGACATGACCATAAAAGTAATAATTTGCACAATTGGGGCAGTTTTGTTGACAAAATAGAGATAGATCAAAACTGAGAAATTTCGACAGGCGGCCATTCATGAATTTTTCCTAAAATATGAAATTTTCTGGATCACTAGGAAATTAGTCTAAAACAATGTGCTGACACTAGACATGACCATAAAAGTAATAATTTGCACTCTTTGGGCAGTTTTGTTGACAAAATAGAGATAGCTCAAAATTGAGAAATTTCGACAGGCGGCCGTTCATGGATTTTCCCAAAATATAAAAGTTTCTGGATCACTAGGAAATTAGTCTAAAACAATGTGCTGACACTAGACATGACCATAAAAGTAATAATTTGCACTCTTGGGGCAGTTTTGTTGACAAAATAGAGATAGATCAAAACTGAGAAATTTCGACAGGCGGCCGTTCATGGATTTTTCCTAAAATATGAAATTTTCTGGATCACTAGGAAATTAGTCTAAAACAATGTGCTGACACTAGACATGACCATAAAAGTAATAATTTGCACTCTTAGGGCAGTTTTGTTGACAAAATAGAGATAGCTCAAAATTGAGAAATTTCGACAGGCGGCCGATCATTGATTTTTCCCAAAATATAAAAGTTTCTGGATCACTAGGAAATTAGTCTAAAACAATGTGCTGACACTAGACATGACCATAAAAGTAATAATTTGCACTCTTGGGGCAGTTTTGTTGACACGGCCGTTCATGGATTTTTCCTAAAATATGAAAGATTCTGGATCACTAGGAAATTAGTCTAAAACAATGTGCTGACACTAGACATGACCATAAAAGTAATAATTTGCACTCTTGGGGCAGTTTTGTTGACAAAATAGAGATAGCTCAAAATTGAGAAATTTCAACAGGCGGCCGTTCATGGATTTTTCCTAAAATATGAAAGATTCTGGATCACTAGGAAATTAGTCTAAAACAATGTGCTGACACTAGACATGACCATAAAAGTAATAATTTGCACTCTTGGGGCAGTTTTGTTGACAAAATAGAGATAGCTTAAAATTGAGAAATTTCGACAGGCGGCCGTTCATTGATTTTTCCTAAAATATGAAAGTTTCTGGATCACTAGGAAATTAGTCTAAAACAATGTGCTGACACTAGACATGACCATAAAAGTAATAATTTGCACTCTTGGGGCAGTTTTGTTGTCAAAATAGAGATAGCTTAAAATTGAGAAATTTCGACAGGCGGCCGTTCATGGATTTTTCCCAAAATATAAAAGTTTCTGGATCACTAGGAAATTAGTCTAAAACAATGTGCTGACACTAGAAATGACAATAAAAATAATAATTTGCACTCTTGGGGCAGTTTTGTTGACAAAATAGCAATTGCTCAAAATTGAGAAATTTCGACAGGCGGCCGGTCATTAATTTTTCCCAGAATATAAAAGTTTCTGGATCACTAGGAAATTAGTCTAAAACAATGTGCTGACACTAGACATGACCATAAAAGTAATAATTTGCACTCTTGGGGCAGTTTTGTTGACAAAATAGAGATAGCTCAAAATTGAGAAATTTCGACAGGCGGCCAGTCATTAATTTTTCCCAAAATATTAAATTTTCTGGATCACTAGGAAATTAGTCTAAAACAATGTGCTGACACTAGACATGACCATAAAAGTAATAATTTGCACTCTTGGGGCAGTTTTGTTGTCAAAATAGAGATAGCTCAAAATTGAGAAATTTCGACAGGCGGCCGTTCATTGATTTTTCCTAAAATATTAAAGTTTCTGGATCACTAGGAAATTAGTCTAAAACAATGTGCTGACACTAGACATGACCATAAAAGTAATAATTTGCACTCTTGGGGCAGTTTTGTTGTCAAAATAGAGATAGCTCAAAATTGAGAAATTTCGACAGGCGGCCGTTCATTGATTTTTCCTAAAATATGAAAGTTTCTGGATCACTAGGAAATTAGTCTAAAACAATGTGCTGACACTAGACATGACCATAAAAGTAATAATTTGCACTCTTGGGGCAGTTTTGTTGTCAAAATAGAGATAGCTCAAAATTGAGAAATTTCGACAGGCGGCCGTTCATGGATTTTTCCCAAAATATAAAAGTTTCTGGATCACTAGGAAATTAGTCTAAAACAATGTGCTGACACTAGACATGACAAAAAAAAATAATAATTTGCACTCTTGGGGCAGTTTTGTTGACAAAATAGCAATTGCTCAAAATTGAGAAATTTCGACAGGCGGCCGGTCATTAATTTTTCCCAGAATATAAAAGTTTCTAGATCACTAGGAAATTAGTCTAAAACAATGTGCTGACACTAGACATGACCATAAAAGTAATAATTTGCACTCTTGGGGCAGTTTTGTTGACAAAATAGAGATAGCTCAAAATTGAGAAATTTCGACAGGCGGCCAGTCATTAATTTTTCCCAAAATATTAAAGTTTCTAGATCACTAGGAAATTAGTCTAAAACAATGTGCTGAAACTAGACATGACCATAAAAGTAATAATTTGCACAATTGGGGCAGTTTTGTTGACAAAATAGAGATAGATCAAAACTGAGAAATTTCGACAGGCGGCCATTCATGAATTTTTCCTAAAATATGAAATTTTCTGGATCACTAGGAAATTAGTCTAAAACAATGTGCTGACACTAGACATGACCATAAAAGTAATAATTTGCACTCTTTGGGCAGTTTTGTTGACAAAATAGAGATAGCTCAAAATTGAGAAATTTCGACAGGCGGCCGTTCATGGATTTTCCCAAAATATAAAAGTTTCTGGATCACTAGGAAATTAGTCTAAAACAATGTGCTGACACTAGACATGACCATAAAAGTAATAATTTGCACTCTTGGGGCAGTTTTGTTGTCAAAATAGAGATAGCTCAAAATTGAGAAATTTCGACAGGCGGCCGACCATTGATTTTTCCCAAAATATAAAAGTTTCTGGATCACTAGGAAATTAGTCTAAAACAATGTGCTGACACTAGACATGACCATAAAAGTAATAATTTGCACTCTTTGGGCAGTTTTGTTGACAAAATAGAGATAGATCAAAACTGAGAAATTTCGACAGGCGGCCGTTCATGGATGTTTCCTAAAATATGAAAGTTTCTGGATCACATGGAAATTAGTCTAAAACAGTGTGCTGACACTAGACATGACCATAAAAGTAATAATTTGCACTCTTGGGGCAGTTTTGTTGTCAAAATAGAGATAGCTCAAAATTGAGAAATTTCGACAGGCGGCCGTTCATGGATTTTTCCCAAAATATAAAAGTTTCTGGATCACTAGGAAATTAGTCTAAAACAATGTGCTGACACTAGACATGACAATAAAAATAATAATTTGCACTCTTGGGGCAGTTTTGTTGACAAAATAGCAATTGCTCAAAATTGAGAAATTTCGACAGGCGGCCGGTCATTAATTTTTCCCAGAATATAAAAGTTTCTGGATCACTAGGAAATTAGTCTAAAACAATGTGCTGACACTAGACATGACCATAAAAGTAATAATTTGCACTCTTGGGGCAGTTTTGTTGACAAAATAGAGATAGCTCAAAATTGAGAAATTTCGACAGGCGGCCAGTCATTAATTTTTCCCAAAATATTAAAGTTTCTGGATCACTAGGAAATTAGTCTAAAACAATGTGCTGACACTAGACATGACCATAAAAGTAATAATTTGCACAATTGGGGCAGTTTTGTTGACAAAATAGAGATAGATCAAAACTGAGAAATTTCGACAGGCGGCCGTTCATGGATTTTTCCTAAAATATGAAATTTTCTGGATCACTAGGAAATTAGTCTAAAACAATGTGCTGACACTAGACATGACCATAAAAGTAATAATTTGCACTCTTAGGGCAGTTTTGTTGACAAAATAGAGATAGCTCAAAATTGAGAAATTTCGACAGGCGGCCGATCATTGATTTTTCCCAAAATATAAAAGTTTCTGGATCACTAGGAAATTAGTCTAAAACAATGTTCTGACACTAGACATGACCATAAAAGTAATAATTTGCACTCTTGGGGCAGTTTTGTTGACACGGCCGTTCATGGATTTTTCCTAAAATATGAAAGATTCTGGATCACTAGGAAATTAGTCTAAAACAATGTGCTGACACTAGACATGACCATAAAAGTAATAATTTGCACTCTTGGGGCAGTTTTGTTGACAAAATAGAGATAGCTCAAAATTGAGAAATTTCAACAGGCGGCCGTTCATGGATTTTTCCTAAAATATGAAAGATTCTGGATCACTAGGAAATTAGTCTAAAACAATGTGCTGACACTAGACATGACCATAAAAGTAATAATTTGCACTCTTGGGGCAGTTTTGTTGACAAAATAGAGATAGCTTAAAATTGAGAAATTTCGACAGGCGGCCGTTCATTGATTTTTCCTAAAATATGAAAGTTTCTGGATCACTAGGAAATTAGTCTAAAACAATGTGCTGACACTAGACATGACCATAAAAGTAATAATTTGCACTCTTGGGGCAGTTTTGTTGTCAAAATAGAGATAGCTTAAAATTGAGAAATTTCGACAGGCGGCCGTTCATGGATTTTTCCCAAAATATAAAAGTTTCTGGATCACTAGGAAATTAGTCTAAAACAATGTGCTGACACTAGAAATGACAATAAAAATAATAATTTGCACTCTTGGGGCAGTTTTGTTGACAAAATAGCAATTGCTCAAAATTGAGAAATTTCGACAGGCGGCCGGTCATTAATTTTTCCCAGAATATAAAAGTTTCTGGATCACTAGGAAATTAGTCTAAAACAATGTGCTGACACTAGACATGACCATAAAAGTAATAATTTGCACTCTTGGGGCAGTTTTGTTGACAAAATAGAGATAGCTCAAAATTGAGAAATTTCGACAGGCGGCCAGTCATTAATTTTTCCCAAAATATTAAATTTTCTGGATCACTAGGAAATTAGTCTAAAACAATGTGCTGACACTAGACATGACCATAAAAGTAATAATTTGCACTCTTAGGGCAGTTTTGTTGACAAAATAGAGATAGCTCAAAATTGAGAAATTTCGACAGGCGGCCGATCATTGATTTTTCCCAAAATATAAAAGTTTCTGGATCACTAGGAAATTAGTCTAAAACAATGTGCTGACACTAGACATGACCATAAAAGTAATAATTTGCACTCTTGGGGCAGTTTTGTTGTCAAAATAGAGATAGCTCAAAATTGAGAAATTTCGACAGGCGGCCGTTCATTGATTTTTCCTAAAATATTAAAGTTTCTGGATCACTAGGAAATTAGTCTAAAACAATGTGCTGACACTAGACATGACCATAAAAGTAATAATTTGCACTCTTGGGGCAGTTTTGTTGTCAAAATAGAGATAGCTCAAAATTGAGAAATTTCGACAGGCGGCCGTTCATTGATTTTTCCTAAAATATGAAAGTTTCTGGATGACTAGGAAATTAGTCTAAAACAATGTGCTGACACTAGACATGACCATAAAAGTAATAATTTGCACTCTTGGGGCAGTTTTGTTGTCAAAATAGAGATAGCTCAAAATTGAGAAATATCGACAGGCGGCCGTTCATGGATTTTTCCCAAAATATAAAAGTTTCTGGATCACTAGGAAATTAGTCTAAAACAATGTGCTGACACTAGACATGACAAAAAAAATAATAATTTGCACTCTTGGGGCAGTTTTGTTGACAAAATAGCAATTGCTCAAAATTGAGAAATTTCGACAGGCGGCCGGTCATTAATTTTTCCCAGAATATAAAAGTTTCTGGATCACTAGGAAATTAGTCTAAAACAATGTGCTGACACTAGACATGACCATAAAAGTAATAATTTGCACTCTTGGGGCAGTTTTGTTGACAAAATAGAGATAGCTCAAAATTGAGAAATTTCGACAGGCGGCCAGTCATTAATTTTTCCCAAAATATTAAAGTTTCTGGATCACTAGGAAATTAGTCTAAAACAATGTGCTGACACTAGACATGACCATAAAAGTAATAATTTGCACAATTGGGGCAGTTTTGTTGACAAAATAGAGATAGATCAAAACTGAGAAATTTCGACAGGCGGCCGTTCATGGATTTTTCCTAAAATATGAAATTTTCTGGATCACTAGGAAATTAGTCTAAAACAATGTGCTGACACTAGACATGACCATAAAAGTAATAATTTGCACTCTTAGGGCAGTTTTGTTGACAAAATAGAGATAGCTCAAAATTGAGAAATTTCGACAGGCGGCCGATCATTGATTTTTCCCAAAATATAAAAGTTTCTGGATCACTAGGAAATTAGTCTAAAACAATGTGCTGACACTAGACATGACCATAAAAGTAATAATTTGCACTCTTGGGGCAGTTTTGTTGACACGGCCGTTCATGGATTTTTCCTAAAATATGAAAGATTCTGGATCACTAGGAAATTAGTCTAAAACAATGTGCTGACACTAGACATGACCATAAAAGTAATAATTTGCACTCTTGGGGCAGTTTTGTTGACAAAATAGAGATAGCTCAAAATTGAGAAATTTCAACAGGCGGCCGTTCATGGATTTTTCCTAAAATATGAAAGATTCTGGATCACTAGGAAATTAGTCTAAAACAATGTGCTGACACTAGACATGACCATAAAAGTAATAATTTGCACTCTTGGGGCAGTTTTGTTGACAAAATAGAGATAGCTTAAAAGTGAGAAATTTCGACAGGCGGCCGTTCATTGATTTTTCCTAAAATATGAAAGTTTCTGGATCACTAGGAAATTAGTCTAAAACAATGTGCTGACACTAGACATGACCATAAAAGTAATAATTTGCACTCTTGGGGCAGTTTTGTTGTCAAAATAGAGATAGCTTAAAATTGAGAAATTTCGACAGGCGGCCGTTCATGGATTTTTTCCCAAAATATAAAAGTTTCTGGATCACTAGGAAATTAGTCTAAAACAATGTGCTGACACTAGAAATGACAATAAAAATAATAATTTGCACTCTTGGGGCAGTTTTGTTGACAAAATAGCAATTGCTCAAAATTGAGAAATTTCGACAGGCGGCCAGTCATTAATTTTTCCCAAAATATTAAATTTTCTGGATCACTAGGAAATTAGTCTAAAACAATGTGCTGACACTAGACATGACCATAAAAGTAATAATTTGCACTCTTAGGGCAGTTTTGTTGACAAAATAGAGATAGCTCAAAATTGAGAAATTTCGACAGGCGGCCGTTGATGGATTTTCCCAAAATATAAAAGTTTCTGGATCACTAGGAAATTAGTCTAAAACAATGTGCTGACACTAGACATGACCATAAAAGTAATAATTTGCACTCTTGGGGCAGTTTTGTTGTCAAAATAGAGATAGCTCAAAATTGAGAAATTTCGACAGGCGGCCGACCATTGATTTTCCCCAAAATATAAAAGTTTCTGGATCACTAGGAAATTAGTCTAAAACAATGTGCTGACACTAGACATGACCATAAAAGTAATAATTTGCACTCTTTGGGCAGTTTTGTTGACAAAATAGAGATAGATCAAAACTGAGAAATTTCGACAGGCGGCCGTTCATGGATGTTTCCTAAAATATGAAAGTTTCTGGATCACATGGAAATTAGTCTAAAACAGTGTGCTGACACTAGACATGACCATAAAAGTAATAATTTGCACTCTTGGGGCAGTTTTGTTGTCAAAATAGAGATAGCTCAAAATTGAGAAATTTCGACAGGCGGCCGTTCATGGATTTTTCCCAAAATATAAAAGTTTCTGGATCACTAGGAAATTAGTCTAAAACAATGTGCTGACACTAGACATGACAAAAAAAATAATAATTTGCACTCTTGGGGCAGTTTTGTTGACAAAATAGCAATTGCTCAAAATTGAGAAATTTCGACAGGCGGCCGGTCATTAATTTTTCCCAGAATATAAAAGTTTCTGGATCACTAGGAAATTAGTCTAAAACAATGTGCTGACACTAGACATGACCATAAAAGTAATAATTTGCACTCTTGGGGCAGTTTTGTTGACAAAATAGAGATAGCTCAAAATTGAGAAATTTCGACAGGCGGCCAGTCATTAATTTTTCCCAAAATATTAAAGTTTCTGGATCACTAGGAAATTAGTCTAAAACAATGTGCTGACACTAGACATGACCATAAAAGTAATAATTTGCACAATTGGGGCAGTTTTGTTGACAAAATAGAGATAGATCAAAACTGAGAAATTTCGACAGGCGGCCGTTCATGGATTTTTCCTAAAATATGAAATTTTCTGGATCACTAGGAAATTAGTCTAAAACAATGTGCTGACACTAGACATGACCATAAAAGTAATAATTTGCACTCTTAGGGCAGTTTTGTTGACAAAATAGAGATAGCTCAAAATTGAGAAATTTCGACAGGCGGCCGGCCGATCATTGATTTTTCCCAAAATATAAAAGTTTCTGGATCACTAGGAAATTAGTCTAAAACAATGTGCTGACACTAGACATGACCATAAAAGTAATAATTTGCACTCTTGGGGCAGTTTTGTTGTCAAAATAGAGATAGCTCAAAATTGAGAAATTTCGACAGGCGGCCGTTCATTGATTTTTCCTAAAATATTAAAGTTTCTGGATCACTAGGAAATTAGTCTAAAACAATGTGCTGACACTAGACATGACCATAAAAGTAATAATTTGCACTCTTGGGGCAGTTTTGTTGTCAAAATAGAGATAGCTCAAAATTGAGAAATTTCGACAGGCGGCCGTTCATTGATTTTTCCTAAAATATGAAAGTTTCTGGATCACTAGGAAATTAGTCTAAAACAATGTGCTGACACTAGACATGACCATAAAAGTAATAATTTGCACTCTTGGGGCAGTTTTGTTGTCAAAATAGAGATAGATCAAAATTGAGAAATTTCGACAGGCGGCCGTTCATGGATTTTTCCCAAAATATAAAAGTTTCTGGATCACTAGGAAATTAGTCTAAAACAATGTGCTGACACTAGACATGACAAAAAAAATAATAATTTGCACTCTTGGGGCAGTTTTGTTGACAAAATAGCAATTGCTCAAAATTGAGAAATTTCGACAGGCGGCCGGTCATTAATTTTTCCCAGAATATAAAAGTTTCTGGATCACTAGGAAATTAGTCTAAAACAATGTGCTGACACTAGACATGACCATAAAAGTAATAATTTGCACTCTTGGGGCAGTTTTGTTGACAAAATAGAGATAGCTCAAAATTGAGAAATTTCGACAGGCGGCCAGTCATTAATTTTTCCCAAAATATTAAAGTTTCTAGATCACTAGGAAATTAGTCTAAAACAATGTGCTGAAACTAGACATGACCATAAAAGTAATAATTTGCACAATTGGGGCAGTTTTGTTGACAAAATAGAGATAGATCAAAACTGAGAAATTTCGACAGGCGGCCATTCATGGATTTTTCCTAAAATATGAAATTTTCTGGATCACTAGGAAATTAGTCTAAAACAATGTGCTGACACTAGACATGACCATAAAAGTAATAATTTGCACTCTTTGGGCAGTTTTGTTGACAAAATAGAGATAGCTCAAAATTGAGAAATTTCGACAGGCGGCCGTTGATGGATTTTCCCAAAATATAAAAGTTTCTGGATCACTAGGAAATTAGTCTAAAACAATGTGCTGACACTAGACATGACCATAAAAGTAATAATTTGCACTCTTGGGGCAGTTTTGTTGTCAAAATAGAGATAGCTCAAAATTGAGAAATTTCGACAGGCGGCCGACCATTGATTTTCCCCAAAATATAAAAGTTTCTGGATCACTAGGAAATTAGTCTAAAACAATGTGCTGACACTAGACATGACCATAAAAGTAATAATTTGCACTCTTTGGGCAGTTTTGTTGACAAAATAGAGATAGATCAAAACTGAGAAATTTCGACAGGCGGCCGTTCATGGATGTTTCCTAAAATATGAAAGTTTCTGGATCACATGGAAATTAGTCTAAAACAGTGTGCTGACACTAGACATGACCATAAAAGTAATAATTTGCACTCTTGGGGCAGTTTTGTTGTCAAAATAGAGATAGCTCAAAATTGAGAAATTTCGACAGGCGGCCGTTCATGGATTTTTCCCAAAATATAAAAGTTTCTGGATCACTAGGAAATTAGTCTAAAACAATGTGCTGACACTAGACATGACAAAAAAAAATAATAATTTGCACTCTTGGGGCAGTTTTGTTGACAAAATAGCAATTGCTCAAAATTGAGAAATTTCGACAGGCGGCCGGTCATTAATTTTTCCCAGAATATAAAAGTTTCTGGATCACTAGGAAATTAGTCTAAAACAATGTGCTGACACTAGACATGACCATAAAAGTAATAATTTGCACTCTTAGGGCAGTTTTGTTGACAAAATAGAGATAGCTCAAAATTGA
Organism: Cepaea hortensis; assembly: GCA_963921405.1. NCBI lineage: Eukaryota > Metazoa > Mollusca > Gastropoda > Stylommatophora > Helicidae > Cepaea > Cepaea hortensis. The sequence continues at coordinate 91,859,378 of OY992893.1, forward strand.
GAAATTTCGACAGGCGGCCGATCATTGATTTTTCCCAAAATATAAAAGTTTCTGGATCACTAGGAAATTAGTCTAAAACAATGTGCTGACACTAGACATGACCATAAAAGTAATAATTTGCACTCTTGGGGCAGTTTTGTTGACACGGCCGTTCATGGATTTTTCCTAAAATATGAAAGATTCTGGATCACTAGGAAATTAGTCTAAAACAATGTGCTGACACTAGACATGACCATAAAAGTAATAATTTGCACTCTTGGGGCAGTTTTGTTGACAAAATAGAGATAGCTCAAAATTGAGAAATTTCAACAGGCGGCCGTTCATGGATTTTTCCTAAAATATGAAAGATTCTGGATCACTAGGAAATTAGTCTAAAACAATGTGCTGACACTAGACATGACCATAAAAGTAATAATTTGCACTCTTGGGGCAGTTTTGTTGACAAAATAGAGATAGCTTAAAATTGAGAAATTTCGACAGGCGGCCGTTCATTGATTTTTCCTAAAATATGAAAGTTTCTGGATCACTAGGAAATTAGTCTAAAACAATGTGCTGACACTAGACATGACCATAAAAGTAATAATTTGCACTCTTGGGGCAGTTTTGTTGTCAAAATAGAGATAGCTCAAAATTGAGAAATTTCGACAGGCGGCCGTTCATGGATTTTTCCCAAAATATAAAAGTTTCTGGATCACTAGGAAATTAGTCTAAAACAATGTGCTGACACTAGACATGACAAAAAAAATAATAATTTGCACTCTTGGGGCAGTTTTGTTGACAAAATAGCAATTGCTCAAAATTGAGAAATTTCGACAGGCGGCCGGTCATTAATTTTTCCCAGAATATAAAAGTTTCTGGATCACTAGGAAATTAGTCTAAAACAATGTGCTGACACTAGACATGACCATAAAAGTAATAATTTGCACTCTTGGGGCAGTTTTGTTGACAAAATAGAGATAGCTCAAAATTGAGAAATTTCGACAGGCGGCCAGTCATTAATTTTTCCCAAAATATTAAAGTTTCTGGATCACTAGGAAATTAGTCTAAAACAATGTGCTGACACTAGACATGACCATAAAAGTAATAATTTGCACAATTGGGGCAGTTTTGTTGACAAAATAGAGATAGATCAAAACTGAGAAATTTCGACAGGCGGCCGTTCATTGATTTTTCCTAAAATATGAAATTTTCTGGATCACTAGGAAATTAGTCTAAAACAATGTGCTGACACTAGACATGACCATAAAAGTAATAATTTGCACTCTTAGGGCAGTTTTGTTGACAAAATAGAGATAGCTCAAAATTGAGAAATTTCGACAGGCGGCCGATCATTGATTTTTCCCAAAATATAAAAGTTTCTGGATCACTAGGAAATTAGTCTAAAACAATGTGCTGACACTAGACATGACCATAAAAGTAATAATTTGCACTCTTGGGGCAGTTTTGTTGACACGGCCGTTCATGGATTTTTCCTAAAATATGAAAGATTCTGGATCACTAGGAAATTAGTCTAAAACAATGTGCTGACACTAGACATGACCATAAAAGTAATAATTTGCACTCTTGGGGCAGTTTTGTTGACAAAATAGAGATAGCTCAAAATTGAGAAATTTCAACAGGCGGCCGTTCATGGATTTTTCCTAAAATATGAAAGATTCTGGATCACTAGGAAATTAGTCTAAAACAATGTGCTGACACTAGACATGACCATAAAAGTAATAATTTGCACTCTTGGGGCAGTTTTGTTGACAAAATAGAGATAGCTTAAAATTGAGAAATTTCGACAGGCGGCCGTTCATTGATTTTTCCTAAAATATGAAAGTTTCTGGATCACTAGGAAATTAGTCTAAAACAATGTGCTGACACTAGACATGACCATAAAAGTAATAATTTGCACTCTTGGGGCAGTTTTGTTGTCAAAATAGAGATAGCTTAAAATTGAGAAATTTCGACAGGCGGCCGTTCATTGATTTTTCCCAAAATATAAAAGTTTCTGGATCACTAGGAAATTAGTCTAAAACAATGTGCTGACACTAGAAATGACAATAAAAATAATAATTTGCACTCTTGGGGCAGTTTTGTTGACAAAATAGCAATTGCTCAAAATTGAGAAATTTCGACAGGCGGCCAGTCATTAATTTTTCCCAAAATATTAAATTTTCTGGATCACTAGGAAATTAGTCTAAAACAATGTGCTGACACTAGACATGACCATAAAAGTAATAATTTGCACTCTTAGGGCAGTTTTGTTGTCAAAATAGAGATAGCTCAAAATTGAGAAATTTCGACAGGCGGCCGTTCATTGATTTTTCCTAAAATATGAAAGTTTCTGGATCACTAGGAAATTAGTCTAAAACAATGTGCTGACACTAGACATGACCATAAAAGTAATAATTTGCACTCTTGGGGCAGTTTTGTTGTCAAAATAGAGATAGCTCAAAATTGAGAAATTTCGACAGGCGGCCGTTCATGGATTTTTCCCAAAATATAAAAGTTTCTGGATCACTAGGAAATTAGTCTAAAACAATGTGCTGACACTAGACATGACAAAAAAAATAATAATTTGCACTCTTGGGGCAGTTTTGTTGACAAAATAGCAATTGCTCAAAATTGAGAAATTTCGACAGGCGGCCGGTCATTAATTTTTCCCAGAATATAAAAGTTTCTGGATCACTAGGAAATTAGTCTAAAACAATGTGCTGACACTAGACATGACCATAAAAGTAATAATTTGCACTCTTGGGGCAGTTTTGTTGACAAAATAGAGATAGCTCAAAATTGAGAAATTTCGACAGGCGGCCAGTCATTAATTTTTCCCAAAATATTAAAGTTTCTAGATCACTAGGAAATTAGTCTAAAACAATGTGCTGAAACTAGACATGACCATAAAAGTAATAATTTGCACAATTGGGGCAGTTTTGTTGACAAAATAGAGATAGATCAAAACTGAGAAATTTCGACAGGCGGCCATTCATGGATTTTTCCTAAAATATGAAATTTTCTGGATCACTAGGAAATTAGTCTAAAACAATGTGCTGACACTAGACATGACCATAAAAGTAATAATTTGCACTCTTTGGGCAGTTTTGTTGACAAAATAGAGATAGCTCAAAATTGAGAAATTTCGACAGGCGGCCGTTGATGGATTTTCCCAAAATATAAAAGTTTCTGGATCACTAGGAAATTAGTCTAAAACAATGTGCTGACACTAGACATGACCATAAAAGTAATAATTTGCACTCTTGGGGCAGTTTTGTTGTCAAAATAGAGATAGCTCAAAATTGAGAAATTTCGACAGGCGGCCGACCATTGATTTTTCCCAAAATATAAAAGTTTCTGGATCACTAGGAAATTAGTCTAAAACAATGTGCTGACACTAGACATGACCATAAAAGTAATAATTTGCACTCTTTGGGCAGTTTTGTTGACAAAATAGAGATAGATCAAAACTGAGAAATTTCGACAGGCGGCCGTTCATGGATGTTTCCTAAAATATGAAAGTTTCTGGATCACATGGAAATTAGTCTAAAACAGTGTGCTGACACTAGACATGACCATAAAAGTAATAATTTGCACTCTTGGGGCAGTTTTGTTGTCAAAATAGAGATAGCTCAAAATTGAGAAATTTCGACAGGCGGCCGTTCATGGATTTTTCCCAAAATATAAAAGTTTCTGGATCACTAGGAAATTAGTCTAAAACAATGTGCTGACACTAGACATGACAATAAAAATAATAATTTGCACTCTTGGGGCAGTTTTGTTGACAAAATAGCAATTGCTCAAAATTGAGAAATTTCGACAGGCGGCTGGTAATTAATTTTTCCCAGAATATAAAAGTTTCTGGATCACTAGGAAATTAGTCTAAAACAATGTGCTGACACTAGACATGACCATAAAAGTAATAATTTGCACTCTTGGGGCAGTTTTGTTGACAAAATAGAGATAGCTCAAAATTGAGAAATTTCGACAGGCGGCCAGTCATTAATTTTTCCCAAAATATTAAAGTTTCTGGATCACTAGGAAATTAGTCTAAAACAATGTGCTGACACTAGACATGACCATAAAAGTAATAATTTGCACAATTGGGGCAGTTTTGTTGACAAAATAGAGATAGATCAAAACTGAGAAATTTCGACAGGCGGCCGTTCATGGATTTTTCCTAAAATATGAAATTTTCTGGATCACTAGGAAATTAGTCTAAAACAATGTGCTGACACTAGACATGACCATAAAAGTAATAATTTGCACTCTTAGGGCAGTTTTGTTGACAAAATAGAGATAGCTCAAAATTGAGAAATTTCGACAGGCGGCCGATCATTGATTTTTCCCAAAATATAAAAGTTTCTGGATCACTAGGAAATTAGTCTAAAACAATGTGCTGACACTAGACATGACCATAAAAGTAATAATTTGCACTCTTGGGGCAGTTTTGTTGACAAAATAGAGATAGCTCAAAATTGAGAAATTTCGACAGGCGGCCAGTCATTAATTTTTCCCAAAATATTAAAGTTTCTAGATCACTAGGAAATTAGTCTAAAACAATGTGCTGAAACTAGACATGACCATAAAAGTAATAATTTGCACAATTGGGGCAGTTTTGTTGACAAAATAGAGATAGATCAAAACTGAGAAATTTCGACAGGCGGCCATTCATGGATTTTTCCTAAAATATGAAATTTTCTGGATCACTAGGAAATTAGTCTAAAACAATGTGCTGACACTAGACATGACCATAAAAGTAATAATTTGCACTCTTTGGGCAGTTTTGTTGACAAAATAGAGATAGCTCAAAATTGAGAAATTTCGACAGGCGGCCGTTGATGGATTTTCCCAAAATATAAAAGTTTCTGGATCACTAGGAAATTAGTCTAAAACAATGTGCTGACACTAGACATGACCATAAAAGTAATAATTTGCACTCTTGGGGCAGTTTTGTTGTCAAAATAGAGATAGCTCAAAATTGAGAAATTTCGACAGGCGGCCGACCATTGATTTTTCCCAAAATATAAAAGTTTCTGGATCACTAGGAAATTAGTCTAAAACAATGTGCTGACACTAGACATGACCATAAAAGTAATAATTTGCACTCTTTGGGCAGTTTTGTTGACAAAATAGAGATAGATCAAAACTGAGAAATTTCGACAGGCGGCCGTTCATGGATGTTTCCTAAAATATGAAAGTTTCTGGATCACATGGAAATTAGTCTAAAACAGTGTGCTGACACTAGACATGACCATAAAAGTAATAATTTGCACTCTTGGGGCAGTTTTGTTGTCAAAATAGAGATAGCTCAAAATTGAGAAATTTCGACAGGCGGCCGTTCATGGATTTTTCCCAAAATATAAAAGTTTCTGGATCACTAGGAAATTAGTCTAAAACAATGTGCTGACACTAGACATGACAATAAAAATAATAATTTGCACTCTTGGGGCAGTTTTGTTGACAAAATAGCAATTGCTCAAAATTGAGAAATTTCGACAGGCGGCCGGTAATTAATTTTTCCCAGAATATAAAAGTTTCTGGATCACTAGGAAATTAGTCTAAAACAATGTGCTGACACTAGACATGACCATAAAAGTAATAATTTGCACTCTTGGGGCAGTTTTGTTGACAAAATAGAGATAGCTCAAAATTGAGAAATTTCGACAGGCGGCCAGTCATTAATTTTTCCCAAAATATTAAAGTTTCTGGATCACTAGGAAATTAGTCTAAAACAATGTGCTGACACTAGACATGACCATAAAAGTAATAATTTGCACAATTGGGGCAGTTTTGTTGACAAAATAGAGATAGATCAAAACTGAGAAATTTCGACAGGCGGCCGTTCATGGATTTTTCCTAAAATATGAAATTTTCTGGATCACTAGGAAATTAGTCTAAAACAATGTGCTGACACTAGACATGACCATAAAAGTAATAATTTGCACTCTTAGGGCAGTTTTGTTGACAAAATAGAGATAGCTCAAAATTGAGAAATTTCGACAGGCGGCCGATCATTGATTTTTCCCAAAATATAAAAGTTTCTGGATCACTAGGAAATTAGTCTAAAACAATGTGCTGACACTAGACATGACCATAAAAGTAATAATTTGCACTCTTGGGGCAGTTTTGTTGACACGGCCGTTCATGGATTTTTCCTAAAATATGAAAGATTCTGGATCACTAGGAAATTAGTCTAAAACAATGTGCTGACACTAGACATGACCATAAAAGTAATAATTTGCACTCTTGGGGCAGTTTTGTTGACAAAATAGAGATAGCTCAAAATTGAGAAATTTCAACAGGCGGCCGTTCATGGATTTTTCCTAAAATATGAAAGATTCTGGATCACTAGGAAATTAGTCTAAAACAATGTGCTGACACTAGACATGACCATAAAAGTAATAATTTGCACTCTTGGGGCAGTTTTGTTGACAAAATAGAGATAGCTTAAAATTGAGAAATTTCGACAGGCGGCCGTTCATTGATTTTTCCTAAAATATGAAAGTTTCTGGATCACTAGGAAATTAGTCTAAAACAATGTGCTGACACTAGACATGACCATAAAAGTAATAATTTGCACTCTTGGGGCAGTTTTGTTGTCAAAATAGAGATAGCTTAAAATTGAGAAATTTCGACAGGCGGCCGTTCATGGATTTTTCCCAAAATATAAAAGTTTCTGGATCACTAGGAAATTAGTCTAAAACAATGTGCTGACACTAGAAATGACAATAAAAATAATAATTTGCACTCTTGGGGCAGTTTTGTTGACAAAATAGCAATTGCTCAAAATTGAGAAATTTCGACAGGCGGCCGGTCATTAATTTTTCCCAGAATATAAAAGTTTCTGGATCACTAGGAAATTAGTCTAAAACAATGTGCTGACACTAGACATGACCATAAAAGTAATAATTTGCACTCTTGGGGCAGTTTTGTTGACAAAATAGAGATAGCTCAAAATTGAGAAATTTCGACAGGCGGCCAGTCATTAATTTTTCCCAAAATATTAAAGTTTCTGGATCACTAGGAAATTAGTCTAAAACAATGTGCTGACACTAGACATGACCATAAAAGTAATAATTTGCACAATTGGGGCAGTTTTGTTGACAAAATAGAGATAGATCAAAACTGAGAAATTTCGACAGGCGGCCGTTCATGGATTTTTCCTAAAATATGAAATTTTCTGGATCACTAGGAAATTAGTCTAAAACAATGTGCTGACACTAGACATGACCATAAAAGTAATAATTTGCACTCTTAGGGCAGTTTTGTTGACAAAATAGAGATAGCTCAAAATTGAGAAATTTCGACAGGCGGCCGATCATTGATTTTTCCCAAAATATAAAAGTTTCTGGATCACTAGGAAATTAGTCTAAAACAATGTGCTGACACTAGACATGACCATAAAAGTAATAATTTGCACTCTTGGGGCAGTTTTGTTGACAAAATAGAGATAGCTCAAAATTGAGAAATTTCGACAGGCGGCCAGTCATTAATTTTTCCCAAAATATTAAAGTTTCTAGATCACTAGGAAATTAGTCTAAAACAATGTGCTGAAACTAGACATGACCATAAAAGTAATAATTTGCACAATTGGGGCAGTTTTGTTGACAAAATAGAGATAGATCAAAACTGAGAAATTTCGACAGGCGTCCATTCATGGATTTTTCCTAAAATATGAAATTTTCTGGATCACTAGGAAATTAGTCTAAAACAATGTGCTGACACTAGACATGACCATAAAAGTAATAATTTGCACTCTTTGGGCAGTTTTGTTGACAAAATAGAGATAGCTCAAAATTGAGAAATTTCGACAGGCGGCCGTTGATGGATTTTCCCAAAATATAAAAGTTTCTGGATCACTAGGAAATTAGTCTAAAACAATGTGCTGACACTAGACATGACCATAAAAGTAATAATTTGCACTCTTGGGGCAGTTTTGTTGTCAAAATAGAGATAGCTCAAAATTGAGAAATTTCGACAGGCGGCCGACCATTGATTTTTCCCAAAATATAAAAGTTTCTGGATCACTAGGAAATTAGTCTAAAACAATGTGCTGACACTAGACATGACCATAAAAGTAATAATTTGCACTCTTTGGGCAGTTTTGTTGACAAAATAGAGATAGATCAAAACTGAGAAATTTCGACAGGCGGCCGTTCATGGATGTTTCCTAAAATATGAAAGTTTCTGGATCACATGGAAATTAGTCTAAAACAGTGTGCTGACACTAGACATGACCATAAAAGTAATAATTTGCACTCTTGGGGCAGTTTTGTTGTCAAAATAGAGATAGCTCAAAATTGAGAAATTTCGACAGGCGGCCGTTCATGGATTTTTCCCAAAATATAAAAGTTTCTGGATCACTAGGAAATTAGTCTAAAACAATGTGCTGACACTAGACATGACAATAAAAATAATAATTTGCACTCTTGGGGCAGTTTTGTTGACAAAATAGCAATTGCTCAAAATTGAGAAATTTCGACAGGCGGCCGGTAATTAATTTTTCCCAGAATATAAAAGTTTCTGGATCACTAGGAAATTAGTCTAAAACAATGTGCTGACACTAGACATGACCATAAAAGTAATAATTTGCACTCTTGGGGCAGTTTTGTTGACAAAATAGAGATAGCTCAAAATTGAGAAATTTCGACAGGCGGCCAGTCATTAATTTTTCCCAAAATATTAAAGTTTCTGGATCACTAGGAAATTAGTCTAAAACAATGTGCTGACACTAGACATGACCATAAAAGTAATAATTTGCACAATTGGGGCAGTTTTGTTGACAAAATAGAGATAGATCAAAACTGAGAAATTTCGACAGGCGGCCGTTCATGGATTTTTCCTAAAATATGAAATTTTCTGGATCACTAGGAAATTAGTCTAAAACAATGTGCTGACACTAGACATGACCATAAAAGTAATAATTTGCACTCTTAGGGCAGTTTTGTTGACAAAATAGAGATAGCTCAAAATTGAGAAATTTCGACAGGCGGCCGATCATTGATTTTTCCCAAAATATAAAAGTTTCTGGATCACTAGGAAATTAGTCTAAAACAATGTGCTGACACTAGACATGACCATAAAAGTAATAATTTGCACTCTTGGGGCAGTTTTGTTGACACGGCCGTTCATGGATTTTTCCTAAAATATGAAAGATTCTGGATCACTAGGAAATTAGTCTAAAACAATGTGCTGACACTAGACATGACCATAAAAGTAATAATTTGCACTCTTGGGGCAGTTTTGTTGACAAAATAGAGATAGCTCAAAATTGAGAAATTTCAACAGGCGGCCGTTCATGGATTTTTCCTAAAATATGAAAGATTCTGGATCACTAGGAAATTAGTCTAAAACAATGTGCTGACACTAGACATGACCATAAAAGTAATAATTTGCACTCTTGGGGCAGTTTTGTTGACAAAATAGAGATAGCTTAAAATTGAGAAATTTCGACAGGCGGCCGTTCATTGATTTTTCCTAAAATATGAAAGTTTCTGGATCACTAGGAAATTAGTCTAAAACAATGTGCTGACACTAGACATGACCATAAAAGTAATAATTTGCACTCTTGGGGCAGTTTTGTTGTCAAAATAGAGATAGCTTAAAATTGAGAAATTTCGACAGGCGGCCGTTCATGGATTTTTCCCAAAATATAAAAGTTTCTGGATCACTAGGAAATTAGTCTAAAACAATGTGCTGACACTAGACATGACCATAAAAGTAATAATTTGCACTCTTGGGGCAGTTTTGTTGACAAAATAGAGATAGCTCAAAATTGAGAAATTTCGACAGGCGGCCAGTCATTAATTTTTCCCAAAATATTAAATTTTCTGGATCACTAGGAAATTAGTCTAAAACAATGTGCTGACACTAGACATGACCATAAAAGTAATAATTTGCACTCTTAGGGCAGTTTTGTTGACAAAATAGAGATAGCTCAAAATTGAGAAATTTCGACAGGCGGCCGATCATTGATTTTTCCCAAAATATAAAAGTTTCTGGATCACTAGGAAATTAGTCTAAAACAATGTGCTGACACTAGACATGACCATAAAAGTAATAATTTGCACTCTTGGGGCAGTTTTGTTGTCAAAATAGAGATAGCTCAAAATTGAGAAATTTCGACAGGCGGCCGTTCATTGATTTTTCCTAAAATATTAAAGTTTCTGGATCACTAGGAAATTAGTCTAAAACAATGTGCTGACACTAGACATGACCATAAAAGTAATAATTTGCACTCTTGGGGCAGTTTTGTTGTCAAAATAGAGATAGCTCAAAATTGAGAAATTTCGACAGGCGGCCGTTCATTGATTTTTCCTAAAATATGAAAGTTTCTGGATCACTAGGAAATTAGTCTAAAACAATGTGCTGACACTAGACATGACCATAAAAGTAATAATTTGCACTCTTGGGGCAGTTTTGTTGTCAAAATAGAGATAGCTCAAAATTGAGAAATTTCGACAGGCGGCCGTTCATGGATTTTTCCCAAAATATAAAAGTTTCTGGATCACTAGGAAATTAGTCTAAAACAATGTGCTGACACTAGACATGACAAAAAAAAAATAATAATTTGCACTCTTGGGGCAGTTTTGTTGACAAAATAGCAATTGCTCAAAATTGAGAAATTTCGACAGGCGACCGGTCATTAATTTTTCCCAGAATATAAAAGTTTCTGGATCACTAGGAAATTAGTCTAAAACAATGTGCTGACACTAGACATGACCATAAAAGTAATAATTTGCACTCTTGGGGCAGTTTTGTTGACAAAATAGAGATAGCTCAAAATTGAGAAATTTCGACAGGCGGCCAGTCATTAATTTTTCCCAAAATATTAAAGTTTCTAGATCACTAGGAAATTAGTCTAAAACAATGTGCTGAAACTAGACATGACCATAAAAGTAATAATTTGCACAATTGGGGCAGTTTTGTTGACAAAATAGAGATAGATCAAAACTGAGAAATTTCGACAGGCGGCCATTCATGGATTTTTCCTAAAATATGAAATTTTCTGGATCACTAGGAAATTAGTCTAAAACAATGTGCTGACACTAGACATGACCATAAAAGTAATAATTTGCACTCTTTGGGCAGTTTTGTTGACAAAATAGAGATAGCTCAAAATTGAGAAATTTCGACAGGCGGCCGTTCATGGATTTTCCCAAAATATAAAAGTTTCTGGATCACTAGGAAATTAGTCTAAAACAATGTGCTGACACTAGACATGACCATAAAAGTAATAATTTGCACTCTTGGGGCAGTTTTGTTGTCAAAATAGAGATAGCTCAAAATTGAGAAATTTCGACAGGCGGCCGACCATTGATTTTTCCCAAAATATAACAGTTTCTGGATCACTAGGAAATTAGTCTAAAACAATGTGCTGACACTAGACATGACCATAAAAGTAATAATTTGCACTCTTTGGGCAGTTTTGTTGACAAAATAGAGATAGATCAAAACTGAGAAATTTCGACAGGCGGCCGTTCATGGATGTTTCCTAAATTATGAAAGTTTCTGGATCACATTGAAATTAGTCTAAAACAGTGTGCTGACACTAGACATGACCATAAAAGTAATAATTTGCACTCTTGGGGCAGTTTTGTTGTCAAAATAGAGATAGCTCAAAATTGAGAAATTTCGACAGGCGGCCGTTCATGGATTTTTCCCAAAATATAAAAGTTTCTGGATCACTAGGAAATTAGTCTAAAACAATGTGCTGACACTAGACATGACAATAAAAATAATAATTTGCACTCTTGGGGCAGTTTTGTTGACAAAATACAGATAGCTCAAAATTGAGAAATTTCGACAGGCGGCCAGTCATTAATTTTTCCCAAAATATTAAAGTTTCTGGATCACTAGGAAATTAGTCTAAAACAATGTGCTGACACTAGACATGACCATAAAAGTAATAATTTGCACAATTGGGGCAGTTTTGTTGACAAAATAGAGATAGCTCAAAATTGAGAAATTTCGACAGGCGGCCGTTCATGGATTTTCCCAAAATATAAAAGTTTCTGGATCACTAGGAAATTAGTCTAAAACAATGTGCTGACACTAGACATGACCATAAAAGTAATAATTTGCACTCTTGGGGCAGTTTTGTTGTCAAAATAGAGATAGCTCAAAATTGAGAAATTTCGACAGGCGGCCGACCATTGATTTTTCCCAAAATATAACAGTTTCTGGATCACTAGGAAATTAGTCTAAAACAATGTGCTGACACTAGACATGACCATAAAAGTAATAATTTGCACTCTTTGGGCAGTTTTGTTGACAAAATAGAGATAGATCAAAACTGAGAAATTTCGACAGGCGGCCGTTCATGGATGTTTCCTAAATTATGAAAGTTTCTGGATCACATGGAAATTAGTCTAAAACAGTGTGCTGACACTAGACATGACCATAAAAGTAATAATTTGCACTCTTGGGGCAGTTTTGTTGTCAAAATAGAGATAGCTCAAAATTGAGAAATTTCGACAGGCGGCCGTTCATGGATTTTTCCCAAAATATAAAAGTTTCTGGATCACTAGGAAATTAGTCTAAAACAATGTGCTGACACTAGACATGACAATAAAAATAATAATTTGCACTCTTGGGGCAGTTTTGTTGACAAAATAGAGATAGCTCAAAATTGAGAAATTTCGACAGGCGGCCAGTCATTAATTTTTCCCAAAATATTAAAGTTTCTGGATCACTAGGAAATTAGTCTAAAACAATGTGCTGACACTAGACATGACCATAAAAGTAATAATTTGCACAATTGGGGCAGTTTTGTTGATAAAATAGAGATAGATCAAAACTGAGAAATTTCGACAGGCGGCCGTTCATGGATTTTTCCTAAAATATGAAATTTTCTGGATCACTAGGAAATTAGTCTAAAACAATGTGCTGACACTAGACATGACCATAAAAGTAATAATTTGCACTCTTAGGGCAGTTTTGTTGACAAAATAGAGATAGCTCAAAATTGAGAAATTTCGACAGGCGGCCGATCATTGATTTTTCCCAAAATATAAAAGTTTCTGGATCACTAGGAAATTAGTCTAAAACAATGTGCTGACACTAGACATGACCATAAAAGTAATAATTTGCACTCTTGGGGCAGTTTTGTTGACACGGCCGTTCATGGATTTTTCCTAAAATATGAAAGATTCTGGATCACTAGGAAATTAGTCTAAAACAATGTGCTGACACTAGACATGACCATAAAAGTAATAATTTGCACTCTTGGGGCAGTTTTGTTGACAAAATAGAGATAGCTCAAAATTGAGAAATTTCAACAGGCGGCCGTTCATGTATTTTTCCTAAAATATGAAAGATTCTGGATCACTAGGAAATTAGTCTAAAACAATGTGCTGACACTAGACATGACCATAAAAGTAATAATTTGCACTCTTGGGGCAGTTTTGTTGACAAAATAGAGATAGCTTAAAATTGAGAAATTTCGACAGGCGGCCGTTCATTGATTTTTCCTAAAATATGAAAGTTTCTGGATCACTAGGAAATTAGTCTAAAACAATGTGCTGACACTAGACATGACCATAAAAGTAATAATTTGCACTCTTGGGGCAGTTTTGTTGTCAAAATAGAGATAGCTTAAAATTGAGAAATTTCGACAGGCGGCCGTTCATGGATTTTTCCCAAAATATAAAAGTTTCTGGATCACTAGGAAATTAGTCTAAAACAATGTGCTGACACTAGAAATGACAATAAAAATAATAATTTGCACTCTTGGGGCAGTTTTGTTGACAAAATAGCAATTGCTCAAAATTGAGAAATTTCGACAGGCGGCCGGTCATTAATTTTTCCCAGAATATAAAAGTTTCTGGATCACTAGGAAATTAGTCTAAAACAATGTGCTGACACTAGACATGACCATAAAAGTAATAATTTGCACTCTTGGGGCAGTTTTGTTGACAAAATAGAGATAGCTCAAAATTGAGAAATTTCGACAGGTGGCCGGTCATTGATTTTTCCCAAAAAATAAAAGTTTCTGGATCACTAGGAAATTAGTCTAAAACAATGTGCTGACACTAGACATGACCATAAAAGTAATAATTTGCACTCTTTGGGCAGTTTTGTTGACAAAATAGAGATAGATCAAAACTGAGAAATTTCGACAGGCGGCCATTCATGGATGTTTCCCAAAATATAAAAGTTTCTGGATCACTAGGAAATTAGTCTAAAACAATGTGCTGACACTAGACATGACCATAAAAGTAATAATTTGCACAATTGGGGCAGTTTTGTTGACAAAATAGAGATAGATCAAAACTGAGAAATTTCGACAGGCGGCTGATCATTGATTTTTCCCAAAATATACAAGTTTCTGGATCACTAGGAAATTAGTCTAAAACAATGTGCTGACACTAGACATGACCATAAAAGTAATAATTTGCACTCTTGGGGCAGTTTTGTTGACAAAATAGAGATAGCTCAAAATTGAGAAATTTCGACAGGCGGCCGGCCGTTCATGGATTTTTCCCAAAATATGAAAGATTTTGGATCACTAGGAAATTAGTCTAAAACAATGTGCTGACACTAGACATGACCATAAAAGTAATAATTTGCACTCTTTGGGCAGTTTTGTTGACAAAATAGAGATAGATCAAAACTGAGAAATTTCGACAGGCGGCCATTCATGGATGTTTCCCAAAATATAAAAGTTTCTCGATCACTAGGAAATTAGTCTAAAACAATGTGCTGACACTAGACATGACCATAAAAGTAATAATTTGCACTTCTGGGGCAGTTTTGTTGACAAAATAGAGATAGCTCAAAATTGAGAAATTTCGACAGGCGGCCGTTCATGGATTTTTCCCAAAATATAAAAGTTTCTGGATCACATGGAAATTAGTCTAAAACAATGTGCTGACACTAGACATGACCATAAAAGTAATAATTTGCACTCTTGGGGCAGTTTTGTTGTCAAAATAGAGATAGCTCAAAATTGAGAAATTTCGACAGGCGGCCGTTCATGGATTTTTTCCCAAAATATAAAAGTTTCTGGATCACTAGGAAATTAGTCTAAAACAATGTGCTGACACTAGACATGACAATAAAAATAATAATTTGCACTCTTGGGGCAGTTTTGTTGACAAAATAGCAATTGCTCAAAATTGAGAAATTTCGACAGGCGGCCGGTCATTAATTTTTCCCAGAATATAAAAGTTTCTGGATCACTAGGAAATTAGTCTAAAACAATGTGCTGACACTAGACATGACCATAAAAGTAATAATTTGCACTCTTGGGGCAGTTTTGTTGACAAAATAGAGATAGCTCAAAATTGAGAAATTTTGACAGGCGGCCGTTCATTAATTTTTCCCAAAATATTAAAGTTTCTGGATCACTAGGAAATTAGTCTAAAACAATGTGCTGACACTAGACATGACCATAAAAGTAATAATTTGCACTCTTGGGGCAGTTTTGTTGACAAAATAGAGATAGCTCAAAATTGAGAAATTTCGACAGGCGGCCGGTCATTAATTTTTCCCAAAATATTAAAGTTTCTGGATCACTAGGAAATTAGTCTAAAACAATGTGCTGACACTAGACATGACCATAAAAGTAATAATTTGCACAATTGGGGCAGTTTTGTTGACAAAATAGAGATAGATCAAAACTGAGAAATTTCGACAGGCTTTTCATAGATTTTTCCCAAAATATAAAAGTTTCTGGATCACTAGGAAATTAGTCTAAAACAATGTGCTGACACTAGACATGACCATAAAAGTAATAATTTGCACTTTTGGGGCAGTTTTGTTGACAAAATAGGAATTGCTCAAAATTGTGAAATTTCGACAGGCGGCCGTTCATGGATTTTTCCCAGAATATAAAAGTTTCTGGATCACTAGGAAATTAGTCTAAAACAATGTGCTGACACTAGACATGACCATGAAAGTAATAATTTGCACTCTTGGAGCAGTTTTGTTGACAAAATAGAGATAGCTCAAAATTGAGAAATTTCGACAGGCGGCCGGTCATTAGTTTTTCCCAAAATATTAAAGTTTCTGGATCACTAGGAAATTAGTCTAAAACAATGTGCTGACACTAGACATGACCATAAAAGTAATAATTTGCACAATTGGGGCAGTTTTGTTGACAAAATAGAGATAGATCAAAACTGAGAAATTTCGACAGGCGGCCGTTCATGGATTTTTTCCAAAAATATAAAAGTTTCTGGATCACTAGGAAATTAGTCTAAAACAATGTGCTGACACTAGACATGACCATAAAAGTAATAATTTGCACTTTTGGGGCAGTTTTGTTGACAAAATAGAGATAGCTCAAAATTGAGAAATTTAGACAGGCGGCCGTTCATGGATTTTTCCCAAAATATTAAAGTTTCTGGATCACATGGAAATTAGTCTAAAACAATGTGCTGACACTAGACATGACCATAAAAGTAATAATTTGCACTCTTGGGGCCATCTTTAGTAAATCACAAACTACTGTAAATAACCATGTTGTGTAAATCACAAACTACTGTAAATAACCATGTTTGGTAAATCACAAACTACTGTAGATAACCATGTTTGGTAAATCACAAACTACTCTTGATAACCAGGTTTGGTAAATCACAAACTACTGTAAATAACCATGTTTGGTAAATCACAAACTACTGTAAATAACCATGTTTGCTAAAACACAAACTACTGTAAATAACCATATTTGGTAAATCACAAACTACTGTAAATAATTGACCATGTTTGGTAAATCACAAACTACTGTAAATAACCATGTTTGGTAAATCACAAACTACTGTAAATAACCATGTTTGGTAAATCACAAATTACTGTAGATAACCATGTTTGGTAAATCACAAACTACTGTAGATAGCCATCTTTAGTAAATCACAAACTACTGTAAATAACCATGTTGTGTAAATCACAAACTACTGTAAATAACCATGTTTGGTAAATCACAAACTACTCTTGATAACCAGGTTTGGTAAATCACAAACTACTGTAAATAACCATGTTTGGTAAATCACAAACTACTGTAAATAACCATGTTTGCTAAAACACAAACTACTGTAGATAACCATGTTTGGTAAATCACAAACTACTGTAAGTAACCATGTTTGGTAAATCACAAACAACTGAAGATAACCATGCTTAGTAAATCACAATCTACTGTAAATAACCATGTTGTGTAAATCACAAACTACTGTAAATAACCATGTTTGGTAACTCACAAACTACTGTAAATAACCATGTTTGGTAAATCACAACATACTCTTGATAACCAGGTTTGGTAAATCACAAACTACTGTAAATAACCATGTTTGGTAAATCACAAACTACTGTAAATAACCATGTTTGGTAAATCACAAACTACTGTAAATAACCATGTTTGGTAAATCACAAACTACTGTAGATAACCATGTTTGGTAAATCACAAACTACTGTAGATAACCATGTTTAGTAAATCACAAACTACTGTAGATAACCATGTTTCATGTTTAGTAAATCACAAACTACTGAAGATAACCATGTTTGGTAAATCACAAACTACTGTAAATAACCATGCTTAGTAAATCACAAACTACTGTAGATAACCATGTTTAGTAAATCACAAACTACTGAATATAACCATGTCTAATAAATCACAAACTACTGAATATAAACTTGCTTAGCAAATCGCACACTACAGAAAATAACCATTTTTAGTAAATCACAAACTACTGAATATAAACTTGCTTAGTCAATCACAAACTACTGAAGATAATCATGCTTAGTAAATCACCAACTACTGAATGTAATCTTACTTAGTAAATCACACACTACTGAAGATAACCATGTTTAGTAAATCACAAACTACTGAAGATAACCATGTTTAGTAAATCACACACTACTTCTTCTTCTTCTTTCGTTCGTTTGCTTAGTCAATCACAAACTACTGAAGATAATCATGCTTAGTAAATCACCAACTACTGAAGATAACCATGTTTAGTAAATCACAAACTTCTGAAGATAACCATGTTTAGTAAATCACAAACTACTGAATATAAACTTGCTTAGTAAATCACAAACTACTGTAGATAACCAGATTTAGTAAATCACAAACTACTGTAAATAACCATGTTTGGTAAATCACAAACTACTGTAGATAACCATGTTTGGTAAATCACAAACTACTGTAGATAGCCATCTTTAGTAATTTACAAACTACTGTAAATAACCATGTTGTGTAAATCACAAACTACTGTAGATAACCAGGTTTAGTAAATCACAAACTAATGTAAATAACCAGGTTTAGTAAATCACAAACTACTGTAGATAATCAGGTTTAGTAAATCACAAACTAATGTAGATAACCAGGTTTAGTAAATCACACACTACTGAAGATAACCGTGTTTATTAAATCACAAACTAAAGAAGGTAATCATGCTTAGTAAATCACAAACTACTGTAGAATGTTTGGTAAATCACAAACTACTGTAAATAACCATGTTTGGTAAATCACAAACTACTGTAGATAACCATGTTTGGTAAATCACAAACTACTGTAGATAGCCATCTTTAGTAAATCACAAACTACTGTAGATAACCATGTTTAGTAAATCGCAAACTACTGAATATAAGCTTGCTTAGTAAATCACAAACTACTGAATATAACCATGTCTAATAAATCACAAACTACTGTGAAACAAAAACACTTGCTTAGCAAATCACACACTACAGAAAATAACCATTTTTAGTAAATCACAAACTACTGAATATAAACTTGCTTAGTCAATCACAAACTACTGAATATAAACTTGCTTAGTAAATCACAAACTACTGTAGATAACCAGGTTTAGTAAATCACAAACTAATGTAAATAACCAGGTTTAGTAAATCACAAACTACTGTAGATAATCAGGTTTAGTAAATCACAAACTAATGTAGATAACCAGGTTTAGTAAATCACACACTACTGAAGATAACCGTGTTTAGTAAATCACAAACTAAAGAAGGTAATCATGCTTAGTAAATCACAAACTACTGTAGATAACCATGCTTGGTGAATCACAAACTACTCTTGATAACCAGGTTTGGTAAATCACAAACTACTGTAAATAACCATGTTTGGTAAATCACAAACTACTGTAAATAGCCATGTTTGCTAAAACACAAACTACTGTAAATAACCATATTTGGTAAATCACAAACTACTGTAAATAATTGACCATGTTTGGTAAATCACAAACTACTGTAAATAACCATGTTTGGTAAATCACAAACTACTGTAAATAATTGACCATGTTTGGTAAATCACAAACTACTGTAAATAACCATGTTTGGTAAATCACAAACTACTGTAAATAACCATGTTTGCTAAAACACAAACTACTGTAGATAACCATGTTTGGTAAATCACAAACTACTGTAAGTAACCATGTTTGGTAAATCACAAACAACTGAAGGTAACCATGCTTAGTAAATCACAATCTACTGTAGATAACAATCTTTAGTGAATCACAAACTACTGTAAATAACCATATTTGGTAAATCACAAACTACTGTAAATAATTGACCATGTTTGGTAAATCACAAACTACTGTAGATAACCATATTTGGTAAATCACAAACTACTGTAGATAACCATGTTTGGTAAATCACAAATTACTGTAGATAACCATGTTTGGTAAATCACAAACTACTCTTGATAAACAGGTTTGGTAAATCACAAACTACTGTAAATAACCATGTTTGGTAAATCACAAACTACTGTAAATAACCATGTTTGGTAAATCACAAATTACTGTAGATAACCATGTTTGGTAAATCACAAACTACTATAGATAGCCATCTTTAGTAAATCAAACACTACTGTAAATAACCATGTTGTGTAAATCAGAAACTACTGTAAATAATTGACCATGTTTGGTCAATCACAAACTACTGTAAATAACCATGTTTGGTAAATCACAAACTACTGTTAATAACCATGTTTGGTAAATCACAAACTACTGTAAATAACCATGTTTGGTAAATCACAAACTACTGTAAATAACCATGTTTGGTAAATCACAAACTACTGTAGATAACCATGTTTGGTAAATCACAAACTACTGTAGATAGCCATCTTTAGTAAATCGCAAACTACTGAATATAAGCTTGCTTAGTAAATCACAAACTACTGAATATAACCATGTCTAATAAATCACAAACTACTGAATATAAACTTGCTTAGCAAATCACACACTACAGAAAATAACCATTTTTAGTAAATCACAAACTACTGAATATAACCATGTTTAGTAAATCACACACTACTTCTTCTTCTTCTTTCGTTCGTTTGCTTAGTCATTCACAAACTACTGAAGATAATCATGCTTAGTAAATCACCAACTACTGAAGATAACCATGTTTAGTAAATCACAAACTACTGAAGATAACCATGTTTAGTAAATCACAAACTACTGAATATAAACTTGCTTAGTAAATCACAAACTACTGTAGATAACCAGGTTTAGTAAATCACAAACTAATGTAAATAACCAGGTTTAATAAATCACAAACTACTGTAGATAATCAGGTTTAGTAAATCACAAACTAATGTAGATAACCAGGTTTAGTAAATCACACACTACTGAAGATAACCATGTTTAGTAAATCACAAACTACTGAAGATAACCATGTTTAGTAAATCACAAACTACTGAATATAAACTTGCTTAGTAAATCACAAACTACTGTAGATAACCAGGTTTAGTAAATCACAAACTAATGTAAATAACCAGGTTTAATAAATCACAAACTACTGTAGATAATCAGGTTTAGTAAATCACAAACTAATGTAGATAACCAGGTTTAGTAAATCACACACTACTGAAGATAACCATGTTTAGTAAATCACAAACTAAAGAAGGTAATCATGCTTAGTAAATCACAAACTACTGTAGATAACCATGGTTGGTGAATCACAAACTACTGTAGAAAACCATGTGTAGTAAATCACAAACTACTCTTGATAACCAGGTTTGGTAAATCACAAACTACTGTAAATAGCCATGTTTGGTAAATCACAAACTACTGTAAATAACCATGTTTGCTAAAACACAAACTACTGTAAATAACCATATTTGGTAAATCACAAACTACTGTAAATAACCATGTTTGGTAAATCACAAACTACTGTAAATAACCATGTTTGGTAAATCACAAACTACTGTAAATAACCATGTTTGGTAAATCACAAATTACTGTAGATAACCATGTTTGGTAAAACACAAACTACTGTAGATAGCCATCTTTAGTAAATCACAAACTACTGTAAATAACCATGTTGTGTAAATCACAAACTACTGTAAATAACCATCTTTGGTAAATCACAAACTACTGTAGATAACCAGGTTTAGTAAATCACAAACTACTATAGATAGCCATCTTTAGTAAATCAAACGCTACTGTAAATAACCATGTTGTGTAAATCAGAAACTACTGTAAATAACCATGTTTGGTAAATCACAAACTACTGTAAATAACCATGTTTGGTAAATCACAAATTACTGTAGATAACCATGTTTGGTAAATCACAAACTACTATAGATAGCCATCTTTAGTAAATCAAACACTACTGTAAATAACCATGTTGTGTAAATCAGAAACTACTGTAAATAATTGACCATGTTTGGTCAATCACAAACTACTGTAAATAACCATGTTTGGTAAATCACAAACTACTGTTAATAACCATGTTTGGTAAATCACAAACTACTGTAAATAACCATGTTTGGTAAATCACAAACTACTGTAAATAACCATGTTTGGTAAATCACAAACTACTGTAGATAACCATGTTTGGTAAATCACAAACTACTGTAGATAGCCATCTTTAGTAAATCGCAAACTACTGAATATAAGCTTGCTTAGTAAATCACAAACTACTGAATATAACCATGTCTAATAAATCACAAACTACTGAATATAAACTTGCTTAGCAAATCACACACTACAGAAAATAACCATTTTTAGTAAATCACAAACTACTGAATATAAACTTGCTTAGTCAATCACAAACTACTGAAGATAATCATGCTTAGTAAATCACCAACTACTGAATGTAATCTTACTTAGTAAATCACACACTACTGAAGATAACCATGTTTAGTAAATCACAAACTACTGAAGATAACCATGTTTAGTAAATCACACACTACTTCTTCTTCTTCTTTCGTTCGTTTGCTTAGTCAATCACAAACTACTGAAGATAATCATGCTTAGTAAATCACCAACTACTGAAGATAACCATGTTTAGTAAATCACAAACTACTGAAGATAACCATGTTTAGTAAATCACAAACTACTGAATATAAACTTGCTTAGTAAATCACAAACTACTGTAGATAACCAGGTTTAGTAAATCACAAACTAATGTAAATAACCAGGTTTAATAAATCACAAACTACTGTAGATAATCAGGTTTAGTAAATCACAAACTAATGTAGATAACCAGGTTTAGTAAATCACACACTACTGAAGATAACCGTGTTTAGTAAATCACAAACTAAAGAAGGTAATCATGCTTAGTAAATCACAAACTACTGTAGATAACCATGGTTGGTGAATCACAAACTACTCTTGATAAACAGGTTTGGTAAATCACAAACTACTGTAAATAACCATGTTTGGTAAATCACAAACTACTGTAAATAGCCATGTTTGCTAAAACACAAACTACTGTAAATAACCATATTTGGTAAATCACAAACTACTGTAAATAATTGACCATGTTTGGTAAATCACAAACTACTGTAAATAACCATGTTTGGTAAATCACAAACTACTGTAAATAATTGACCATGTTTGGTAAATCACAAACTACTGTAAATAACCATGTTTGGTAAATCACAAACTACTGTAAATAACCATGTTTGCTAAAACACAAACTACTGTAGATAACCATGTTTGGTAAATCACAAACTACTGTAAATAACCATGTTTGGTAAATCACAAACAACTGAAGGTAACCATGCTTAGTAAATCACAATCTACTGTAGATAACAATCTTTAGTGAATCACAAACTACTGTAAATAACCATATTTGGTAAATCACAAACTACTGTAAATAATTGACCATGTTTGGTAAATCACAAACTACTGTAGATAACCATATTTGGTAAATCACAAACTACTGTAGATAACCATGTTTGGTAAATCACAAATTACTGTAGATAACCATGTTTGGTAAATCACAAACTACTCTTGATAAACAGGTTTGGTAAATCACAAACTACTGTAAATAACCATGTTTGGTAAATCACAAACTACTGTAAATAACCATGTTTGGTAAATCACAAATTACTGTAGATAACCATGTTTGGTAAATCACAAACTACTATAGATAGCCATCTTTAGTAAATCAAACACTACTGTAAATAACCATGTTGTGTAAATCAGAAACTACTGTAAATAATTGACCATGTTTGGTCAATCACAAACTACTGTAAATAACCATGTTTGGTAAATCACAAACTACTGTTAATAACCATGTTTGGTAAATCACAAACTACTGTAAATAACCATGTTTGGTAAATCACAAACTACTGTAAATAACCATGTTTGGTAAATCACAAACTACTGTAGATAACCATGTTTGGTAAATCACAAACTACTGTAGATAGCCATCTTTAGATCACAAACTACTGTAGATAACCATGTTTAGTAAATCGCAAACTACTGAATATAAGCTTGCTTAGTAAATCACAAACTACTGAATATAACCATGTCTAATAAATCACAAACTACTGTGAAACAAAAACACTTGCTTAGCAAATCACACACTACAGAAAATAACCATTTTTAGTAAATCACAAACTACTGAATATAAACTTGCTTAGTCAATCACAAACTACTGAATATAAACTTGCTTAGTAAATCACAAACTACTGTAGATAACCAGGTTTAGTAAATCACAAACTAATGTAAATAACCAGGTTTAGTAAATCACAAACTACTGTAGATAATCAGGTTTAGTAAATCACAAACTAATGTAGATAACCAGGTTTAGTAAATCACACACTACTGAAGATAACCGTGTTTAGTAAATCACAAACTAAAGAAGGTAATCATGCTTAGTAAATCACAAACTACTGTAGATAACCATGCTTGGTGAATCACAAACTACTCTTGATAACCAGGTTTGGTAAATCACAAACTACTGTAAATAACCATGTTTGGTAAATCACAAACTACTGTAAATAGCCATGTTTGCTAAAACACAAACTACTGTAAATAACCATATTTGGTAAATCACAAACTACTGTAAATAATTGACCATGTTTGGTAAATCACAAACTACTGTAAATAACCATGTTTGGTAAATCACAAACTACTGTAAATAATTGACCATGTTTGGTAAATCACAAACTACTGTAAATAACCATGTTTGGTAAATCACAAACTACTGTAAATAACCATGTTTGCTAAAACACAAACTACTGTAGATAACCATGTTTGGTAAATCACAAACTACTGTAAGTAACCATGTTTGGTAAATCACAAACAACTGAAGGTAACCATGCTTAGTAAATCACAATCTACTGTAGATAACAATCTTTAGTGAATCACAAACTACTGTAAATAACCATATTTGGTAAATCACAAACTACTGTAAATAATTGACCATGTTTGGTAAATCACAAACTACTGTAGATAACCATATTTGGTAAATCACAAACTACTGTAGATAACCATGTTTGGTAAATCACAAATTACTGTAGATAACCATGTTTGGTAAATCACAAACTACTCTTGATAAACAGGTTTGGTAAATCACAAACTACTGTAAATAACCATGTTTGGTAAATCACAAACTACTGTAAATAACCATGTTTGGTAAATCACAAATTACTGTAGATAACCATGTTTGGTAAATCACAAACTACTATAGATAGCCATCTTTAGTAAATCAAACACTACTGTAAATAACCATGTTGTGTAAATCAGAAACTACTGTAAATAATTGACCATGTTTGGTCAATCACAAACTACTGTAAATAACCATGTTTGGTAAATCACAAACTACTGTTAATAACCATGTTTGGTAAATCACAAACTACTGTAAATAACCATGTTTGGTAAATCACAAACTACTGTAAATAACCATGTTTGGTAAATCACAAACTACTGTAGATAACCATGTTTGGTAAATCACAAACTACTGTAGATAGCCATCTTTAGTAAATCGCAAACTACTGAATATAAGCTTGCTTAGTAAATCACAAACTACTGAATATAACCATGTCTAATAAATCACAAACTACTGAATATAAACTTGCTTAGCAAATCACACACTACAGAAAATAACCATTTTTAGTAAATCACAAACTACTGAATATAACCATGTTTAGTAAATCACACACTACTTCTTCTTCTTCTTTCGTTCGTTTGCTTAGTCATTCACAAACTACTGAAGATAATCATGCTTAGTAAATCACCAACTACTGAAGATAACCATGTTTAGTAAATCACAAACTACTGAAGATAACCATGTTTAGTAAATCACAAACTACTGAATATAAACTTGCTTAGTAAATCACAAACTACTGTAGATAACCAGGTTTAGTAAATCACAAACTAATGTAAATAACCAGGTTTAATAAATCACAAACTACTGTAGATAATCAGGTTTAGTAAATCACAAACTAATGTAGATAACCAGGTTTAGTAAATCACACACTACTGAAGATAACCATGTTTAGTAAATCACAAACTACTGAAGATAACCATGTTTAGTAAATCACAAACTACTGAATATAAACTTGCTTAGTAAATCACAAACTACTGTAGATAACCAGGTTTAGTAAATCACAAACTAATGTAAATAACCAGGTTTAATAAATCACAAACTACTGTAGATAATCAGGTTTAGTAAATCACAAACTAATGTAGATAACCAGGTTTAGTAAATCACACACTACTGAAGATAACCATGTTTAGTAAATCACAAACTAAAGAAGGTAATCATGCTTAGTAAATCACAAACTACTGTAGATAACCATGGTTGGTGAATCACAAACTACTGTAGAAAACCATGTGTAGTAAATCACAAACTACTCTTGATAACCAGGTTTGGTAAATCACAAACTACTGTAAATAGCCATGTTTGGTAAATCACAAACTACTGTAAATAACCATGTTTGCTAAAACACAAACTACTGTAAATAACCATATTTGGTAAATCACAAACTACTGTAAATAATTGACCATGTTTGGTAAATCACAAACTACTGTAAATAACCATGTTTGGTAAATCACAAACTACTGTAAATAACCATGTTTGGTAAATCACAAATTACTGTAGATAACCATGTTTGGTAAAACACAAACTACTGTAGATAGCCATCTTTAGTAAATCACAAACTACTGTAAATAACCATGTTGTGTAAATCACAAACTACTGTAAATAACCATCTTTGGTAAATCACAAACTACTGTAGATAACCAGGTTTAGTAAATCACAAACTACTATAGATAGCCATCTTTAGTAAATCAAACGCTACTGTAAATAACCATGTTGTGTAAATCAGAAACTACTGTAAATAACCATGTTTGGTAAATCACAAACTACTGTAAATAACCATGTTTGGTAAATCACAAATTACTGTAGATAACCATGTTTGGTAAATCACAAACTACTATAGATAGCCATCTTTAGTAAATCAAACACTACTGTAAATAACCATGTTGTGTAAATCAGAAACTACTGTAAATAATTGACCATGTTTGGTCAATCACAAACTACTGTAAATAACCATGTTTGGTAAATCACAAACTACTGTTAATAACCATGTTTGGTAAATCACAAACTACTGTAAATAACCATGTTTGGTAAATCACAAACTACTGTAAATAACCATGTTTGGTAAATCACAAACTACTGTAGATAACCATGTTTGGTAAATCACAAACTACTGTAGATAGCCATCTTTAGTAAATCGCAAACTACTGAATATAAGCTTGCTTAGTAAATCACAAACTACTGAATATAACCATGTCTAATAAATCACAAACTACTGAATATAAACTTGCTTAGCAAATCACACACTACAGAAAATAACCATTTTTAGTAAATCACAAACTACTGAATATAAACTTGCTTAGTCAATCACAAACTACTGAAGATAATCATGCTTAGTAAATCACCAACTACTGAATGTAATCTTACTTAGTAAATCACACACTACTGAAGATAACCATGTTTAGTAAATCACAAACTACTGAAGATAACCATGTTTAGTAAATCACACACTACTTCTTCTTCTTCTTTCGTTCGTTTGCTTAGTCAATCACAAACTACTGAAGATAATCATGCTTAGTAAATCACCAACTACTGAAGATAACCATGTTTAGTAAATCACAAACTACTGAAGATAACCATGTTTAGTAAATCACAAACTACTGAATATAAACTTGCTTAGTAAATCACAAACTAATGTAGATAACCAGGTTTAGTAAATCACACACTACTGAAGATAACCGTGTTTAGTAAATCACAAACTAAAGAAGGTAATCATGCTTAGTAAATCACAAACTACTGTAGATAACCATGCTTGGTGAATCACAAACTACTGTAGAAAACCATGTGTAGTAAATCACAAACTACTCTTGATGACCAGGTTTGGTAAATCACAAACTACTGTAAATAACCATGTTTGGTAAATCACAAACTACTGTAAATAACCATGTTTGCTAAAACACAAACTACTGTAAATAACCATATTTGGTAAATCACAAACTACTGTAAATAATTGACCATGTTTGGTAAATCACAAACTACTGTAAATAACCATGTTTGGTAAATCACAAACTACTGTAAATAACCATGTTTGCTAAATCACAAACTACTGTAAATAACCATGTTTGCTAAAACACAAACTACTGTAGATAACCATGTTTGGTAAATCACAAACTACTGTAAGTAACCATGTTTGGTAAATCACAAACAATTGAAGGTAACCATGCTTAGTAAATCACAATCTACTGTAGATAACAATCTTTAGTGAATCACAAACTACTGTAGAAAACCATGTGTAGTAAATCACAAACTACTCTTGATGACCAGGTTTGGTAAATCACAAACTACTGTAAATAACCATGTTTGGTAAATCACAAACTACTGTAAATAACCATGTTTGCTAAAACACAAACTACTGTAAATAACCATATTTGGTAAATCACAAACTACTGTAAATAATTGACCATGTTTGGTAAATCACAAACTACTGTAAATAACCATGTTTGGTAAATCACAAACTACTGTAAATAACCATGTTTGGTAAATCACAAATTACTGTAAATAACCATATTTGGTAAATCACAAACTACTGTAAATAATTGACCATGTTTGGTTAATCACAAACTACTGTAGATAACCATATTTGGTAAATCACAAACTACTGTAGATAACCATGTTTGGTAAATCACAAATTACTGTAGATAACCATGTTTGGTAAATCACAAACTACTCTTGATAAACAGGTTTGGTAAATCACAAACTACTGTAAATAACCATGTTTGGTAAATCACAAATTACTGTAGATAACCATGTTTGGTAAATCACAAACTACTATAGATAGCCATCTTTAGTAAATCAAAACCTACTGTAAATAACCATGTTGTGTAAATCAGAAACTACTGTAAATAATTGACCATGTTTGGTCAATCACAAACTACTGTAAATAACCATGTTTGGTAAATCACAAACTACTGTAAATAACCATGTTTGGTAAATCACAAACTACTGTAAATAACCATGTTTGGTAAATCACAAACTACTGTAAATAACCATGTTTGGTAAATCACAAACTACTGTAGATAACCATGTTTGGTAAATCACAAACTACTGTAGATAACCATGTTTAGTAAATCGCAAACTACTGAATATAAGCTTGCTTAGTAAATCACAAACTACTGAATATAACCATGTCTAATAAATCACAAACTACTGAATATAAACTTGCTTAGCAAATCACACACTACAGAAAATAACAATTTTTAGTAAATCACAAACTACTGAATATAAACTTGCTTAGTCAATCACAAACTACTGAAGATAATTAGGTTTAGGAAATCACAAACTACTGTAGATAACCAGGTTTAGTAAATCACAAACTACTGTAGATAACCATGTTTAGTAACTCACAAACTACTGAAGGCAACCATGTTTAGTAAATCACAAACTACTGTAGATAACCATGGTTAGTAATCACAAACTACTGTAGAGAACCAGGTTTGGTAAATCACAAACTACTGAAAGTAACCATGCTTGGTAAATCACAAAGTACTGAAGGTAACCATGCTTGGTAAATCACAAACTACTGAACGTTACCATGCTTGCTAAATCACAAACTACTGAAGGTAACCATGCTTGCTAAATCACAAACTACTGTAGATAACCATGCTTGGTAAATCACAAACTACTTTAGATAACCATGCTTGGTAAATCACAAACTACTGTAGATAACCATGCTTAGTAAATCACAAACTACTGTAGATAACCATGTTTAGTAAATCACAAACTACTGAATATAACCATGTCTAATAAATCACAAACTACTGAATATAAACTTGCTTAGCAAATCGCACACTACAGAAAATAACCATTTTTAGTAAATCACAAACTACTGAATATAAACTTGCTTAGTCAATCACAAACTACTGAAGATAATCATGCTTAGTAAATCACCAACTACTGAATGTAATCTTACTTAGTAAATCACAAACTACTGTAGATAACCAGGTTTAGTAAATCACAAACTAATGTAAATAACCAGGTTTAATAAATCACAAACTACTGTAGATAATCAGGTTTAGTAAATCACAAACTAATGTAGATAACCAGGTTTAGTAAATCACACACTACTAAAGATAACCATGTTTAGTAAATCACAAACTAAAGAAGGTAATCATGCTTAGTAAATCACAAACTACTGTAGATAACCATGGTTGGTGAATCACAAACTACTGTAGAAAACCATGTGTAGTAAATCACAAACTACTCTTGATAACCAGGTTTGGTAAATCACAAACTACTGTAAATAGCCATGTTTGGTAAATCACAAACTACTGTAAATAACCATGTTTGCTAAAACACAAACTACTGTAAATAACCATATTTGGTAAATCACAAACTACTGTAAATAATTGACCATGTTTGGTAAATCTCAAACTACTGTAAATAACCATGTTTGGTAAATCACAAACTACTGTAAATAACCATGTTTGGTAAATCACAAATTACTGTAGATAACCATGTTTGGTAAAACACAAACTACTGTAGATAGCCATCTTTAGTAAATCACAAACTACTGTAAATAACCATGTTGTGTAAATCACAAACTACTGTAAATAACCATCTTTGGTAAATCACAAACTACTGTAGATAACCAGGTTTAGTAAATCACAAACTACTATAGATAGCCATCTTTAGTAAATCAAACGCTACTGTAAATAACCATGTTGTGTAAATCAGAAACTACTGTAAATAACCATGTTTGGTAAATCACAAACTACTGTAAATAACCATGTTTGGTAAATCACAAATTACTGTAGATAACCATGTTTGGTAAATCACAAACTACTATAGATAGCCATCTTTAGTAAATCAAACACTACTGTAAATAACCATGTTGTGTAAATCAGAAACTACTGTAAATAATTGACCATGTTTGGTCAATCACAAACTACTGTAAATAACCATGTTTGGTAAATCACAAACTACTGTTAATAACCATGTTTGGTAAATCACAAACTACTGTAAATAACCATGTTTGGTAAATCACAAACTACTGTAAATAACCATGTTTGGTAAATCACAAACTACTGTAGATAACCATGTTTGGTAAATCACAAACTACTGTAGA
Source organism: Cepaea hortensis (assembly GCA_963921405.1). Classification (NCBI taxonomy): domain Eukaryota; kingdom Metazoa; phylum Mollusca; class Gastropoda; order Stylommatophora; family Helicidae; genus Cepaea; species Cepaea hortensis. The sequence goes on from OY992893.1 coordinate 91,890,216, forward strand.
TAGCCATCTTTAGTAAATCGCAAACTACTGAATATAAGCTTGCTTAGTAAATCACAAACTACTGAATATAACCATGTCTAATAAATCACAAACTACTGAATATAAACTTGCTTAGCAAATCACACACTACAGAAAATAACCATTTTTAGTAAATCACAAACTACTGAATATAAACTTGCTTAGTCAATCACAAACTACTGAAGATAATCATGCTTAGTAAATCACCAACTACTGAATGTAATCTTACTTAGTAAATCACACACTACTGAAGATAACCATGTTTAGTAAATCACAAACTACTGAAGATAACCATGTTTAGTAAATCACACACTACTTCTTCTTCTTCTTTCGTTCGTTTGCTTAGTCAATCACAAACTACTGAAGATAATCATGCTTAGTAAATCACCAACTACTGAAGATAACCATGTTTAGTAAATCACAAACTACTGAAGATAACCATGTTTAGTAAATCACAAACTACTGAATATAAACTTGCTTAGTAAATCACAAACTACTGTAGATAACCAGGTTTAGTAAATCACAAACTAATGTAAATAACCAGGTTTAATAAATCACAAACTACTGTAGATAATCAGGTTTAGTAAATCACAAACTAATGTAGATAACCAGGTTTAGTAAATCACACACTACTGAAGATAACCGTGTTTAGTAAATCACAAACTAAAGAAGGTAATCATGCTTAGTAAATCACAAACTACTGTAGATAACCATGGTTGGTGAATCACAAACTACTCTTGATAAACAGGTTTGGTAAATCACAAACTACTGTAAATAACCATGTTTGGTAAATCACAAACTACTGTAAATAACCATGTTTGGTAAATCACAAATTAGTGTAGATAACCATGTTTGGTAAATCACAAACTACTATAGATAGCCATCTTTAGTAAATCAAAAACTACTGTAAATAACCATGTTGTGTAAATCAGAAACTACTGTAAATAATTGACCATGTTTGGTCAATCACAAACTACTGTAAATAACCATGTTTGGTAAATCACAAACTACTGTTAATAACCATCTTTGGTAAATCACAAACTACTGTAAATAACCATGTTTGGTAAATCACAAACTACTGTTAATAACCATGTTTGGTAAATCACAAACTACTGTAAATAACCATGTTTGGTAAATCACAAACTACTGTAGATAGCCATGTTTGGTAAATCACAATCTACTGTAAATAACCATGTTTGGTAAATCACAAACTACTGTAGATAGCCATCTTTAGTAATTCACAAACTACTGTAAATAACCATGTTGTGTAAATCACAAACTACTGTAAATAACCATGTTTGGTAACTCACAAACTACTGTAAATAACCATGTTTGGTAAATCACAACATACTCTTGATAACCAGGTTTGGTAAATCACAAACTACTGTAAATAACCATGTTTGGTAAATCACAAACTACTGTAGATAGCCATCTTTAGTAATTCACAAACTACTGTAAATAACCATGTTGTGTAAATCACAAACTACTGTAAATAACCATGTTTGGTAACTCACAAACTACTGTAAATAACCATGTTTGGTAAATCACAACATACTCTTGATAACCAGGTTTGGTAAATCACAAACTACTGTAAATAACCATGTTTGGTAAATCACAAACTACTGTAAATAACCATGTTTGGTAAATCACAAACTACTGTAAATAACCATGTTTGGTAAATCACAAACTACTGTAGATAACCATGTTTGGTAAATCACAAACTACTGTAGATAACCATGTTTAGTAAATCACAAACTACTGTAGATAACCATGTTTCATGTTTAGTAAATCACAAACTACTGAAGATAACCATGTTTGGTAAATCACAAACTACTGTAAATAACCATGCTTAGTAAATCACAAACTACTGCAGATAACCATGTTTAGTAAATCACAAACTACTGAATATAACCATGTCTAATAAATCACAAACTACTGAATATAAACTTGCTTAGCAAATCGCACACTACAGAAAATAACCATTTTTAGTAAATCACAAACTACTGAATATAAACTTGCTTAGTCAATCACAAACTACTGAAGATAATCATGCTTAGTAAATCACCAACTACTGAATGTAATCTTACTTAGTAAATCACACACTACTGAAGATAACCATGTTTAGTAAATCACAAACTACTGAAGATAACCATGTTTAGTAAATCACACACTACTTCTTCTTCTTCTTTCGTTCGTTTGCTTAGTCAATCACAAACTACTGAAGATAATCATGCTTAGTAAATCACCAACTACTGAAGATAACCATGTTTAGTAAATCACAAACTTCTGAAGATAACCATGTTTAGTAAATCACAAACTACTGAATATAAACTTGCTTAGTAAATCACAAACTACTGTAGATAACCAGGTTTAGTAAATCACAAACTAATGTAAATAACCAGGTTTAGTAAATCACAAACTACTGTAGATAATCAGGTTTAGTAAATCACAAACTAATTTAGATAACCAGGTTTAGTAAATCACACACTACTGAAGATAACCATGTTTAGTAAATCACAAACTAAAGAAGGTAATCATGCTTAGTAAATCACAAACTACTGTAGATAACCATGCTTGGTGAATCACAAACTACTGTAGAAAACCATGTGTAGTAAATCACAAACTACTCTTGATAACCAGGTTTGGTAAATCACAAACTACTGTAAATAACCATATTTGGTAAATCACAAACTACTGTAAATAATTGACCATGTTTGGTAAATCACAAACTACTGTAAATAACCATGTTTGGTAAATCACAAACTACTGTAAATAACCATGTTTGGTAAATCACAAATTACTGTAGATAACCATGTTTGGTAAAACACAAACTACTGTAGATAGCCATCTTTAGTAAATCACAAACTACTGTAAATAACCATGTTGTGTTAATCACAAACTACTGTAAATAACCATGTTTGGTAAATCACAAACTACTGTAAATAACCATGTTTGCTAAAACACAAACTACTGTAGATAACCATGTTTGGTAAATCACAAACTACTGTAAGTAACCATGTTTGGTAAATCACAAACAACTGAAGGTAACCATGCTTAGTAAATCACAATCTACTGTAGATAGCCATCTTTAGTAAATCACAAACTACTGTAAATAACCATGTTGTGTAAATCACAAACTACTGTAAATAACCATGTTTGGTAAATCACAAACTACTGTAGATAACCAGGTTTAGTAAATCACAAACTACTATAGATAGCCATCTTTAGTAAATCAAACACTACTGTAAATAACCATGTTGTGTAAATCAGAAACTACTGTAAATAATTGACCATGTTTGGTCTATCACAAACTACTGTAAATAACCATGTTTGGTAAATCACAAACTACTGTTAATAACCATGTTTGGTAAATCACAAACTACTGTAAATAACCATGTTTGGTAAATCACAAACTACTCTTGATAAACAGGTTTGGTAAATCACAAACTACTGTAAATAACCATGTTTGGTAAATCACAAACTACTGTAAATAACCATGTTTGGTAAATCACAAATTACTGTAGATAACCATGTTTGGTAAATCACAAACTACTATAGATAGCCATCTTTAGTAAATCAAACACTACTGTAAATAACCATGTTGTGTAAATCAGAAACTACTGTAAATAATTGACCATGTTTGGTCAATCACAAACTACTGTAAATAACCATGTTTGGTAAATCACAAACTACTGTTAATAACCATGTTTGGTAAATCACAAACTACTGTAAATAACCATGTTTGGTAAATCACAAACTACTGTAAATAACCATGTTTGGTAAATCACAAACTACTGTAGATAACCATGTTTGGTAAATCACAAACTACTGTAGATAGCCATCTTTAGTAATTTACAAACTACTGTAAATAACCATGTTGTGTAAATCACAAACTACTGTAGATAACCAGGTTTAGTAAATCACAAACTAATGTAAATAACCAGGTTTAGTAAATCACAAACTACTGTAGATAATCAGGTTTAGTAAATCACAAACTAATGTAGATAACCAGGTTTAGTAAATCACACACTACTGAAGATAACCGTGTTTATTAAATCACAAACTAAAGAAGGTAATCATGCTTAGTAAATCACAAACTACTGTAGAATGTTTGGTAAATCACAAACTACTGTAAATAACCATGTTTGGTAAATCACAAACTACTGTAAATAACCATGTTTGGTAAATCACAAACTACTGTAGATAACCATGTTTAGTAAATCACAAACTACTGTAGATAACCATGTTTAGTAAATCGCAAACTACTGAATATAAGCTTGCTTAGTAAATCACAAACTACTGAATATAACCATGTCTAATAAATCACAAACTACTGAATATAAACTTGCTTAGCAAATCACACACTACAGAAAATAACCATTTTTAGTAAATCACAAACTACTGAATATAAACTTGCTTAGTCAATCACAAACTACTGAAGATAATCATGCTTAGTAAATCACCAACTACTGAATGTAATCTTACTTAGTAAATCACACACTACTGAAGATAACCATGTTTAGTAAATCACAAACTACTGAAGATAACCATGTTTAGTAAATCACACACTACTTCTTCTTCTTCTTTCGTTCGTTTGCTTAGTCAATCACAAACTACTGAAGATAATCATGCTTAGTAAATCACCAACTACTGAAGATAACCATGTTTAGTAAATCACAAACTACTGAAGATAACCATGTTTAGTAAATCACAAACTACTGAATATAAACTTGCTTAGTAAATCACAAACTACTGTAGATAACCAGGTTTAGTAAATCACAAACTAATGTAGATAACCAGGTTTAGTAAATCACAAACTACTGTAGATAACCAGTTTTAGTAAATCACAAACTAATGTAGATAACCAGGTTTAGTAAATCACACACTACTGAAGATAACCGTGTTTAGTAAATCACAAACTACAGAAGGTAATCATGCTTAGTAAATCACAAACTACTGTAGATAACCATGCTTGGTGAATCACAAACTACTGTAGAAAACCATGTGTAGTAAATCACAAACTACTGTAGATAATCAGGTTTAGGAAATCACAAACTACTGTAGATAACCAGGTTTAGTAAATCACAAACTACTGTAGATAACCATGTTTAGTAACTCACAAACTACTGAAGGCAACCATGTTTAGTAAATCACAAACTACTGTAGATAACCATGGTTAGTAATCACAAACTACTGTAGAGAACCAGGTTTGGTAAATCACAAACTACTGAAAGTAACCATGCTTGGTAAATCACAAAGTACTGAAGGTAACCATGCTTGGTAAATCACAAACTACTGAACGTTACCATGCTTGCTAAATCACAAACTACTGAAGGTAACCATGCTTGCTAAATCACAAACTACTGTAGATAACCATGCTTGGTAAATCACAAACTACTTTAGATAACCATGCTTGGTAAATCACAAACTACTGTAGATAACCATGCTTAGTAAATCACAAACTACTGTAGATAACCATGTTTAGTAAATCACAAACTACTGAATATAACCATGTCTAATAAATCACAAACTACTGAATATAAACTTGCTTAGCAAATCGCACACTACAGAAAATAACCATTTTTAGTAAATCACAAACTACTGAATATAAACTTGCTTAGTCAATCACAAACTACTGAAGATAATCATGCTTAGTAAATCACCAACTACTGAATGTAATCTTACTTAGTAAATCACACACTACTGAAGATAACCATGTTTAGTAAATCACAAACTACTGAAGATAACCATGTTTAGTAAATCACACACTACTTCTTCTTCTTCTTTCGTTCGTTTGCTTAGTCAATCACAAACTACTGAAGATAATCATGCTTAGTAAATCACCAACTACTGAAGATAACCATGTTTAGTAAATCACAAACTACTGAAGATAACCATGTTTAGTAAATCACAAACTACTGAATATAAACTTGCTTAGTAAATCACAAACTACTGTAGATAACCAGGTTTAGTAAATCACAAACTAATGTAAATAACCAGGTTTAGTAAATCACAAACTACTGTAGATAATCAGGTTTAGTAAATCACAAACTAATGTAGATAACCAGGTTTAGTAAATCACACACTACTGAAGATAACCGTGTTTAGTAAATCACAAACTAAAGAAGGTAATCATGCTTAGTAAATCACAAACTACTGTAGATAACCATGCTTGGTGAATCACAAACTACTGTAGAAAACCATGTGTAGTAAATCACAAACTACTCTTGATAACCAGGTTTGGTAAATCACAAACTACTGTAAATAACCATGTTTGGTAAATCACAAACTACTGTAAATAGCCATGTTTGCTAAAACACAAACTACTGTAAATAACCATATTTGGTAAATCACAAACTACTGTAAATAATTGACCATGTTTGGTAAATCACAAACTACTGTAAATAACCATGTTTGGTAAATCACAAACTACTGTAAATAACCATGTTTGGTAAATCACAAATTACTGTAGATAACCATGTTTGGTAAAACACAAACTACTGTAGATAGCCATCTTTAGTAAATCACAAACTACTGTAAATAACCATGTTGTGTTAATCACAAACTACTGTAAATAACCATGTTTGGTAAATCACAAACTACTGTAAATAACCATGTTTGCTAAAACACAAACTACTGTAGATAACCATGTTTGGTAAATCACAAACTACTGTAAGTAACCATGTTTGGTAAATCACAAACAACTGAAGGTAACCATGCTTAGTAAATCACAAACTACTATAGATAGCCATCTTTAGTAAATCAAACACTACTGTAAATAACCATGTTGTGTAAATCAGAAACTACTGTAAATAATTGACCATGTTTAGTAAATCACAAACTACTGAAGATAACCATGTTTAGTAAATCACAAACTACTGAATATAAACTTGCTTAGTAAATCACAAACTACTGTAGATAACCAGGTTTAGTAAATCACAAACTAATGTAAATAACCAGGTTTAATAAATCACAAACTACTGTAGATAATCAGGTTTAGTAAATCACAAACTAATGTAGATAACCAGGTTTAGTAAATCACACACTACTGAAGATAACCGTGTTTAGTAAATCACAAACTAAAGAAGGTAATCATGCTTAGTAAATCACAAACTACTGTAGATAACCATGGTTGGTGAATCACAAACTACTCTTGATAAACAGGTTTGGTAAGTCACAAACTACTGTAAATAACCATGTTTGGTAAATCACAAACTACTGTAAATAACCATGTTTGGTAAATCACAAATTAGTGTAGATAACCATGTTTGGTAAATCACAAACTACTATAGATAGCCATCTTTAGTAAATCAAAAACTACTGTAAATAACCATGTTGTGTAAATCAGAAACTACTGTAAATAATTGACCATGTTTGGTCAATCACAAACTACTGTAAATAACCATGTTTGGTAAATCACAAACTACTGTTAATAACCATCTTTGGTAAATCACAAACTACTGTAAATAACCATGTTTGGTAAATCACAAACTACTGTTAATAACCATGTTTGGTAAATCACAAACTACTGTAAATAACCATGTTTGGTAAATCACAAACTACTGTAGATAGCCATGTTTGGTAAATCACAAACTACTGTAAATAACCATGTTTGGTAAATCACAAACTACTGTAGATAGCCATCTTTAGTAATTCACAAACTACTGTAAATAACCATGTTGTGTAAATCACAAACTACTGTAAATAACCATGTTTGGTAACTCACAAACTACTGTAAATAACCATGTTTGGTAAATCACAACATACTCTTGATAACCAGGTTTGGTAAATCACAAACTACTGTAAATAACCATGTTTGGTAAATCACAAACTACTGTAAATAACCATGTTTGGTAAATCACAAACTACTGTAAATAACCATGTTTGGTAAATCACAAACTACTGTAAATAACCATGTTTGGTAAATCACAAACTACTGTAGATAACCATGTTTAGTAAATCACAAACTACTGTAGATAACCATGTTTCATGTTTAGTAAATCACAAACTACTGAAGATAACCATGTTTGGTAAATCACAAACTACTGTAAATAACCATGCTTAGTAAATCACAAACTACTGCAGATAACCATGTTTAGTAAATCACAAACTACTGAATATAACCATGTCTAATAAATCACAAACTACTGAATATAAACTTGCTTAGCAAATCGCACACTACAGAAAATAACCATTTTTAGTAAATCACAAACTACTGAATATAAACTTGCTTAGTCAATCACAAACTACTGAAGATAATCATGCTTAGTAAATCACCAACTACTGAATGTAATCTTACTTAGTAAATCACACACTACTGAAGATAACCATGTTTAGTAAATCACAAACTACTGAAGATAACCATGTTTAGTAAATCACACACTACTTCTTCTTCTTCTTTCGTTCGTTTGCTTAGTCAATCACAAACTACTGAAGATAATCATGCTTAGTAAATCACCAACTACTGAAGATAACCATGTTTAGTAAATCACAAACTTCTGAAGATAACCATGTTTAGTAAATCACAAACTACTGAATATAAACTTGCTTAGTAAATCACAAACTACTGTAGATAACCAGGTTTAGTAAATCACAAACTAATGTAAATAACCAGGTTTAGTAAATCACAAACTACTGTAGATAATCAGGTTTAGTAAATCACAAACTAATTTAGATAACCAGGTTTAGTAAATCACACACTACTGAAGATAACCATGTTTAGTAAATCACAAACTAAAGAAGGTAATCATGCTTAGTAAATCACAAACTACTGTAGATAACCATGCTTGGTGAATCACAAACTACTGTAGAAAACCATGTGTAGTAAATCACAAACTACTCTTGATAACCAGGTTTGGTAAATCACAAACTACTGTAAATAACCATATTTGGTAAATCACAAACTACTGTAAATAATTGACCATGTTTGGTAAATCACAAACTACTGTAAATAACCATGTTTGGTAAATCACAAACTACTGTAAATAACCATGTTTGGTAAATCACAAATTACTGTAGATAACCATGTTTGGTAAAACACAAACTACTGTAGATAGCCATCTTTAGTAAATCACAAACTACTGTAAATAACCATGTTGTGTTAATCACAAACTACTGTAAATAACCATGTTTGGTAAATCACAAACTACTGTAAATAACCATGTTTGCTAAAACACAAACTACTGTAGATAACCATGTTTGGTAAATCACAAACTACTGTAAGTAACCATGTTTGGTAAATCACAAACAACTGAAGGTAACCATGCTTAGTAAATCACAATCTACTGTAGATAGCCATCTTTAGTAAATCACAAACTACTGTAAATAACCATGTTGTGTAAATCACAAACTACTGTAAATAACCATGTTTGGTAAATCACAAACTACTGTAGATAACCAGGTTTAGTAAATCACAAACTACTATAGATAGCCATCTTTAGTAAATCAAACACTACTGTAAATAACCATGTTGTGTAAATCAGAAACTACTGTAAATAATTGACCATGTTTGGTCTATCACAAACTACTGTAAATAACCATGTTTGGTAAATCACAAACTACTGTTAATAACCATGTTTGGTAAATCACAAACTACTGTAAATAACCATGTTTGGTAAATCACAAACTACTCTTGATAAACAGGTTTGGTAAATCACAAACTACTGTAAATAACCATGTTTGGTAAATCACAAACTACTGTAAATAACCATGTTTGGTAAATCACAAATTACTGTAGATAACCATGTTTGGTAAATCACAAACTACTATAGATAGCCATCTTTAGTAAATCAAACACTACTGTAAATAACCATGTTGTGTAAATCAGAAACTACTGTAAATAATTGACCATGTTTGGTCAATCACAAACTACTGTAAATAACCATGTTTGGTAAATCACAAACTACTGTTAATAACCATGTTTGGTAAATCACAAACTACTGTAAATAACCATGTTTGGTAAATCACAAACTACTGTAAATAACCATGTTTGGTAAATCACAAACTACTGTAGATAACCATGTTTGGTAAATCACAAACTACTGTAGATAGCCATCTTTAGTAATTTACAAACTACTGTAAATAACCATGTTGTGTAAATCACAAACTACTGTAGATAACCAGGTTTAGTAAATCACAAACTAATGTAAATAACCAGGTTTAGTAAATCACAAACTACTGTAGATAATCAGGTTTAGTAAATCACAAACTAATGTAGATAACCAGGTTTAGTAAATCACACACTACTGAAGATAACCGTGTTTATTAAATCACAAACTAAAGAAGGTAATCATGCTTAGTAAATCACAAACTACTGTAGAATGTTTGGTAAATCACAAACTACTGTAAATAACCATGTTTGGTAAATCACAAACTACTGTAAATAACCATGTTTGGTAAATCACAAACTACTGTAGATAACCATGTTTAGTAAATCACAAACTACTGTAGATAACCATGTTTAGTAAATCGCAAACTACTGAATATAAGCTTGCTTAGTAAATCACAAACTACTGAATATAACCATGTCTAATAAATCACAAACTACTGAATATAAACTTGCTTAGCAAATCACACACTACAGAAAATAACCATTTTTAGTAAATCACAAACTACTGAATATAAACTTGCTTAGTCAATCACAAACTACTGAAGATAATCATGCTTAGTAAATCACCAACTACTGAATGTAATCTTACTTAGTAAATCACACACTACTGAAGATAACCATGTTTAGTAAATCACAAACTACTGAAGATAACCATGTTTAGTAAATCACACACTACTTCTTCTTCTTCTTTCGTTCGTTTGCTTAGTCAATCACAAACTACTGAAGATAATCATGCTTAGTAAATCACCAACTACTGAAGATAACCATGTTTAGTAAATCACAAACTACTGAAGATAACCATGTTTAGTAAATCACAAACTACTGAATATAAACTTGCTTAGTAAATCACAAACTACTGTAGATAACCAGGTTTAGTAAATCACAAACTAATGTAGATAACCAGGTTTAGTAAATCACAAACTACTGTAGATAACCAGTTTTAGTAAATCACAAACTAATGTAGATAACCAGGTTTAGTAAATCACACACTACTGAAGATAACCGTGTTTAGTAAATCACAAACTACAGAAGGTAATCATGCTTAGTAAATCACAAACTACTGTAGATAACCATGCTTGGTGAATCACAAACTACTGTAGAAAACCATGTGTAGTAAATCACAAACTACTGTAGATAATCAGGTTTAGGAAATCACAAACTACTGTAGATAACCAGGTTTAGTAAATCACAAACTACTGTAGATAACCATGTTTAGTAACTCACAAACTACTGAAGGCAACCATGTTTAGTAAATCACAAACTACTGTAGATAACCATGGTTAGTAATCACAAACTACTGTAGAGAACCAGGTTTGGTAAATCACAAACTACTGAAAGTAACCATGCTTGGTAAATCACAAAGTACTGAAGGTAACCATGCTTGGTAAATCACAAACTACTGAACGTTACCATGCTTGCTAAATCACAAACTACTGAAGGTAACCATGCTTGCTAAATCACAAACTACTGTAGATAACCATGCTTGGTAAATCACAAACTACTTTAGATAACCATGCTTGGTAAATCACAAACTACTGTAGATAACCATGCTTAGTAAATCACAAACTACTGTAGATAACCATGTTTAGTAAATCACAAACTACTGAATATAACCATGTCTAATAAATCACAAACTACTGAATATAAACTTGCTTAGCAAATCGCACACTACAGAAAATAACCATTTTTAGTAAATCACAAACTACTGAATATAAACTTGCTTAGTCAATCACAAACTACTGAAGATAATCATGCTTAGTAAATCACCAACTACTGAATGTAATCTTACTTAGTAAATCACACACTACTGAAGATAACCATGTTTAGTAAATCACAAACTACTGAAGATAACCATGTTTAGTAAATCACACACTACTTCTTCTTCTTCTTTCGTTCGTTTGCTTAGTCAATCACAAACTACTGAAGATAATCATGCTTAGTAAATCACCAACTACTGAAGATAACCATGTTTAGTAAATCACAAACTACTGAAGATAACCATGTTTAGTAAATCACAAACTACTGAATATAAACTTGCTTAGTAAATCACAAACTACTGTAGATAACCAGGTTTAGTAAATCACAAACTAATGTAAATAACCAGGTTTAGTAAATCACAAACTACTGTAGATAATCAGGTTTAGTAAATCACAAACTAATGTAGATAACCAGGTTTAGTAAATCACACACTACTGAAGATAACCGTGTTTAGTAAATCACAAACTAAAGAAGGTAATCATGCTTAGTAAATCACAAACTACTGTAGATAACCATGCTTGGTGAATCACAAACTACTGTAGAAAACCATGTGTAGTAAATCACAAACTACTCTTGATAACCAGGTTTGGTAAATCACAAACTACTGTAAATAACCATGTTTGGTAAATCACAAACTACTGTAAATAGCCATGTTTGCTAAAACACAAACTACTGTAAATAACCATATTTGGTAAATCACAAACTACTGTAAATAATTGACCATGTTTGGTAAATCACAAACTACTGTAAATAACCATGTTTGGTAAATCACAAACTACTGTAAATAACCATGTTTGGTAAATCACAAATTACTGTAGATAACCATGTTTGGTAAAACACAAACTACTGTAGATAGCCATCTTTAGTAAATCACAAACTACTGTAAATAACCATGTTGTGTTAATCACAAACTACTGTAAATAACCATGTTTGGTAAATCACAAACTACTGTAAATAACCATGTTTGCTAAAACACAAACTACTGTAGATAACCATGTTTGGTAAATCACAAACTACTGTAAGTAACCATGTTTGGTAAATCACAAACAACTGAAGGTAACCATGCTTAGTAAATCACAAACTACTATAGATAGCCATCTTTAGTAAATCAAACACTACTGTAAATAACCATGTTGTGTAAATCAGAAACTACTGTAAATAATTGACCATGTTTAGTAAATCACAAACTACTGAAGATAACCATGTTTAGTAAATCACAAACTACTGAATATAAACTTGCTTAGTAAATCACAAACTACTGTAGATAACCAGGTTTAGTAAATCACAAACTAATGTAAATAACCAGGTTTAATAAATCACAAACTACTGTAGATAATCAGGTTTAGTAAATCACAAACTAATGTAGATAACCAGGTTTAGTAAATCACACACTACTGAAGATAACCGTGTTTAGTAAATCACAAACTAAAGAAGGTAATCATGCTTAGTAAATCACAAACTACTGTAGATAACCATGGTTGGTGAATCACAAACTACTCTTGATAAACAGGTTTGGTAAGTCACAAACTACTGTAAATAACCATGTTTGGTAAATCACAAACTACTGTAAATAACCATGTTTGGTAAATCACAAATTAGTGTAGATAACCATGTTTGGTAAATCACAAACTACTATAGATAGCCATCTTTAGTAAATCAAAAACTACTGTAAATAACCATGTTGTGTAAATCAGAAACTACTGTAAATAATTGACCATGTTTGGTCAATCACAAACTACTGTAAATAACCATGTTTGGTAAATCACAAACTACTGTTAATAACCATCTTTGGTAAATCACAAACTACTGTAAATAACCATGTTTGGTAAATCACAAACTACTGTTAATAACCATGTTTGGTAAATCACAAACTACTGTAAATAACCATGTTTGGTAAATCACAAACTACTGTAGATAGCCATGTTTGGTAAATCACAAACTACTGTAAATAACCATGTTTGGTAAATCACAAACTACTGTAAATAACCATGTTTGGTAAATCACAAACTACTGTAAATAACCATGTTTCGTAAATCACAAATTACTGTAGATAACCATGTTTGGTAAATCACAAACTACTCTTGACAAACAGGTTTGGTAAATCACAAACTACTGTAGATAACCATGTTTGGTAAATCACAAATTACTGTAGATAACCATATTTGGTAAATCACAAACTACTCTTGATAAACAGGTTTGGTAAATCACAAACTACTGTAAATAACCATGTTTGGTAAATCACAAACTACTGTAAATAACCATGTTCGGTAAATCACAAATTACTGTAGATAACCATGTTTGGTAAATCACAAACTACTGAAGGCAACCATGTTTAGTAAATCACAAACTACTGTAGATAACCATGGTTAGTAATCACAAACTACTGTAGAGAACCAGGTTTGGTAAATCACAAACTACTGAAAGTAACCATGCTTGGTAAATCACAAAGTACTGAAGGTAACCATGCTTGGTAAATCACAAACTACTGAACGTTACCATGCTTGCTAAATCACAAACTACTGAAGGTAACCATGCTTGCTAAATCACAAACTACTGTAGATAACCATGCTTGGTAAATCACAAACTACTTTAGATAACCATGCTTGGTAAATCACAAACTACTGTAGATAACCATGCTTAGTAAATCACAAACTACTGTAGATAACCATGTTTAGTAAATCACAAACTACTGAATATAACCATGTCTAATAAATCACAAACTACTGAATATAAACTTGCTTAGCAAATCGCACACTACAGAAAATAACCATTTTTAGTAAATCACAAACTACTGAATATAAACTTGCTTAGTCAATCACAAACTACTGAAGATAATCATGCTTAGTAAATCACCAACTACTGAATGTAATCTTACTTAGTAAATCACACACTACTGAAGATAACCATGTTTAGTAAATCACAAACTACTGAAGATAACCATGTTTAGTAAATCACACACTACTTCTTCTTCTTCTTTCGTTCGTTTGCTTAGTCAATCACAAACTACTGAAGATAATCATGCTTAGTAAATCACCAACTACTGAAGATAACCATGTTTAGTAAATCACAAACTACTGAAGATAACCATGTTTAGTAAATCACAAACTACTGAATATAAACTTGCTTAGTAAATCACAAACTACTGTAGATAACCAGGTTTAGTAAATCACAAACTAATGTAAATAACCAGGTTTAGTAAATCACAAACTACTGTAGATAATCAGGTTTAGTAAATCACAAACTAATGTAGATAACCAGGTTTAGTAAATCACACACTACTGAAGATAACCGTGTTTAGTAAATCACAAACTAAAGAAGGTAATCATGCTTAGTAAATCACAAACTACTGTAGATAACCATGCTTGGTGAATCACAAACTACTGTAGAAAACCATGTGTAGTAAATCACAAACTACTCTTGATAACCAGGTTTGGTAAATCACAAACTACTGTAAATAACCATGTTTGGTAAATCACAAACTACTGTAAATAGCCATGTTTGCTAAAACACAAACTACTGTAAATAACCATATTTGGTAAATCACAAACTACTGTAAATAATTGACCATGTTTGGTAAATCACAAACTACTGTAAATAACCATGTTTGGTAAATCACAAACTACTGTAAATAACCATGTTTGGTAAATCACAAATTACTGTAGATAACCATGTTTGGTAAAACACAAACTACTGTAGATAGCCATCTTTAGTAAATCACAAACTACTGTAAATAACCATGTTGTGTTAATCACAAACTACTGTAAATAACCATGTTTGGTAAATCACAAACTACTGTAAATAACCATGTTTGCTAAAACACAAACTACTGTAGATAACCATGTTTGGTAAATCACAAACTACTGTAAGTAACCATGTTTGGTAAATCACAAACAACTGAAGGTAACCATGCTTAGTAAATCACAAACTACTATAGATAGCCATCTTTAGTAAATCAAACACTACTGTAAATAACCATGTTGTGTAAATCAGAAACTACTGTAAATAATTGACCATGTTTAGTAAATCACAAACTACTGAAGATAACCATGTTTAGTAAATCACAAACTACTAAATATAAACTTGCTTAGTAAATCACAAACTACTGTAGATAACCAGGTTTAGTAAATCACAAACTAATGTAAATAACCAGGTTTAATAAATCACAAACTACTGTAGATAATCAGGTTTAGTAAATCACAAACTAATGTAGATAACCAGGTTTAGTAAATCACACACTACTGAAGATAACCGTGTTTAGTAAATCACAAACTAAAGAAGGTAATCATGCTTAGTAAATCACAAACTACTGTAGATAACCATGGTTGGTGAATCACAAACTACTCTTGATAAACAGGTTTGGTAAGTCACAAACTACTGTAAATAACCATGTTTGGTAAATCACAAACTACTGTAAATAACCATGTTTGGTAAATCACAAACTACTGTAAATAATTGACCATGTTTGGTAAATCACAAACTACTGTAAATAACCATGTTTGGTAAATCACAAACTACTGTAAATAACCATGTTTGGTAAATCACAAATTACTGTAGATAACCATGTTTGGTAAAACACAAACTACTGTAGATAGCCATCTTTAGTAAATCACAAACTACTGTAAATAACCATGTTGTGTTAATCACAAACTACTGTAAATAACCATGTTTGGTAAATCACAAACTACTGTAAATAACCATGTTTGCTAAAACACAAACTACTGTAGATAACCATGTTTGGTAAATCACAAACTACTGTAAGTAACCATGTTTGGTAAATCACAAACAACTGAAGGTAACCATGCTTAGTAAATCACAATCTACTGTAGATAGCCATCTTTAGTAAATCACAAACTACTGTAAATAACCATGTTGTGTAAATCACAAACTACTGTAAATAACCATGTTTGGTAAATCACAAACTACTGTAGATAACCAGGTTTAGTAAATCACAAACTACTATAGATAGCCATCTTTAGTAAATCAAACACTACTGTAAATAACCATGTTGTGTAAATCAGAAACTACTGTAAATAATTGACCATGTTTGGTCTATCACAAACTACTGTAAATAACCATGTTTGGTAAATCACAAACTACTGTTAATAACCATGTTTGGTAAATCACAAACTACTGTAAATAACCATGTTTGGTAAATCACAAACTACTCTTGATAAACAGGTTTGGTAAATCACAAACTACTGTAAATAACCATGTTTGGTAAATCACAAACTACTGTAAATAACCATGTTTGGTAAATCACAAATTACTGTAGATAACCATGTTTGGTAAATCACAAACTACTATAGATAGCCATCTTTAGTAAATCAAACACTACTGTAAATAACCATGTTGTGTAAATCAGAAACTACTGTAAATAATTGACCATGTTTGGTCAATCACAAACTACTGTAAATAACCATGTTTGGTAAATCACAAACTACTGTTAATAACCATGTTTGGTAAATCACAAACTACTGTAAATAACCATGTTTGGTAAATCACAAACTACTGTAAATAACCATGTTTGGTAAATCACAAACTACTGTAGATAACCATGTTTGGTAAATCACAAACTACTGTAGATAGCCATCTTTAGTAATTTACAAACTACTGTAAATAACCATGTTGTGTAAATCACAAACTACTGTAGATAACCAGGTTTAGTAAATCACAAACTAATGTAAATAACCAGGTTTAGTAAATCACAAACTACTGTAGATAATCAGGTTTAGTAAATCACAAACTAATGTAGATAACCAGGTTTAGTAAATCACACACTACTGAAGATAACCGTGTTTATTAAATCACAAACTAAAGAAGGTAATCATGCTTAGTAAATCACAAACTACTGTAGAATGTTTGGTAAATCACAAACTACTGTAAATAACCATGTTTGGTAAATCACAAACTACTGTAAATAACCATGTTTGGTAAATCACAAACTACTGTAGATAACCATGTTTAGTAAATCACAAACTACTGTAGATAACCATGTTTAGTAAATCGCAAACTACTGAATATAAGCTTGCTTAGTAAATCACAAACTACTGAATATAACCATGTCTAATAAATCACAAACTACTGAATATAAACTTGCTTAGCAAATCACACACTACAGAAAATAACCATTTTTAGTAAATCACAAACTACTGAATATAAACTTGCTTAGTCAATCACAAACTACTGAAGATAATCATGCTTAGTAAATCACCAACTACTGAATGTAATCTTACTTAGTAAATCACACACTACTGAAGATAACCATGTTTAGTAAATCACAAACTACTGAAGATAACCATGTTTAGTAAATCACACACTACTTCTTCTTCTTCTTTCGTTCGTTTGCTTAGTCAATCACAAACTACTGAAGATAATCATGCTTAGTAAATCACCAACTACTGAAGATAACCATGTTTAGTAAATCACAAACTACTGAAGATAACCATGTTTAGTAAATCACAAACTACTGAATATAAACTTGCTTAGTAAATCACAAACTACTGTAGATAACCAGGTTTAGTAAATCACAAACTAATGTAGATAACCAGGTTTAGTAAATCACAAACTACTGTAGATAACCAGTTTTAGTAAATCACAAACTAATGTAGATAACCAGGTTTAGTAAATCACACACTACTGAAGATAACCGTGTTTAGTAAATCACAAACTACAGAAGGTAATCATGCTTAGTAAATCACAAACTACTGTAGATAACCATGCTTGGTGAATCACAAACTACTGTAGAAAACCATGTGTAGTAAATCACAAACTACTGTAGATAATCAGGTTTAGGAAATCACAAACTACTGTAGATAACCAGGTTTAGTAAATCACAAACTACTGTAGATAACCATGTTTAGTAACTCACAAACTACTGAAGGCAACCATGTTTAGTAAATCACAAACTACTGTAGATAACCATGGTTAGTAATCACAAACTACTGTAGAGAACCAGGTTTGGTAAATCACAAACTACTGAAAGTAACCATGCTTGGTAAATCACAAAGTACTGAAGGTAACCATGCTTGGTAAATCACAAACTACTGAACGTTACCATGCTTGCTAAATCACAAACTACTGAAGGTAACCATGCTTGCTAAATCACAAACTACTGTAGATAACCATGCTTGGTAAATCACAAACTACTTTAGATAACCATGCTTGGTAAATCACAAACTACTGTAGATAACCATGCTTAGTAAATCACAAACTACTGTAGATAACCATGTTTAGTAAATCACAAACTACTGAATATAACCATGTCTAATAAATCACAAACTACTGAATATAAACTTGCTTAGCAAATCGCACACTACAGAAAATAACCATTTTTAGTAAATCACAAACTACTGAATATAAACTTGCTTAGTCAATCACAAACTACTGAAGATAATCATGCTTAGTAAATCACCAACTACTGAATGTAATCTTACTTAGTAAATCACACACTACTGAAGATAACCATGTTTAGTAAATCACAAACTACTGAAGATAACCATGTTTAGTAAATCACACACTACTTCTTCTTCTTCTTTCGTTCGTTTGCTTAGTCAATCACAAACTACTGAAGATAATCATGCTTAGTAAATCACCAACTACTGAAGATAACCATGTTTAGTAAATCACAAACTACTGAAGATAACCATGTTTAGTAAATCACAAACTACTGAATATAAACTTGCTTAGTAAATCACAAACTACTGTAGATAACCAGGTTTAGTAAATCACAAACTAATGTAAATAACCAGGTTTAGTAAATCACAAACTACTGTAGATAATCAGGTTTAGTAAATCACAAACTAATGTAGATAACCAGGTTTAGTAAATCACACACTACTGAAGATAACCGTGTTTAGTAAATCACAAACTAAAGAAGGTAATCATGCTTAGTAAATCACAAACTACTGTAGATAACCATGCTTGGTGAATCACAAACTACTGTAGAAAACCATGTGTAGTAAATCACAAACTACTCTTGATAACCAGGTTTGGTAAATCACAAACTACTGTAAATAACCATGTTTGGTAAATCACAAACTACTGTAAATAGCCATGTTTGCTAAAACACAAACTACTGTAAATAACCATATTTGGTAAATCACAAACTACTGTAAATAATTGACCATGTTTGGTAAATCACAAACTACTGTAAATAACCATGTTTGGTAAATCACAAACTACTGTAAATAACCATGTTTGGTAAATCACAAATTACTGTAGATAACCATGTTTGGTAAAACACAAACTACTGTAGATAGCCATCTTTAGTAAATCACAAACTACTGTAAATAACCATGTTGTGTTAATCACAAACTACTGTAAATAACCATGTTTGGTAAATCACAAACTACTGTAAATAACCATGTTTGCTAAAACACAAACTACTGTAGATAACCATGTTTGGTAAATCACAAACTACTGTAAGTAACCATGTTTGGTAAATCACAAACAACTGAAGGTAACCATGCTTAGTAAATCACAAACTACTATAGATAGCCATCTTTAGTAAATCAAACACTACTGTAAATAACCATGTTGTGTAAATCAGAAACTACTGTAAATAATTGACCATGTTTAGTAAATCACAAACTACTGAAGATAACCATGTTTAGTAAATCACAAACTACTGAATATAAACTTGCTTAGTAAATCACAAACTACTGTAGATAACCAGGTTTAGTAAATCACAAACTAATGTAAATAACCAGGTTTAATAAATCACAAACTACTGTAGATAATCAGGTTTAGTAAATCACAAACTAATGTAGATAACCAGGTTTAGTAAATCACACACTACTGAAGATAACCGTGTTTAGTAAATCACAAACTAAAGAAGGTAATCATGCTTAGTAAATCACAAACTACTGTAGATAACCATGGTTGGTGAATCACAAACTACTCTTGATAAACAGGTTTGGTAAGTCACAAACTACTGTAAATAACCATGTTTGGTAAATCACAAACTACTGTAAATAACCATGTTTGGTAAATCACAAATTAGTGTAGATAACCATGTTTGGTAAATCACAAACTACTATAGATAGCCATCTTTAGTAAATCAAAAACTACTGTAAATAACCATGTTGTGTAAATCAGAAACTACTGTAAATAATTGACCATGTTTGGTCAATCACAAACTACTGTAAATAACCATGTTTGGTAAATCACAAACTACTGTTAATAACCATCTTTGGTAAATCACAAACTACTGTAAATAACCATGTTTGGTAAATCACAAACTACTGTTAATAACCATGTTTGGTAAATCACAAACTACTGTAAATAACCATGTTTGGTAAATCACAAACTACTGTAGATAGCCATGTTTGGTAAATCACAAACTACTGTAAATAACCATGTTTGGTAAATCACAAACTACTGTAAATAACCATGTTTGGTAAATCACAAACTACTGTAAATAACCATGTTTCGTAAATCACAAATTACTGTAGATAACCATGTTTGGTAAATCACAAACTACTCTTGACAAACAGGTTTGGTAAATCACAAACTACTGTAGATAACCATGTTTGGTAAATCACAAATTACTGTAGATAACCATATTTGGTAAATCACAAACTACTCTTGATAAACAGGTTTGGTAAATCACAAACTACTGTAAATAACCATGTTTGGTAAATCACAAACTACTGTAAATAACCATGTTCGGTAAATCACAAATTACTGTAGATAACCATGTTTGGTAAATCACAAACTACTGAAGGCAACCATGTTTAGTAAATCACAAACTACTGTAGATAACCATGGTTAGTAATCACAAACTACTGTAGAGAACCAGGTTTGGTAAATCACAAACTACTGAAAGTAACCATGCTTGGTAAATCACAAAGTACTGAAGGTAACCATGCTTGGTAAATCACAAACTACTGAACGTTACCATGCTTGCTAAATCACAAACTACTGAAGGTAACCATGCTTGCTAAATCACAAACTACTGTAGATAACCATGCTTGGTAAATCACAAACTACTTTAGATAACCATGCTTGGTAAATCACAAACTACTGTAGATAACCATGCTTAGTAAATCACAAACTACTGTAGATAACCATGTTTAGTAAATCACAAACTACTGAATATAACCATGTCTAATAAATCACAAACTACTGAATATAAACTTGCTTAGCAAATCGCACACTACAGAAAATAACCATTTTTAGTAAATCACAAACTACTGAATATAAACTTGCTTAGTCAATCACAAACTACTGAAGATAATCATGCTTAGTAAATCACCAACTACTGAATGTAATCTTACTTAGTAAATCACACACTACTGAAGATAACCATGTTTAGTAAATCACAAACTACTGAAGATAACCATGTTTAGTAAATCACACACTACTTCTTCTTCTTCTTTCGTTCGTTTGCTTAGTCAATCACAAACTACTGAAGATAATCATGCTTAGTAAATCACCAACTACTGAAGATAACCATGTTTAGTAAATCACAAACTACTGAAGATAACCATGTTTAGTAAATCACAAACTACTGAATATAAACTTGCTTAGTAAATCACAAACTACTGTAGATAACCAGGTTTAGTAAATCACAAACTAATGTAAATAACCAGGTTTAGTAAATCACAAACTACTGTAGATAATCAGGTTTAGTAAATCACAAACTAATGTAGATAACCAGGTTTAGTAAATCACACACTACTGAAGATAACCGTGTTTAGTAAATCACAAACTAAAGAAGGTAATCATGCTTAGTAAATCACAAACTACTGTAGATAACCATGCTTGGTGAATCACAAACTACTGTAGAAAACCATGTGTAGTAAATCACAAACTACTCTTGATAACCAGGTTTGGTAAATCACAAACTACTGTAAATAACCATGTTTGGTAAATCACAAACTACTGTAAATAGCCATGTTTGCTAAAACACAAACTACTGTAAATAACCATATTTGGTAAATCACAAACTACTGTAAATAATTGACCATGTTTGGTAAATCACAAACTACTGTAAATAACCATGTTTGGTAAATCACAAACTACTGTAAATAACCATGTTTGGTAAATCACAAATTACTGTAGATAACCATGTTTGGTAAAACACAAACTACTGTAGATAGCCATCTTTAGTAAATCACAAACTACTGTAAATAACCATGTTGTGTTAATCACAAACTACTGTAAATAACCATGTTTGGTAAATCACAAACTACTGTAAATAACCATGTTTGCTAAAACACAAACTACTGTAGATAACCATGTTTGGTAAATCACAAACTACTGTAAGTAACCATGTTTGGTAAATCACAAACAACTGAAGGTAACCATGCTTAGTAAATCACAAACTACTATAGATAGCCATCTTTAGTAAATCAAACACTACTGTAAATAACCATGTTGTGTAAATCAGAAACTACTGTAAATAATTGACCATGTTTAGTAAATCACAAACTACTGAAGATAACCATGTTTAGTAAATCACAAACTACTAAATATAAACTTGCTTAGTAAATCACAAACTACTGTAGATAACCAGGTTTAGTAAATCACAAACTAATGTAAATAACCAGGTTTAATAAATCACAAACTACTGTAGATAATCAGGTTTAGTAAATCACAAACTAATGTAGATAACCAGGTTTAGTAAATCACACACTACTGAAGATAACCATGTTTAGTAAATCACAAACTAAAGAAGGTAATCATGCTTAGTAAATCACAAACTACTGTAGATAACCATGGTTGGTGAATCACAAACTACTCTTGATAAACAGGTTTGGTAAGTCACAAACTACTGTAAATAACCATGTTTGGTAAATCACAAACTACTGTAAATAACCATGTTTGGTAAATCACAAATTAGTGTAGATAACCATGTTTGGTAAATCACAAACTACTATAGATAGCCATCTTTAGTAAATCAAAAACTACTGTAAATAACCATGTTGTGTAAATCAGAAACTACTGTAAATAATTGACCATGTTTGGTCAATCACAAACTACTGTAAATAACCATGTTTGGTAAATCACAAACTACTGTTAATAACCATCTTTGGTAAATCACAAACTACTGTAAATAACCATGTTTGGTAAATCACAAACTACTGTTAATAACCATGTTTGGTAAATCACAAACTACTGTAAATAACCATGTTTGGTAAATCACAAACTACTGTAGATAGCCATGTTTGGTAAATCACAAACTACTGTAAATAACCATGTTTGGTAAATCACAAACTACTGTAGATAGCCATCTTTAGTAATTCACAAACTACTGTAAATAACCATGTTGTGTAAATCACAAACTACTGTAAATAACCATGTTTGGTAACTCACAAACTACTGTAAATAACCATGTTTGGTAAATCACAACATACTCTTGATAACCAGGTTTGGTAAATCACAAACTACTGTAAATAACCATGTTTGGTAAATCACAAACTACTGTAAATAACCATGTTTGGTAAATCACAAACTACTGTAAATAACCATGTTTGGTAAATCACAAACTACTGTAAATAACCATGTTTGGTAAATCACAAACTACTGTAGATAACCATGTTTAGTAAATCACAAACTACTGTAGATAACCATGTTTCATGTTTAGTAAATCACAAACTACTGAAGATAACCATGTTTGGTAAATCACAAACTACTGTAAATAACCATGCTTAGTAAATCACAAACTACTGCAGATAACCATGTTTAGTAAATCACAAACTACTGAATATAACCATGTCTAATAAATCACAAACTACTGAATATAAACTTGCTTAGCAAATCGCACACTACAGAAAATAACCATTTTTAGTAAATCACAAACTACTGAATATAAACTTGCTTAGTCAATCACAAACTACTGAAGATAATCATGCTTAGTAAATCACCAACTACTGAATGTAATCTTACTTAGTAAATCACACACTACTGAAGATAACCATGTTTAGTAAATCACAAACTACTGAAGATAACCATGTTTAGTAAATCACACACTACTTCTTCTTCTTCTTTCGTTCGTTTGCTTAGTCAATCACAAACTACTGAAGATAATCATGCTTAGTAAATCACCAACTACTGAAGATAACCATGTTTAGTAAATCACAAACTTCTGAAGATAACCATGTTTAGTAAATCACAAACTACTGAATATAAACTTGCTTAGTAAATCACAAACTACTGTAGATAACCAGGTTTAGTAAATCACAAACTAATGTAAATAACCAGGTTTAGTAAATCACAAACTACTGTAGATAATCAGGTTTAGTAAATCACAAACTAATTTAGATAACCAGGTTTAGTAAATCACACACTACTGAAGATAACCATGTTTAGTAAATCACAAACTAAAGAAGGTAATCATGCTTAGTAAATCACAAACTACTGTAGATAACCATGCTTGGTGAATCACAAACTACTGTAGAAAACCATGTGTAGTAAATCACAAACTACTCTTGATAACCAGGTTTGGTAAATCACAAACTACTGTAAATAACCATATTTGGTAAATCACAAACTACTGTAAATAATTGACCATGTTTGGTAAATCACAAACTACTGTAAATAACCATGTTTGGTAAATCACAAACTACTGTAAATAACCATGTTTGGTAAATCACAAATTACTGTAGATAACCATGTTTGGTAAAACACAAACTACTGTAGATAGCCATCTTTAGTAAATCACAAACTACTGTAAATAACCATGTTGTGTTAATCACAAACTACTGTAAATAACCATGTTTGGTAAATCACAAACTACTGTAAATAACCATGTTTGCTAAAACACAAACTACTGTAGATAACCATGTTTGGTAAATCACAAACTACTGTAAGTAACCATGTTTGGTAAATCACAAACAACTGAAGGTAACCATGCTTAGTAAATCACAATCTACTGTAGATAGCCATCTTTAGTAAATCACAAACTACTGTAAATAACCATGTTGTGTAAATCACAAACTACTGTAAATAACCATGTTTGGTAAATCACAAACTACTGTAGATAACCAGGTTTAGTAAATCACAAACTACTATAGATAGCCATCTTTAGTAAATCAAACACTACTGTAAATAACCATGTTGTGTAAATCAGAAACTACTGTAAATAATTGACCATGTTTGGTCTATCACAAACTACTGTAAATAACCATGTTTGGTAAATCACAAACTACTGTTAATAACCATGTTTGGTAAATCACAAACTACTGTAAATAACCATGTTTGGTAAATCACAAACTACTCTTGATAAACAGGTTTGGTAAATCACAAACTACTGTAAATAACCATGTTTGGTAAATCACAAACTACTGTAAATAACCATGTTTGGTAAATCACAAATTACTGTAGATAACCATGTTTGGTAAATCACAAACTACTATAGATAGCCATCTTTAGTAAATCAAACACTACTGTAAATAACCATGTTGTGTAAATCAGAAACTACTGTAAATAATTGACCATGTTTGGTCAATCACAAACTACTGTAAATAACCATGTTTGGTAAATCACAAACTACTGTTAATAACCATGTTTGGTAAATCACAAACTACTGTAAATAACCATGTTTGGTAAATCACAAACTACTGTAAATAACCATGTTTGGTAAATCACAAACTACTGTAGATAACCATGTTTGGTAAATCACAAACTACTGTAGATAGCCATCTTTAGTAATTTACAAACTACTGTAAATAACCATGTTGTGTAAATCACAAACTACTGTAGATAACCAGGTTTAGTAAATCACAAACTAATGTAAATAACCAGGTTTAGTAAATCACAAACTACTGTAGATAATCAGGTTTAGTAAATCACAAACTAATGTAGATAACCAGGTTTAGTAAATCACACACTACTGAAGATAACCGTGTTTATTAAATCACAAACTAAAGAAGGTAATCATGCTTAGTAAATCACAAACTACTGTAGAATGTTTGGTAAATCACAAACTACTGTAAATAACCATGTTTGGTAAATCACAAACTACTGTAAATAACCATGTTTGGTAAATCACAAACTACTGTAGATAACCATGTTTAGTAAATCACAAACTACTGTAGATAACCATGTTTAGTAAATCGCAAACTACTGAATATAAGCTTGCTTAGTAAATCACAAACTACTGAATATAACCATGTCTAATAAATCACAAACTACTGAATATAAACTTGCTTAGCAAATCACACACTACAGAAAATAACCATTTTTAGTAAATCACAAACTACTGAATATAAACTTGCTTAGTCAATCACAAACTACTGAAGATAATCATGCTTAGTAAATCACCAACTACTGAATGTAATCTTACTTAGTAAATCACACACTTAGTAAATCACCAACTACTGAATGTAATCTTACTTAGTAAATCACACACTACTGAAGATAACCATGTTTAGTAAATCACAAACTACTGAAGATAACCATGTTTAGTAAATCACACACTACTTCTTCTTCTTCTTTCGTTCGTTTGCTTAGTCAATCACAAACTACTGAAGATAATCATGCTTAGTAAATCACCAACTACTGAAGATAACCATGTTTAGTAAATCACAAACTACTGAAGATAACCATGTTTAGTAAATCACAAACTACTGAATATAAACTTGCTTAGTAAATCACAAACTACTGTAGATAACCAGGTTTAGTAAATCACAAACTAATGTAAATAACCAGGTTTAGTAAATCACAAACTACTGTAGATAACCAGGTTTAGTAAATCACAAACTAATGTAGATAACCAGGTTTAGTAAATCACACACTACTGAAGATAACCGTGTTTAGTAAATCACAAACTAAAGAAGGTAATCATGCTTAGTAAATCACAAACTACTGTAGATAACCATGCTTGGTGAATCACAAACTACTGTAGAAAACCATGTGTAGTAAATCACAAACTACTCTTGATAACCAGGTTTGGTAAATCACAAACTACTGTAAATAATCATGTTTGGTAAATCACAAACTACTGTAAATAACCATGTTTGCTAAAACACAAACTACTGTAAATAACCATATTTGGTAAATCACAAACTACTGTAAATAATTGACCATGTTTGGTAAATCACAAACTACTGTAAATAACCATGTTTGGTAAATCACAAACTACTGTAAATAACCATGTTTGCTAAAACACAAACTACTGTAAATAACCATGTTGTGTAAATCAGAAACTACTGTAAATAATTGACCATGTTTGGTCAATCACAAACTACTGTTAATAACCATCTTTAGTAATTCACAAACTACTGTAAATAACCATGTTGTGTAAATCACAAACTACTGTAAATAACCATGTTTGGTAAATCACAAACTACTGTAAATAACCATGTTTGGTAAATCACAACATACTCTTGATAACCACATTTGGTAAATCACAAACTACTGTAAATAACCATGTTTGGTAAATCACAAACTACTGTAAATAACCA
The DNA here is from genome assembly GCA_963921405.1 of Cepaea hortensis. Classification (NCBI taxonomy): domain Eukaryota; kingdom Metazoa; phylum Mollusca; class Gastropoda; order Stylommatophora; family Helicidae; genus Cepaea; species Cepaea hortensis. The sequence goes on from OY992893.1 coordinate 91,918,509, forward strand.
TGTTTGGTAAATCACAAACTACTGTAAATAACCATGTTTGGTAAATCACAAACTACTGTAAATAACCATGTTTGGTAAATCACAAACTACTGTAGATAACCATGTTTATTAAATCACAAACTACTGTAGATAACCATGTTTAGTAAATCGCAAACTACTGAATATAAGCTTGCTTAGTAAATCACAAACTACTGAATATAACCATGTCTAATAAATCACAAACTACTGAATATAAACTTGCTTAGCAAATCACACACTACAGAAAATAACCATTTTTAGTAAATCACAAACTACTGAATATAAACTTGCTTAGTCAATCACAAACTACTGAAGATAATCATGCTTAGTAAATCACCAACTACTGAATGTAATCTTACTTAGTAAATCACACACTACTGAAGATAACCATGTTTAGTAAATCACAAACTACTGAAGATAACCATGTTTAGTAAATCACACACTACTTCTTCTTCTTCTTTCGTTCGTTTGCTTAGTCAATCACAAACTACTGAAGATAATCATGCTTAGTAAATCACCAACTACTGAAGATAACCATGTTTAGTAAATCACAAACTACTGAAGATAACCATGTTTAGTAAATCACAAACTACTGAATATAAACTTGCTTAGTAAATCACAAACTACTGTAGATAACCAGGTTTAGTAAATCACAAGCTAATGTAGATAACCAGGTTTAGTAAATCACAAACTACTGTAGATAACCAGGTTTAGTAAATCACAAACTAATGTAGATAACCAGGTTTAGTAAATCACACACTACTGAAGATAACCATGTTTAGTAAATCACAAACTACAGAAGGTAATCATGCTTAGTAAATCACAAACTACTGTAGATAACCATGCTTGGTGAATCACAAACTACTGTAGAAAACCATGTGTAGTAAATCACAAACTACTGTAGATAATCAGGTTTAGGAAATCACAAACTACTGTAGATAACCAGGTTTAGTAAATCACAAACTACTGTAGATAACCATGTTTAGTAACTCACAAACTACTGAAGGCAACCATGTTTAGTAAATCACAAACTACTGTAGATAACCATGGTTAGTAATCACAAACTACTGTAGAGAACCAGGTTTGGTAAATCACAAACTACTGAAAGTAACCATGCTTGGTAAATCACAAAGTACTGAAGGTAACCATGCTTGGTAAATCACAAACTACTGAACGTTACCATGCTTGCTAAATCACAAACTACTGAAGGTAACCATGCTTGCTAAATCACAAACTACTGTAGATAACCATGCTTGGTAAATCACAAACTACTTTAGATAACCATGCTTGGTAAATCACAAACTACTGTAGATAACCATGATTAGTAAATCACAAACTATGCAAGGTAACCATGCTTAGTAAATCACAAACTACGGAAGGTAACCATGTTTAGTAAATCATAAACTACTTAAGGTAACCATGCTTAGTAAATCACAAACTACTGAAGGTAACCATGCTTAGTAAATCACAAACTACTGAAGGTAACCATGCTTAGTAAATCACAAACTACTGTAGATAACCATGATTAGTAAATCACAAACTATGCAAGGTAACCATGCTTAGTAAATCACAAACTACGGAAGGTAACCATGTTTAGTAAATCATAAACTACTGAAGGTAACCATGCTTAGTAAATCACAAACTACTGAAGGTAACCATGCTTAGTAAATCACAAACTACTGAAGGTAACCATGCTTAGTAAATCACAAACTACTGAATATAAACTTGCTTAGTAAATCACACACTACTGAAGATAACCATGTTTAGTAAATCACAAACAACAGAAGGTAGCCATGTTTAGTAAATCACAAACTACAGAAGGTAACCATGTTTAGTAAATCACAAACTACAGAAGGTAACCATGTTTAGTAAATCACAAAATACAGAAGGTAACTTTGTTTAGTAAATCACAAAGTACTGTAGATAACTATGTTTAGTAAATCACAAACTACTGTAAATAACCATGTTGTGTAAATCACAAACTACTGTAAATAACCATGTTTGGTAAATCACAAACTACTGTAGATAACCATGTTTGGTAAATCACAAACTACTCTTGATAACCAGGTTTGGTAAATCACAAACTACTGTAAATAACCATGTTTGGTAAATCACAAACTACTGTAAGTAACCATGTTTGGTAAAACACAAACTACTGTAGATAACCATGTTTGGTAAATCACAAACTACTGTAAGTAACCACGTTTGGTAATATTTGGTAAATCACAAACTACTGTAAATAATTGACCATGTTTGGTAAATCACAAACTACTGTAGATAACCATATTTGGTAAATCACAAACTACTGTAGATAACCATGTTTGGTAAATCACAAATTACTGTAGATAACCATGTTTGGTAATCACAAACTACTCTTGATAAACAGGTTTGGTAAATCACAAACTACTGTAAATAACCATGTTTGGTAAATCACAAACTACTGTAAATAACCATGTTTCGTAAATCACAAATTACTGTAGATAACCATGTTTGGTAAATCACAAACTACTCTTGACAAACAGGTTTGGTAAATCACAAACTACTGTAGATAACCATGTTTGGTAAATCACAAATTACTGTAGATAACCATGTTTGGTAAATCACAAACTACTCTTGATAAACAGGTTTGGTAAATCACAAACTACTGTAAATAACCATGTTTGGTAAATCACAAACTACTGTAAATAACCATGTTCGGTAAATCACAAATTACTGTAGATAACCATGTTTGGTAAATCACAAACTACTGAAGGCAACCATGTTTAGTAAATCACAAACTACTGTAGATAACCATGGTTAGTAATCACAAACTACTGTAGAGAACCAGGTTTGGTAAATCACAAACTACTGAAAGTAACCATGCTTGGTAAATCACAAAGTACTGAAGGTAACCATGCTTGGTAAATCACAAACTACTGAACGTTACCATGCTTGCTAAATCACAAACTACTGAAGGTAACCATGCTTGCTAAATCACAAACTACTGTAGATAACCATGCTTGGTAAATCACAAACTACTTTAGATAACCATGCTTGGTAAATCACAAACTACTGTAGATAACCATGATTAGTAAATCACAAACTATGCAAGGTAACCATGCTTAGTAAATCACAAACTACGGAAGGTAACCATGTTTAGTAAATCATAAACTACTGAAGGTAACCATGCTTAGTAAATCACAAACTACTGAAGGTAACCATGCTTAGTAAATCACAAACTACTAAAGGTAACCATGCTTAGTAAATCACAAACTACTGTAGATAACCATGATTAGTAAATCACAAACTATGCAAGGTAACCATGCTTAGTAAATCACAAACTACGGAAGGTAACCATGTTTAGTAAATCATAAACTACTGAAGGTAACCATGCTTAGTAAATCACAAACTACTGAAGGTAACCATGCTTAGTAAATCACAAACTACTGAAGGTAACCATGCTTAGTAAATCACAAACTACTGAATATAAACTTGCTTAGTAAATCACACACTACTGAAGATAACCATGTTTAGTAAATCACAAACAACAGAAGGTAGCCATGTTTAGTAAATCACAAACTACAGAAGGTAACCATGTTTAGTAAATCACAAACTACAGAAGGTATCCATGTTTAGTAAATCACAAAATACAGAAGGTAACTTTGTTTAGTAAATCACAAAGTACTGTAGATAACTATGTTTAGTAAATCACAAACTACTGTAAATAACCATGTTGTGTAAATCACAAACTACTGTAAATAACCATGTTTGGTAAATCACAAACTACTGTAGATAACCATGTTTGGTAAATCACAAACTACTCTTGATAACCAGGTTTGGTAAATCACAAACTACTGTAAATAACCATGTTTGGTAAATCACAAACTACTGTAAGTAACCATGTTTGGTAAAACACAAACTACTGTAGATAACCATGTTTGGTAAATCACAAACTACTGTAAGTAACCACGTTTGGTAATATTTGGTAAATCACAAACTACTGTAAATAATTGACCATGTTTGGTAAATCACAAACTACTGTAGATAACCATATTTGGTAAATCACAAACTACTGTAGATAACCATGTTTGGTAAATCACAAATTACTGTAGATAACCATGTTTGGTAATCACAAACTACTCTTGATAAACAGGTTTGGTAAATCACAAACTACTGTAAATAACCATGTTTGGTAAATCACAAACTACTGTAAATAACCATGTTTCGTAAATCACAAATTACTGTAGATAACCATGTTTGGTAAATCACAAACTACTCTTGACAAACAGGTTTGGTAAATCACAAACTACTGTAGATAACCATGTTTGGTAAATCACAAATTACTGTAGATAACCATGTTTGGTAAATCACAAACTACTCTTGATAAACAGGTTTGGTAAATCACAAACTACTGTAAATAACCATGTTTGGTAAATCACAAACTACTGTAAATAACCATGTTTCGTAAATCACAAATTACTGTAGATAACCATGTTTGGTAAATCACAAACTACTATAGATAGCCATCTTAAGTAAATCAAAAACTACTGTAAATAACCATGTTGTGTAAATCAGAAACTACTGTAAATAATTGACCATGTTTGGTCAATCACAAACTACTGTAAATAACCATGTTTGGTAAATCACAAACTACTGTAGATAACCATGTTTGGTAAATCACAAATTACTGTAGATAACCATGTTTGGTAAATCACAAACTACTCTTGATAAACAGGTTTGGTAAATCACAAACTACTGTAAATAACCATGTTTGGTAAATCACAAACTACTGTAAATAACCATGTTTGGTAAATCACAAACTACTGTAGATAACCATGTTTGCTAAAACACAAACTACTGTAAATAACCATATTTGGTAAATCACAAACTACTGTAAATAATTGACCATGTTTGGTAAATCACAAACTACTGTAAATAACCATGTTTGGTAAATCACAAACTACTGTAAATAACCATGTTTGGTAAATCACAAACTACTGTAAATAACCATGTTTGCTAAAACACAAACTACTGTAGATAACCATGTTTGGTAAATCACAAACTACTGTAAGTAACCATGTTTGGTAAATCACAAACAATTGAAGGTAACCATGCTTAGTAAATCACAATCTACTGTAGATAACAATCTTTAGTGAATCACAAACTACTGTAGAAAACCATGTGTAGTAAATCACAAACTACTCTTGATGACCAGGTTTGGTAAATCACAAACTACTGTAAATAACCATGTTTGGTAAATCACAAACTACTGTAAATAACCATGTTTGCTAAAACACAAACTACTGTAAATAACCATATTTGGTAAATCACAAACTACTGTAAATAATTGACCATGTTTGGTAAATCACAAACTACTGTAAATAACCATGTTTGGTAAATCACAAACTACTGTAAATAACCATGTTTGGTAAATCACAAATTACTGTAAATAACCATATTTGGTAAATCACAAACTACTGTAAATAATTGACCATGTTTGGTTAATCACAAACTACTGTAGATAACCATATTTGGTAAATCACAAACTACTGTAGATAACCATGTTTGGTAAATCACAAATTACTGTAGATAACCATGTTTGGTAAATCACAAACTACTCTTGATAAACAGGTTTGGTAAATCACAAACTACTGTAAATAACCATGTTTGGTAAATCACAAATTACTGTAGATAACCATGTTTGGTAAATCACAAACTACTATAGATAGCCATCTTTAGTAAATCAAAACCTACTGTAAATAACCATGTTGTGTAAATCAGAAACTACTGTAAATAATTGACCATGTTTGGTCAATCACAAACTACTGTAAATAACCATGTTTGGTAAATCACAAACTACTGTAAATAACCATGTTTGGTAAATCACAAACTACTGTAAATAACCATGTTTGGTAAATCACAAACTACTGTAAATAACCATGTTTGGTAAATCACAAACTACTGTAAATAACCATGTTTGGTAAATCACAAACTACTGTAGATAACCATGTTTGGTAAATCACAAACTACTGTAGATAATCATGTTTAGTAAATCGCAAACTACTGAATATAAGCTTGCTTAGTAAATCACAAACTACTGAATATAACCATGTCTAATAAATCACAAACTACTGAATATAAACTTGCTTAGCAAATCACACACTACAGAAAATAACAATTTTTAGTAAATCACAAACTACTGAATATAAACTTGCTTAGTCAATCACAAACTACTGAAGATAATCATGCTTAGTAAATCACCAACTACTGAATGTAATCTTACTTAGTAAATCACACACTTAGTAAATCACCAACTACTGAATGTAATCTTACTTAGTAAATCACACACTACTGAAGATAACCATGTTTAGTAAATCACAAACTACTGAAGATAACCATGTTTAGTAAATCACACACTACTTCTTCTTCTTCTTTCGTTCGTTTGCTTAGTCAATCACAAACTACTGAAGATAATCATGCTTAGTAAATCACCAACTACTGAAGATAACCATGTTTAGTAAATCACAAACTACTGAAGATAACCATGTTTAGTAAATCACAAACTACTGAATATAAACTTGCTTAGTAAATCACAAACTACTGTAGATAACCAGGTTTAGTAAATCACAAACTAATGTAAATAACCAGGTTTAGTAAATCACAAACTACTGTAGATAACCAGGTTTAGTAAATCACAAACTAATGTAGATAACCAGGTTTAGTAAATCACACACTACTGAAGATAACCGTGTTTAGTAAATCACAAACTAAAGAAGGTAATCATGCTTAGTAAATCACAAACTACTGTAGATAACCATGCTTGGTGAATCACAAACTACTGTAGAAAACCATGTGTAGTAAATCACAAACTACTCTTGATAACCAGGTTTGGTAAATCACAAACTACTGTAAATAATCATGTTTGGTAAATCACAAACTACTGTAAATAACCATGTTTGCTAAAACACAAACTACTGTAAATAACCATATTTGGTAAATCACAAACTACTGTAAATAATTGACCATGTTTGGTAAATCACAAACTACTGTAAATAACCATGTTTGGTAAATCACAAACTACTGTAAATAACCATGTTTGCTAAAACACAAACTACTGTAAATAACCATGTTGTGTAAATCAGAAACTACTGTAAATAATTGACCATGTTTGGTAAATCACAAACTACTGTAAATAACCATGTTTGGTAAATCACAAACTACTGTAAATAACCATGTTTGGTAAATCACAAACTACTGTAGATAACCATGTTTAGTAAATCACAAACTACTGTAGATAACCATGTTTAGTAAATCGCAAACTACTGAATATAAGCTTGCTTAGTAAATCACAAACTACTGAATATAACCATGTCTAATAAATCACAAACTACTGAATATAAACTTGCTTAGCAAATCACACACTACAGAAAATAACAATTTTTAGTAAATCACAAACTACTGAATATAAACTTGCTTAGTCAATCACAAACTACTGAAGATAATCATGCTTAGTAAATCACCAACTACTGAATGTAATCTTACTTAGTAAATCACACACTTAGTAAATCACCAACTACTGAATGTAATCTTACTTAGTAAATCACACACTACTGAAGATAACCATGTTTAGTAAATCACAAACTACTGAAGATAACCATGTTTAGTAAATCACACACTACTTCTTCTTCTTCTTTCGTTCGTTTGCTTAGTCAATCACAAACTACTGAAGATAATCATGCTTAGTAAATCACCAACTACTGAAGATAACCATGTTTAGTAAATCACAAACTACTGAAGATAACCATGTTTAGTAAATCACAAACTACTGAATATAAACTTGCTTAGTAAATCACAAACTACTGTAGATAACCAGGTTTAGTAAATCACAAACTAATGTAAATAACCAGGTTTAGTAAATCACAAACTACTGTAGATAACCAGGTTTAGTAAATCACAAACTAATGTAGATAACCAGGTTTAGTAAATCACACACTACTGAAGATAACCGTGTTTAGTAAATCACAAACTAAAGAAGGTAATCATGCTTAGTAAATCACAAACTACTGTAGATAACCATGCTTGGTGAATCACAAACTACTGTAGAAAACCATGTGTAGTAAATCACAAACTACTCTTGATAACCAGGTTTGGTAAATCACAAACTACTGTAAATAATCATGTTTGGTAAATCACAAACTACTGTAAATAACCATGTTTGCTAAAACACAAACTACTGTAAATAACCATATTTGGTAAATCACAAACTACTGTAAATAATTGACCATGTTTGGTAAATCACAAACTACTGTAAATAACCATGTTTGGTAAATCACAAACTACTGTAAATAACCATGTTTGCTAAAACACAAACTACTGTAAATAACCATGTTGTGTAAATCAGAAACTACTGTAAATAATTGACCATGTTTGGTCAATCACAAACTACTGTTAATAACCATCTTTAGTAATTCACAAACTACTGTAAATAACCATGTTGTGTAAATCACAAACTACTGTAAATAACCATGTTTGGTAAATCACAAACTACTGTAAATAACCATGTTTGGTAAATCACAACATACTCTTGATAACCACATTTGGTAAATCACAAACTACTGTAAATAACCATGTTTGGTAAATCACAAACTACTGTAAATAACCATGTTTGGTAAATCACAAACTACTGTAAATAACCATGTTTGGTAAATCACAAACTACTGTAAATAACCATGTTTGGTAAATCACAAACTACTGTAGATAACCATGTTTATTAAATCACAAACTACTGTAGATAACCATGTTTAGTAAATCGCAAACTACTGAATATAAGCTTGCTTAGTAAATCACAAACTACTGAATATAACCATGTCTAATAAATCACAAACTACTGAATATAAACTTGCTTAGCAAATCACACACTACAGAAAATAACCATTTTTAGTAAATCACAAACTACTGAATATAAACTTGCTTAGTCAATCACAAACTACTGAAGATAATCATGCTTAGTAAATCACCAACTACTGAATGTAATCTTACTTAGTAAATCACACACTACTGAAGATAACCATGTTTAGTAAATCACAAACTACTGAAGATAACCATGTTTAGTAAATCACACACTACTTCTTCTTCTTCTTTCGTTCGTTTGCTTAGTCAATCACAAACTACTGAAGATAATCATGCTTAGTAAATCACCAACTACTGAAGATAACCATGTTTAGTAAATCACAAACTACTGAAGATAACCATGTTTAGTAAATCACAAACTACTGAATATAAACTTGCTTAGTAAATCACAAACTACTGTAGATAACCAGGTTTAGTAAATCACAAGCTAATGTAGATAACCAGGTTTAGTAAATCACAAACTACTGTAGATAACCAGGTTTAGTAAATCACAAACTAATGTAGATAACCAGGTTTAGTAAATCACACACTACTGAAGATAACCATGTTTAGTAAATCACAAACTACAGAAGGTAATCATGCTTAGTAAATCACAAACTACTGTAGATAACCATGCTTGGTGAATCACAAACTACTGTAGAAAACCATGTGTAGTAAATCACAAACTACTGTAGATAATCAGGTTTAGGAAATCACAAACTACTGTAGATAACCAGGTTTAGTAAATCACAAACTACTGTAGATAACCATGTTTAGTAACTCACAAACTACTGAAGGCAACCATGTTTAGTAAATCACAAACTACTGTAGATAACCATGGTTAGTAATCACAAACTACTGTAGAGAACCAGGTTTGGTAAATCACAAACTACTGAAAGTAACCATGCTTGGTAAATCACAAAGTACTGAAGGTAACCATGCTTGGTAAATCACAAACTACTGAACGTTACCATGCTTGCTAAATCACAAACTACTGAAGGTAACCATGCTTGCTAAATCACAAACTACTGTAGATAACCATGCTTGGTAAATCACAAACTACTTTAGATAACCATGCTTGGTAAATCACAAACTACTGTAGATAACCATGATTAGTAAATCACAAACTATGCAAGGTAACCATGCTTAGTAAATCACAAACTACGGAAGGTAACCATGTTTAGTAAATCATAAACTACTTAAGGTAACCATGCTTAGTAAATCACAAACTACTGAAGGTAACCATGCTTAGTAAATCACAAACTACTGAAGGTAACCATGCTTAGTAAATCACAAACTACTGTAGATAACCATGATTAGTAAATCACAAACTATGCAAGGTAACCATGCTTAGTAAATCACAAACTACGGAAGGTAACCATGTTTAGTAAATCATAAACTACTGAAGGTAACCATGCTTAGTAAATCACAAACTACTGAAGGTAACCATGCTTAGTAAATCACAAACTACTGAAGGTAACCATGCTTAGTAAATCACAAACTACTGAATATAAACTTGCTTAGTAAATCACACACTACTGAAGATAACCATGTTTAGTAAATCACAAACAACAGAAGGTAGCCATGTTTAGTAAATCACAAACTACAGAAGGTAACCATGTTTAGTAAATCACAAACTACAGAAGGTAACCATGTTTAGTAAATCACAAAATACAGAAGGTAACTTTGTTTAGTAAATCACAAAGTACTGTAGATAACTATGTTTAGTAAATCACAAACTACTGTAAATAACCATGTTGTGTAAATCACAAACTACTGTAAATAACCATGTTTGGTAAATCACAAACTACTGTAGATAACCATGTTTGGTAAATCACAAACTACTCTTGATAACCAGGTTTGGTAAATCACAAACTACTGTAAATAACCATGTTTGGTAAATCACAAACTACTGTAAGTAACCATGTTTGGTAAAACACAAACTACTGTAGATAACCATGTTTGGTAAATCACAAACTACTGTAAGTAACCACGTTTGGTAATATTTGGTAAATCACAAACTACTGTAAATAATTGACCATGTTTGGTAAATCACAAACTACTGTAGATAACCATATTTGGTAAATCACAAACTACTGTAGATAACCATGTTTGGTACATCACAAATTACTGTAGATAACCATGTTTGGTAATCACAAACTACTCTTGATAAACAGGTTTGGTAAATCACAAACTACTGTAAATAACCATGTTTGGTAAATCACAAACTACTGTAAATAACCATGTTTCGTAAATCACAAATTACTGTAGATAACCATGTTTGGTAAATCACAAACTACTCTTGACAAACAGGTTTGGTAAATCACAAACTACTGTAGATAACCATGTTTGGTAAATCACAAATTACTGTAGATAACCATGTTTGGTAAATCACAAACTACTCTTGATAAACAGGTTTGGTAAATCACAAACTACTGTAAATAACCATGTTTGGTAAATCACAAACTACTGTAAATAACCATGTTCGGTAAATCACAAATTACTGTAGATAACCATGTTTGGTAAATCACAAACTACTGAAGGCAACCATGTTTAGTAAATCACAAACTACTGTAGATAACCATGGTTAGTAATCACAAACTACTGTAGAGAACCAGGTTTGGTAAATCACAAACTACTGAAAGTAACCATGCTTGGTAAATCACAAAGTACTGAAGGTAACCATGCTTGGTAAATCACAAACTACTGAACGTTACCATGCTTGCTAAATCACAAACTACTGAAGGTAACCATGCTTGCTAAATCACAAACTACTGTAGATAACCATGCTTGGTAAATCACAAACTACTTTAGATAACCATGCTTGGTAAATCACAAACTACTGTAGATAACCATGATTAGTAAATCACAAACTATGCAAGGTAACCATGCTTAGTAAATCACAAACTACGGAAGGTAACCATGTTTAGTAAATCATAAACTACTGAAGGTAACCATGCTTAGTAAATCACAAACTACTGAAGGTAACCATGCTTAGTAAATCACAAACTACTAAAGGTAACCATGCTTAGTAAATCACAAACTACTGTAGATAACCATGATTAGTAAATCACAAACTATGCAAGGTAACCATGCTTAGTAAATCACAAACTACGGAAGGTAACCATGTTTAGTAAATCATAAACTACTGAAGGTAACCATGCTTAGTAAATCACAAACTACTGAAGGTAACCATGCTTAGTAAATCACAAACTACTGAAGGTAACCATGCTTAGTAAATCACAAACTACTGAATATAAACTTGCTTAGTAAATCACACACTACTGAAGATAACCATGTTTAGTAAATCACAAACAACAGAAGGTAGCCATGTTTAGTAAATCACAAACTACAGAAGGTAACCATGTTTAGTAAATCACAAACTACAGAAGGTATCCATGTTTAGTAAATCACAAAATACAGAAGGTAACTTTGTTTAGTAAATCACAAAGTACTGTAGATAACTATGTTTAGTAAATCACAAACTACTGTAAATAACCATGTTGTGTAAATCACAAACTACTGTAAATAACCATGTTTGGTAAATCACAAACTACTGTAGATAACCATGTTTGGTAAATCACAAACTACTCTTGATAACCAGGTTTGGTAAATCACAAACTACTGTAAATAACCATGTTTGGTAAATCACAAACTACTGTAAGTAACCATGTTTGGTAAAACACAAACTACTGTAGATAACCATGTTTGGTAAATCACAAACTACTGTAAGTAACCACGTTTGGTAATATTTGGTAAATCACAAACTACTGTAAATAATTGACCATGTTTGGTAAATCACAAACTACTGTAGATAACCATATTTGGTAAATCACAAACTACTGTAGATAACCATGTTTGGTAAATCACAAATTACTGTAGATAACCATGTTTGGTAATCACAAACTACTCTTGATAAACAGGTTTGGTAAATCACAAACTACTGTAAATAACCATGTTTGGTAAATCACAAACTACTGTAAATAACCATGTTTCGTAAATCACAAATTACTGTAGATAACCATGTTTGGTAAATCACAAACTACTCTTGACAAACAGGTTTGGTAAATCACAAACTACTGTAGATAACCATGTTTGGTAAATCACAAATTACTGTAGATAACCATGTTTGGTAAATCACAAACTACTCTTGATAAACAGGTTTGGTAAATCACAAACTACTGTAAATAACCATGTTTGGTAAATCACAAACTACTGTAAATAACCATGTTTCGTAAATCACAAATTACTGTAGATAACCATGTTTGGTAAATCACAAACTACTATAGATAGCCATCTTAAGTAAATCAAAAACTACTGTAAATAACCATGTTGTGTAAATCAGAAACTACTGTAAATAATTGACCATGTTTGGTCAATCACAAACTACTGTAAATAACCATGTTTGGTAAATCACAAACTACTGTAGATAACCATGTTTGGTAAATCACAAATTACTGTAGATAACCATGTTTGGTAAATCACAAACTACTCTTGATAAACAGGTTTGGTAAATCACAAACTACTGTAAATAACCATGTTTGGTAAATCACAAACTACTGTAAATAACCATGTTTGGTAAATCACAAACTACTGTAGATAACCATGTTTGGTAAATCACAAACTACTATAGATAGCCATCTTTAGTAAATCAAAAACTACTGTAAATAACCATGTTGTGTAAATCAGAAACTACTGTAAATAATTGACCATGTTTGGTCAATCACAAACTACTGTAAATAACCATGTTTGGTAAATCACAAACTACTGTTAATAACCATGTTTGGTAAATCACAAACTACTGTAAATAACCATGTTTGGTAAATCACAAACTACTGTAAATAACCATGTTTGGTAAATCACAAACTACTGTAGATAACCATGTACAAACTACTGTAAATAACCATGTTTGCTAAAACACAAACTACTGTCAATAACCATGTTGTGTAAATCAGAAACTACTGTAAATAATTGACCATGTTTGGTCAATCACAAACTACTGTTAATAACCATGTTTGGTAAATCACAAACTACTGTAAATAACCATGTTTGGTAAATCACAAACTACTGTAAATAACCATGTTTGGTAAATCACAAACTACTGTAGATAACCATGTTTGGTAAATCACAAACTACTGTAGATAGCCATCTTTAGTAATTCACAAACTACTGTAAATAACCATGTTGTGTAAATCACAAACTACTGTAAATAACCATGTTTGGTAAATCACAAACTACTGTAGATAACCATGTTTGGTAAATCACAAACTACTCTTGATAACCAGGTTTGGTAAATCACAAACTACTGTAAATAACCATGTTTGGTAAATCACAAACTACTGTTAATAACCATGTTTGGTAAATCACAAACTACTGTAGATAACCATGTTTGGTAAATCACAAACTACTGTAAATAACCATGTTTGGTAAATCACAAACTACTGTAGATAACCATGTACAAACTACTGTAAATAACCATGTTTGCTAAAACACAAACTACTGTAAATAACCATGTTGTGTAAATCAGAAACTACTGTAAATAATTGACCATGTTTGGTCAATCACAAACTACTGTTAATAACCATGTTTGGTAAATCACAAACTACTGTAAATAACCATGTTTGGTAAATCACAAACTACTGTAAATAACCATGTTTGGTAAATCACAAACTACTGTAGATAACCATGTTTGGTAAATCACAAACTACTGTAGATAGCCATCTTTAGTAATTCACAAACTACTGTAAATAACCATGTTGTGTAAATCACAAACTACTGTAAATAACCATGTTTGGTAAATCACAAACTACTGTAAATAACCATGTTTGGTAAATCACAACATACTCTTGATAACCATGTTTGGTAAATCACAAACTACTGTAAATAACCATGTTTGGTAAATCACATACTACTGTAAATAACCATGTTTGGTAAATCACAAACTACTGTAAATAACCATGTTTGGTAAATCACAAACTACTCTTGATAAACAGGTTTGGTAAATCACAAACTACTGTAAATAACCATGTTTGGTAAATCACAAACTACTGTAAATAACCATGTTTGGTAAATCACAAATTACTGTAGATAACCATGTTTGGTAAATCACAAACTACTATAGATAGCCATCTTTAGTAAATCAAAAACTACTGTAAATAACCATGTTGTGTAAATCAGAAACTACTGTAAATAATTGACCATGTTTGGTCAATCACAAACTACTGTAAATAACCATGTTTGGTAAATCACAAACTACTGTTAATAACCATGTTTGGTAAATCACAAACTACTGTAAATAACCATGTTTGGTAAATCACAAACTACTGTAAATAACCATGTTTGGTAAATCACAAACTACTGTAGATAACCATGTACAAACTACTGTAAATAACCATGTTTGCTAAAACACAAACTACTGTCAATAACCATGTTGTGTAAATCAGAAACTACTGTAAATAATTGACCATGTTTGGTCAATCACAAACTACTGTTAATAACCATGTTTGGTAAATCACAAACTACTGTAAATAACCATGTTTGGTAAATCACAAACTACTGTAAATAACCATGTTTGGTAAATCACAAACTACTGTAGATAACCATGTTTGGTAAATCACAAACTACTGTAGATAGCCATCTTTAGTAATTCACAAACTACTGTAAATAACCATGTTGTGTAAATCACAAACTACTGTAAATAACCATGTTTGGTAAATCACAAACTACTGTAAATAACCATGTTTGGTAAATCACAACATACTCTTGATAACCATGTTTGGTAAATCACAAACTACTGTAAATAACCATGTTTGGTAAATCACAAACTACTGTAAATAACCATGTTTGGTAAATCACAAACTACTGTAAATAACCATGTTTGGTAAATCACAAACTACTGTAAATAACCATGTTTGGTAAATCACAAACTACTGTAGATAACCATGTTTAGTAAATCACAAACTACTGTAGATAACCATGTTTAGTATATCGCAAACTACTGAATATAAGCTTGCTTAGTAAATCACAAACTACTGAATATAACCATGTCTAATAAATCACAAACTACTGAATATAAACTTGCTTAGCAAATCACACACTACAGAAAATAACCATTTTTAGTAAATCACAAACTACTGAATATAAACTTGCTTAGTCAATCACAAACTACTGAAGATAATCATGCTTAGTAAATCACCAACTACTGAATGTAATCTTACTTAGTAAATCACACACTACTGAAGATAACCATGTTTAGTAAATCACAAACTACTGAAGATAACCATGTTTAGTAAATCACACACTACTTCTTCTTCTTCTTTCGTTCGTTTGCTTAGTCAATCACAAACTACTGAAGATAATCATGCTTAGTAAATCACCAACTACTGAAGATAACCATGTTTAGTAAATCACAAACTACTGAAGATAACCATGTTTAGTAAATCACAAACTACTGAATATAAACTTGCTTAGTAAATCACAAACTACTGTAGATAACCAGGTTTAGTAAATCACAAGCTAATGTAGGTTACCAGGTTTAGTAAATCACAAACTACTGTAGATAACCAGGTTTAGTAAATCACAAACTAATGTAGATAACCAGGTTTAGTAAATCACACACTACTGAAGATAACCATGTTTAGTAAATCACAAACTACAGAAGGTAATCATGCTTAGTAAATCACAAACTACTGTAGATAACCATGCTTGGTGAATCACAAACTACTGTAGAAAACCATGTGTAGTAAATCACAAACTACTGTAGATAATCAGGTTTAGGAAATCACAAACTACTGTAGATAACCAGGTTTAGTAAATCACAAACTACTGTAGATAACCATGTTTAGTAACTCACAAACTACTGAAGGCAACCATGTTTAGTAAATCACAAACTACTGTAGATAACCATGGTTAGTAATCACAAACTACTGTAGAGAACCAGGTTTGGTAAATCACAAACTACTGAAAGTAACCATGCTTGGTAAATCACAAAGTACTGAAGGTAACCATGCTTGGTAAATCACAAACTACTGAACGTTACCATGCCTGCTAAATCACAAACTACTGAAGGTAACCATGCTTGCTAAATCACAAACTACTGTAGATAACCATGCTTGGTAAATCACAAACTACTTTAGATAACCATGCTTGGTAAATCACAAACTACTGTAGATAACCATGATTAGTAAATCACAAACTATGCAAGGTAACCATGCTTAGTAAATCACAAACTACGGAAGGTAACCATGTTTAGTAAATCATAAACTACTTAAGGTAACCATGCTTAGTAAATCACAAACTACTGAAGGTAACCATGCTTAGTAAATCACAAACTACTGAAGGTAACCATGCTTAGTAAATCACAAACTACTGTAGATAACCATGATTAGTAAATCACAAACTATGCAAGGTAACCATGCTTAGTAAATCACAAACTACGGAAGGTAACCATGTTTAGTAAATCATAAACTACTGAAGGTAACCATGCTTAGTAAATCACAAACTACTGAAGGTAAC
The DNA here is from genome assembly GCA_963921405.1 of Cepaea hortensis. NCBI lineage: Eukaryota > Metazoa > Mollusca > Gastropoda > Stylommatophora > Helicidae > Cepaea > Cepaea hortensis. The sequence goes on from OY992893.1 coordinate 91,935,909, forward strand.
CATGCTTAGTAAATCACAAACTACTGAAGGTAACCATGCTTAGTAAATCACAAACTACTGAATATAAACTTGCTTAGTAAATCACACACTACTGAAGATAACCATGTTTAGTAAATCACAAACAACAGAAGGTAGCCATGTTTAGTAAATCACAAACTACAGAAGGTAACCATGTTTAGTAAATCACAAACTACAGAAGGTAACCATGTTTAGTAAATCACAAAATACAGAAGGTAACTTTGTTTAGTAAATCACAAAGTACTGTAGATAACTATGTTTAGTAAATCACAAACTACTGTAAATAACCATGTTGTGTAAATCACAAACTACTGTAAATAACCATGTTTGGTAAATCACAAACTACTGTAGATAACCATGTTTGGTAAATCACAAACTACTCTTGATAACCAGGTTTGGTAAATCACAAACTACTGTAAATAACCATGTTTGGTAAATCACAAACTACTGTAAGTAACCATGTTTGGTAAAACACAAACTACTGTAGATAACCATGTTTGGTAAATCACAAACTACTGTAAGTAACCACGTTTGGTAATATTTGGTAAATCACAAACTACTGTAAATAATTGACCATGTTTGGTAAATCACAAACTACTGTAGATAACCATATTTGGTAAATCACAAACTACTGTAGATAACCATGTTTGGTAAATCACAAATTACTGTAGATAACCATGTTTGGTAATCACAAACTACTCTTGATAAACAGGTTTGGTAAATCACAAACTACTGTAAATAACCATGTTTGGTAAATCACAAACTACTGTAAATAACCATGTTTCGTAAATCACAAATTACTGTAGATAACCATGTTTGGTAAATCACAAACTACTCTTGACAAACAGGTTTGGTAAATCACAAACTACTGTAGATAACCATGTTTGGTAAATCACAAATTACTGTAGATAACCATGTTTGGTAAATCACAAACTACTCTTGATAAACAGGTTTGGTAAATCACAAACTACTGTAAATAACCATGTTTGGTAAATCACAAACTACTGTAAATAACCATGTTCGGTAAATCACAAATTACTGTAGATAACCATGTTTGGTAAATCACAAACTACTGAAGGCAACCATGTTTAGTAAATCACAAACTACTGTAGATAACCATGGTTAGTAATCACAAACTACTGTAGAGAACCAGGTTTGGTAAATCACAAACTACTGAAAGTAACCATGCTTGGTAAATCACAAAGTACTGAAGGTAACCATGCTTGGTAAATCACAAACTACTGAACGTTACCATGCTTGCTAAATCACAAACTACTGAAGGTAACCATGCTTGCTAAATCACAAACTACTGTAGATAACCATGCTTGGTAAATCACAAACTACTTTAGATAACCATGCTTGGTAAATCACAAACTACTGTAGATAACCATGATTAGTAAATCACAAACTATGCAAGGTAACCATGCTTAGTAAATCACAAACTACGGAAGGTAACCATGTTTAGTAAATCATAAACTACTGAAGGTAACCATGCTTAGTAAATCACAAACTACTGAAGGTAACCATGCTTAGTAAATCACAAACTACTAAAGGTAACCATGCTTAGTAAATCACAAACTACTGTAGATAACCATGATTAGTAAATCACAAACTATGCAAGGTAACCATGCTTAGTAAATCACAAACTACGGAAGGTAACCATGTTTAGTAAATCATAAACTACTGAAGGTAACCATGCTTAGTAAATCACAAACTACTGAAGGTAACCATGCTTAGTAAATCACAAACTACTGAAGGTAACCATGCTTAGTAAATCACAAACTACTGAATATAAACTTGCTTAGTAAATCACACACTACTGAAGATAACCATGTTTAGTAAATCACAAACAACAGAAGGTAGCCATGTTTAGTAAATCACAAACTACAGAAGGTAACCATGTTTAGTAAATCACAAACTACAGAAGGTATCCATGTTTAGTAAATCACAAAATACAGAAGGTAACTTTGTTTAGTAAATCACAAAGTACTGTAGATAACTATGTTTAGTAAATCACAAACTACTGTAAATAACCATGTTGTGTAAATCACAAACTACTGTAAATAACCATGTTTGGTAAATCACAAACTACTGTAGATAACCATGTTTGGTAAATCACAAACTACTCTTGATAACCAGGTTTGGTAAATCACAAACTACTGTAAATAACCATGTTTGGTAAATCACAAACTACTGTAAGTAACCATGTTTGGTAAAACACAAACTACTGTAGATAACCATGTTTGGTAAATCACAAACTACTGTAAGTAACCACGTTTGGTAATATTTGGTAAATCACAAACTACTGTAAATAATTGACCATGTTTGGTAAATCACAAACTACTGTAGATAACCATATTTGGTAAATCACAAACTCCTGTAGATAACCATGTTTGGTAAATCACAAATTACTGTAGATAACCATGTTTGGTAATCACAAACTACTCTTGATAAACAGGTTTGGTAAATCACAAACTACTGTAAATAACCATGTTTGGTAAATCACAAACTACTGTAAATAACCATGTTTCGTAAATCACAAATTACTGTAGATAACCATGTTTGGTAAATCACAAACTACTCTTGACAAACAGGTTTGGTAAATCACAAACTACTGTAGATAACCATGTTTGGTAAATCACAAATTACTGTAGATAACCATGTTTGGTAAATCACAAACTACTCTTGATAAACAGGTTTGGTAAATCACAAACTACTGTAAATAACCATGTTTGGTAAATCACAAACTACTGTAAATAACCATGTTTCGTAAATCACAAATTACTGTAGATAACCATGTTTGGTAAATCACAAACTACTATAGATAGCCATCTTAAGTAAATCAAAAACTACTGTAAATAACCATGTTGTGTAAATCAGAAACTACTGTAAATAATTGACCATGTTTGGTCAATCACAAACTACTGTAAATAACCATGTTTGGTAAATCACAAACTACTGTAGATAACCATGTTTGGTAAATCACAAATTACTGTAGATAACCATGTTTGGTAAATCACAAACTACTCTTGATAAACAGGTTTGGTAAATCACAAACTACTGTAAATAACCATGTTTGGTAAATCACAAACTACTGTAAATAACCATGTTTGGTAAATCACAAATTACTGTAGATAACCATGTTTGGTAAATCACAAACTACTATAGATAGCCATCTTTAGTAAATCAAAAACTACTGTAAATAACCATGTTGTGTAAATCAGAAACTACTGTAAATAATTGACCATGTTTGGTCAATCACAAACTACTGTAAATAACCATGTTTGGTAAATCACAAACTACTGTTAATAACCATGTTTGGTAAATCACAAACTACTGTAAATAACCATGTTTGGTAAATCACAAACTACTGTAAATAACCATGTTTGGTAAATCACAAACTACTGTAGATAACCATGTACAAACTACTGTAAATAACCATGTTTGCTAAAACACAAACTACTGTAAATAACCATGTTGTGTAAATCAGAAACTACTGTAAATAATTGACCATGTTTGGTCAATCACAAACTACTGTTAATAACCATGTTTGGTAAATCACAAACTACTGTAAATAACCATGTTTGGTAAATCACAAACTACTGTAAATAACCATGTTTGGTAAATCACAAACTACTGTAGATAACCATGTTTGGTAAATCACAAACTACTGTAGATAGCCATCTTTAGTAATTCACAAACTACTGTAAATAACCATGTTGTGTAAATCACAAACTACTGTAAATAACCATGTTTGGTAAATCACAAACTACTGTAAATAACCATGTTTGGTAAATCACAACATACTCTTGATAACCATGTTTGGTAAATCACAAACTACTGTAAATAACCATGTTTGGTAAATCACAAACTACTGTAAATAACCATGTTTGGTAAATCACAAACTACTGTAAATAACCATGTTTGGTAAATCACAAACTACTGTAAATAACCATGTTTGGTAAATCACAAACTACTGTAGATAACCATGTTTAGTAAATCACAAACTACTGTAGATAACCATGTTTAGTATATCGCAAACTACTGAATATAAGCTTGCTTAGTAAATCACAAACTACTGAATATAACCATGTCTAATAAATCACAAACTACTGAATATAAACTTGCTTAGCAAATCACACACTACAGAAAATAACCATTTTTAGTAAATCACAAACTACTGAATATAAACTTGCTTAGTCAATCACAAACTACTGAAGATAATCATGCTTAGTAAATCACCAACTACTGAATGTAATCTTACTTAGTAAATCACACACTACTGAAGATAACCATGTTTAGTAAATCACAAACTACTGAAGATAACCATGTTTAGTAAATCACACACTACTTCTTCTTCTTCTTTCGTTCGTTTGCTTAGTCAATCACAAACTACTGAAGATAATCATGCTTAGTAAATCACCAACTACTGAAGATAACCATGTTTAGTAAATCACAAACTACTGAAGATAACCATGTTTAGTAAATCACAAACTACTGAATATAAACTTGCTTAGTAAATCACAAACTACTGTAGATAACCAGGTTTAGTAAATCACAAACTAATGTAGATAACCAGGTTTAGTAAATCACAAACTACTGTAGATAACCAGGTTTAGTAAATCACACACTACTGAAGATAACCATGTTTAGTAAATCACAAACTACAGAAGGTAATCATGCTTAGTAAATCACAAACTACTGTAGATAACCATGCTTGGTGAATCACAAACTACTGTAGAAAACCATGTGTAGTAAATCACAAACTACTGTAGATAATCAGGTTTAGGAAATCACAAACTACTGTAGATAACCAGGTTTAGTAAATCACAAACTACTGTAGATAACCATGTTTAGTAACTCACAAACTACTGAAGGCAACCATGTTTAGTAAATCACAAACTACTGTAGATAACCATGGTTAGTAATCACAAACTACTGTAGAGAACCAGGTTTGGTAAATCACAAACTACTGAAAGTAACCATGCTTGGTAAATCACAAAGTACTGAAGGTAACCATGCTTGGTAAATCACAAACTACTGAACGTTACCATGCTTGCTAAATCACAAACTACTGAAGGTAACCATGCTTGCTAAATCACAAACTACTGTAGATAACCATGCTTGGTAAATCACAAACTACTTTAGATAACCATGCTTGGTAAATCACAAACTACTGTAGATAACCATGATTAGTAAATCACAAACTATGCAAGGTAACCATGCTTAGTAAATCACAAACTACGGAAGGTAACCATGTTTAGTAAATCATAAACTACTGAAGGTAACCATGCTTAGTAAATCACAAACTACTGAAGGTAACCATGCTTAGTAAATCACAAACTACTGAAGGTAACCATGCTTAGGAAATCACAAACTACTGTAGATAACCATGATTAGTAAATCACAAACTATGCAAGGTAACCATGCTTAGTAAATCACAAACTACGGAAGGTAACCATGTTTAGTAAATCATAAACTACTGAAGGTAACCATGCTTAGTAAATCACAAACTACTGAAGGTAACCATGCTTAGTAAATCACAAACTACTGAAGGTAACCATGCTTAGTAAATCACAAACTACTGAATATAAACTTGCTTAGTAAATCACACACTACTGAAGATAACCATGTTTAGTAAATCACAAACAACAGAAGGTAGCCATGTTTAGTAAATCACAAACTACAGAAGGTAACCATGTTTAGTAAATCACAAACTACAGAAGGTAACCATGTTTAGTAAATCACAAAATACAGAAGGTAACTTTGTTTAGTAAATCACAAAGTACTGTAGATAACTATGTTTAGTAAATCACAAACTACTGTAAATAACCATGTTGTGTAAATCACAAACTACTGTAAATAACCATGTTTGGTAAATCACAAACTACTGTAGATAACCATGTTTGGTAAATCACAAACTACTCTTGATAACCAGGTTTGGTAAATCACAAACTACTGTAAGTAACCACGTTTGGTAATATTTGGTAAATCACAAACTACTGTAAATAATTGACCATGTTTGGTAAATCACAAACTACTGTAGATAACCATATTTGGTAAATCACAAACTCCTGTAGATAACCATGTTTGGTAAATCACAAATTACTGTAGATAACCATGTTTGGTAATCACAAACTACTCTTGATAAACAGGTTTGGTAAATCACAAACTACTGTAAATAACCATGTTTGGTAAATCACAAACTACTGTAAATAACCATGTTTCGTAAATCACAAATTACTGTAGATAACCATGTTTGGTAAATCACAAACTACTCTTGACAAACAGGTTTGGTAAATCACAAACTACTGTAGATAACCATGTTTGGTAAATCACAAATTACTGTAGATAACCATGTTTGGTAAATCACAAACTACTCTTGATAAACAGGTTTGGTAAATCACAAACTACTGTAAATAACCATGTTTGGTAAATCACAAACTACTGTAAATAACCATGTTTCGTAAATCACAAATTACTGTAGATAACCATGTTTGGTAAATCACAAACTACTATAGATAGCCATCTTAAGTAAATCAAAAACTACTGTAAATAACCATGTTGTGTAAATCAGAAACTACTGTAAATAATTGACCATGTTTGGTCAATCACAAACTACTGTAAATAACCATGTTTGGTAAATCACAAACTACTGTAGATAACCATGTTTGGTAAATCACAAATTACTGTAGATAACCATGTTTGGTAAATCACAAACTACTCTTGATAAACAGGTTTGGTAAATCACAAACTACTGTAAATAACCATGTTTGGTAAATCACAAACTACTGTAAATAACCATGTTTGGTAAATCACAAATTACTGTAGATAACCATGTTTGGTAAATCACAAACTACTATAGATAGCCATCTTTAGTAAATCAAAAACTACTGTAAATAACCATGTTGTGTAAATCAGAAACTACTGTAAATAATTGACCATGTTTGGTCAATCACAAACTACTGTAAATAACCATGTTTGGTAAATCACAAACTACTGTTAATAACCATGTTTGGTAAATCACAAACTACTGTAAATAACCATGTTTGGTAAATCACAAACTACTGTAAATAACCATGTTTGGTAAATCACAAACTACTGTAGATAACCATGTACAAACTACTGTAAATAACCATGTTTGCTAAAACACAAACTACTGTAAATAACCATGTTGTGTAAATCAGAAACTACTGTAAATAATTGACCATGTTTGGTCAATCACAAACTACTGTTAATAACCATGTTTGGTAAATCACAAACTACTGTAAATAACCATGTTTGGTAAATCACAAACTACTGTAAATAACCATGTTTGGTAAATCACAAACTACTGTAGATAACCATGTTTGGTAAATCACAAACTACTGTAGATAGCCATCTTTAGTAATTCACAAACTACTGTAAATAACCATGTTGTGTAAATCACAAACTACTGTAAATAACCATGTTTGGTAAATCACAAACTACTGTAAATAACCATGTTTGGTAAATCACAACATACTCTTGATAACCATGTTTGGTAAATCACAAACTACTGTAAATAACCATGTTTGGTAAATCACATACTACTGTAAATAACCATGTTTGGTAAATCACAAACTACTGTAAATAACCATGTTTGGTAAATCACAAACTACTCTTGATAAACAGGTTTGGTAAATCACAAACTACTGTAAATAACCATGTTTGGTAAATCACAAACTACTGTAAATAACCATGTTTGGTAAATCACAAATTACTGTAGATAACCATGTTTGGTAAATCACAAACTACTATAGATAGCCATCTTTAGTAAATCAAAAACTACTGTAAATAACCATGTTGTGTAAATCAGAAACTACTGTAAATAATTGACCATGTTTGGTCAATCACAAACTACTGTAAATAACCATGTTTGGTAAATCACAAACTACTGTTAATAACCATGTTTGGTAAATCACAAACTACTGTAAATAACCATGTTTGGTAAATCACAAACTACTGTAAATAACCATGTTTGGTAAATCACAAACTACTGTAGATAACCATGTACAAACTACTGTAAATAACCATGTTTGCTAAAACACAAACTACTGTCAATAACCATGTTGTGTAAATCAGAAACTACTGTAAATAATTGACCATGTTTGGTCAATCACAAACTACTGTTAATAACCATGTTTGGTAAATCACAAACTACTGTAAATAACCATGTTTGGTAAATCACAAACTACTGTAAATAACCATGTTTGGTAAATCACAAACTACTGTAGATAACCATGTTTGGTAAATCACAAACTACTGTAGATAGCCATCTTTAGTAATTCACAAACTACTGTAAATAACCATGTTGTGTAAATCACAAACTACTGTAAATAACCATGTTTGGTAAATCACAAACTACTGTAAATAACCATGTTTGGTAAATCACAACATACTCTTGATAACCATGTTTGGTAAATCACAAACTACTGTAAATAACCATGTTTGGTAAATCACAAACTACTGTAAATAACCATGTTTGGTAAATCACAAACTACTGTAAATAACCATGTTTGGTAAATCACAAACTACTGTAAATAACCATGTTTGGTAAATCACAAACTACTGTAGATAACCATGTTTAGTAAATCACAAACTACTGTAGATAACCATGTTTAGTATATCGCAAACTACTGAATATAAGCTTGCTTAGTAAATCACAAACTACTGAATATAACCATGTCTAATAAATCACAAACTACTGAATATAAACTTGCTTAGCAAATCACACACTACAGAAAATAACCATTTTTAGTAAATCACAAACTACTGAATATAAACTTGCTTAGTCAATCACAAACTACTGAAGATAATCATGCTTAGTAAATCACCAACTACTGAATGTAATCTTACTTAGTAAATCACACACTACTGAAGATAACCATGTTTAGTAAATCACAAACTACTGAAGATAACCATGTTTAGTAAATCACACACTACTTCTTCTTCTTCTTTCGTTCGTTTGCTTAGTCAATCACAAACTACTGAAGATAATCATGCTTAGTAAATCACCAACTACTGAAGATAACCATGTTTAGTAAATCACAAACTACTGAAGATAACCATGTTTAGTAAATCACAAACTACTGAATATAAACTTGCTTAGTAAATCACAAACTACTGTAGATAACCAGGTTTAGTAAATCACAAGCTAATGTAGATAACCAGGTTTAGTAAATCACAAACTACTGTAGATAACCAGGTTTAGTAAATCACAAACTAATGTAGATAACCAGGTTTAGTAAATCACACACTACTGAAGATAACCATGTTTAGTAAATCACAAACTACAGAAGGTAATCATGCTTAGTAAATCACAAACTACTGTAGATAACCATGCTTGGTGAATCACAAACTACTGTAGAAAACCATGTGTAGTAAATCACAAACTACTGTAGATAATCAGGTTTAGGAAATCACAAACTACTGTAGATAACCAGGTTTAGTAAATCACAAACTACTGTAGATAACCATGTTTAGTAACTCACAAACTACTGAAGGCAACCATGTTTAGTAAATCACAAACTACTGTAGATAACCATGGTTAGTAATCACAAACTACTGTAGAGAACCAGGTTTGGTAAATCACAAACTACTGAAAGTAACCATGCTTGGTAAATCACAAAGTACTGAAGGTAACCATGCTTGGTAAATCACAAACTACTGAACGTTACCATGCCTGCTAAATCACAAACTACTGAAGGTAACCATGCTTGCTAAATCACAAACTACTGTAGATAACCATGCTTGGTAAATCACAAACTACTTTAGATAACCATGCTTGGTAAATCACAAACTACTGTAGATAACCATGATTAGTAAATCACAAACTATGCAAGGTAACCATGCTTAGTAAATCACAAACTACGGAAGGTAACCATGTTTAGTAAATCATAAACTACTTAAGGTAACCATGCTTAGTAAATCACAAACTACTGAAGGTAACCATGCTTAGTAAATCACAAACTACTGAAGGTAACCATGCTTAGTAAATCACAAACTACTGTAGATAACCATGATTAGTAAATCACAAACTATGCAAGGTAACCATGCTTAGTAAATCACAAACTACGGAAGGTAACCATGTTTAGTAAATCATAAACTACTGAAGGTAACCATGCTTAGTAAATCACAAACTACTGAAGGTAACCATGCTTAGTAAATCACAAACTACTGAAGGTAACCATGCTTAGTAAATCACAAACTACTGAATATAAACTTGCTTAGTAAATCACACACTACTGAAGATAACCATGTTTAGTAAATCACAAACAACAGAAGGTAGCCATGTTTAGTAAATCACAAACTACAGAAGGTAACCATGTTTAGTAAATCACAAACTACAGAAGGTAACCATGTTTAGTAAATCACAAAATACAGAAGGTAACTTTGTTTAGTAAATCACAAAGTACTGTAGATAACTATGTTTAGTAAATCACAAACTACTGTAAATAACCATGTTGTGTAAATCACAAACTACTGTAAATAACCATGTTTGGTAAATCACAAACTACTGTAGATAACCATGTTTGGTAAATCACAAACTACTCTTGATAACCAGGTTTGGTAAATCACAAACTACTGTAAATAACCATGTTTGGTAAATCACAAACTACTGTAAGTAACCATGTTTGGTAAAACACAAACTACTGTAGATAACCATGTTTGGTAAATCACAAACTACTGTAAGTAACCACGTTTGGTAATATTTGGTAAATCACAAACTACTGTAAATAATTGACCATGTTTGGTAAATCACAAACTACTGTAGATAACCATATTTGGTAAATCACAAACTACTGTAGATAACCATGTTTGGTAAATCACAAATTACTGTAGATAACCATGTTTGGTAATCACAAACTACTCTTGATAAACAGGTTTGGTAAATCACAAACTACTGTAAATAACCATGTTTGGTAAATCACAAACTACTGTAAATAACCATGTTTCGTAAATCACAAATTACTGTAGATAACCATGTTTGGTAAATCACAAACTACTCTTGACAAACAGGTTTGGTAAATCACAAACTACTGTAGATAACCATGTTTGGTAAATCACAAATTACTGTAGATAACCATGTTTGGTAAATCACAAACTACTCTTGATAAACAGGTTTGGTAAATCACAAACTACTGTAAATAACCATGTTTGGTAAATCACAAACTACTGTAAATAACCATGTTCGGTAAATCACAAATTACTGTAGATAACCATGTTTGGTAAATCACAAACTACTGAAGGCAACCATGTTTAGTAAATCACAAACTACTGTAGATAACCATGGTTAGTAATCACAAACTACTGTAGAGAACCAGGTTTGGTAAATCACAAACTACTGAAAGTAACCATGCTTGGTAAATCACAAAGTACTGAAGGTAACCATGCTTGGTAAATCACAAACTACTGAACGTTACCATGCTTGCTAAATCACAAACTACTGAAGGTAACCATGCTTGCTAAATCACAAACTACTGTAGATAACCATGCTTGGTAAATCACAAACTACTTTAGATAACCATGCTTGGTAAATCACAAACTACTGTAGATAACCATGATTAGTAAATCACAAACTATGCAAGGTAACCATGCTTAGTAAATCACAAACTACGGAAGGTAACCATGTTTAGTAAATCATAAACTACTGAAGGTAACCATGCTTAGTAAATCACAAACTACTGAAGGTAACCATGCTTAGTAAATCACAAACTACTAAAGGTAACCATGCTTAGTAAATCACAAACTACTGTAGATAACCATGATTAGTAAATCACAAACTATGCAAGGTAACCATGCTTAGTAAATCACAAACTACGGAAGGTAACCATGTTTAGTAAATCATAAACTACTGAAGGTAACCATGCTTAGTAAATCACAAACTACTGAAGGTAACCATGCTTAGTAAATCACAAACTACTGAAGGTAACCATGCTTAGTAAATCACAAACTACTGAATATAAACTTGCTTAGTAAATCACACACTACTGAAGATAACCATGTTTAGTAAATCACAAACAACAGAAGGTAGCCATGTTTAGTAAATCACAAACTACAGAAGGTAACCATGTTTAGTAAATCACAAACTACAGAAGGTATCCATGTTTAGTAAATCACAAAATACAGAAGGTAACTTTGTTTAGTAAATCACAAAGTACTGTAGATAACTATGTTTAGTAAATCACAAACTACTGTAAATAACCATGTTGTGTAAATCACAAACTACTGTAAATAACCATGTTTGGTAAATCACAAACTACTGTAGATAACCATGTTTGGTAAATCACAAACTACTCTTGATAACCAGGTTTGGTAAATCACAAACTACTGTAAATAACCATGTTTGGTAAATCACAAACTACTGTAAGTAACCATGTTTGGTAAAACACAAACTACTGTAGATAACCATGTTTGGTAAATCACAAACTACTGTAAGTAACCACGTTTGGTAATATTTGGTAAATCACAAACTACTGTAAATAATTGACCATGTTTGGTAAATCACAAACTACTGTAGATAACCATATTTGGTAAATCACAAACTACTGTAGATAACCATGTTTGGTAAATCACAAATTACTGTAGATAACCATGTTTGGTAATCACAAACTACTCTTGATAAACAGGTTTGGTAAATCACAAACTACTGTAAATAACCATGTTTGGTAAATCACAAACTACTGTAAATAACCATGTTTCGTAAATCACAAATTACTGTAGATAACCATGTTTGGTAAATCACAAACTACTCTTGACAAACAGGTTTGGTAAATCACAAACTACTGTAGATAACCATGTTTGGTAAATCACAAATTACTGTAGATAACCATGTTTGGTAAATCACAAACTACTCTTGATAAACAGGTTTGGTAAATCACAAACTACTGTAAATAACCATGTTTGGTAAATCACAAACTACTGTAAATAACCATGTTTCGTAAATCACAAATTACTGTAGATAACCATGTTTGGTAAATCACAAACTACTATAGATAGCCATCTTAAGTAAATCAAAAACTACTGTAAATAACCATGTTGTGTAAATCAGAAACTACTGTAAATAATTGACCATGTTTGGTCAATCACAAACTACTGTAAATAACCATGTTTGGTAAATCACAAACTACTGTAGATAACCATGTTTGGTAAATCACAAATTACTGTAGATAACCATGTTTGGTAAATCACAAACTACTCTTGATAAACAGGTTTGGTAAATCACAAACTACTGTAAATAACCATGTTTGGTAAATCACAAACTACTGTAAATAACCATGTTTGGTAAATCACAAATTACTGTAGATAACCATGTTTGGTAAATCACAAACTACTATAGATAGCCATCTTTAGTAAATCAAAAACTACTGTAAATAACCATGTTGTGTAAATCAGAAACTACTGTAAATAATTGACCATGTTTGGTCAATCACAAACTACTGTAAATAACCATGTTTGGTAAATCACAAACTACTGTTAATAACCATGTTTGGTAAATCACAAACTACTGTAAATAACCATGTTTGGTAAATCACAAACTACTGTAAATAACCATGTTTGGTAAATCACAAACTACTGTAGATAACCATGTACAAACTACTGTAAATAACCATGTTTGCTAAAACACAAACTACTGTAAATAACCATGTTGTGTAAATCAGAAACTACTGTAAATAATTGACCATGTTTGGTCAATCACAAACTACTGTTAATAACCATGTTTGGTAAATCACAAACTACTGTAAATAACCATGTTTGGTAAATCACAAACTACTGTAAATAACCATGTTTGGTAAATCACAAACTACTGTAGATAACCATGTTTGGTAAATCACAAACTACTGTAGATAGCCATCTTTAGTAATTCACAAACTACTGTAAATAACCATGTTGTGTAAATCACAAACTACTGTAAATAACCATGTTTGGTAAATCACAAACTACTGTAAATAACCATGTTTGGTAAATCACAACATACTCTTGATAACCATGTTTGGTAAATCACAAACTACTGTAAATAACCATGTTTGGTAAATCACAAACTACTGTAAATAACCATGTTTGGTAAATCACAAACTACTGTAAATAACCATGTTTGGTAAATCACAAACTACTGTAAATAACCATGTTTGGTAAATCACAAACTACTGTAGATAACCATGTTTAGTAAATCACAAACTACTGTAGATAACCATGTTTAGTATATCGCAAACTACTGAATATAAGCTTGCTTAGTAAATCACAAACTACTGAATATAACCATGTCTAATAAATCACAAACTACTGAATATAAACTTGCTTAGCAAATCACACACTACAGAAAATAACCATTTTTAGTAAATCACAAACTACTGAATATAAACTTGCTTAGTCAATCACAAACTACTGAAGATAATCATGCTTAGTAAATCACCAACTACTGAATGTAATCTTACTTAGTAAATCACACACTACTGAAGATAACCATGTTTAGTAAATCACAAACTACTGAAGATAACCATGTTTAGTAAATCACACACTACTTCTTCTTCTTCTTTCGTTCGTTTGCTTAGTCAATCACAAACTACTGAAGATAATCATGCTTAGTAAATCACCAACTACTGAAGATAACCATGTTTAGTAAATCACAAACTACTGAAGATAACCATGTTTAGTAAATCACAAACTACTGAATATAAACTTGCTTAGTAAATCACAAACTACTGTAGATAACCAGGTTTAGTAAATCACAAACTAATGTAGATAACCAGGTTTAGTAAATCACAAACTACTGTAGATAACCAGGTTTAGTAAATCACACACTACTGAAGATAACCATGTTTAGTAAATCACAAACTACAGAAGGTAATCATGCTTAGTAAATCACAAACTACTGTAGATAACCATGCTTGGTGAATCACAAACTACTGTAGAAAACCATGTGTAGTAAATCACAAACTACTGTAGATAATCAGGTTTAGGAAATCACAAACTACTGTAGATAACCAGGTTTAGTAAATCACAAACTACTGTAGATAACCATGTTTAGTAACTCACAAACTACTGAAGGCAACCATGTTTAGTAAATCACAAACTACTGTAGATAACCATGGTTAGTAATCACAAACTACTGTAGAGAACCAGGTTTGGTAAATCACAAACTACTGAAAGTAACCATGCTTGGTAAATCACAAAGTACTGAAGGTAACCATGCTTGGTAAATCACAAACTACTGAACGTTACCATGCTTGCTAAATCACAAACTACTGAAGGTAACCATGCTTGCTAAATCACAAACTACTGTAGATAACCATGCTTGGTAAATCACAAACTACTTTAGATAACCATGCTTGGTAAATCACAAACTACTGTAGATAACCATGATTAGTAAATCACAAACTATGCAAGGTAACCATGCTTAGTAAATCACAAACTACGGAAGGTAACCATGTTTAGTAAATCATAAACTACTGAAGGTAACCATGCTTAGTAAATCACAAACTACTGAAGGTAACCATGCTTAGTAAATCACAAACTACTGAAGGTAACCATGCTTAGGAAATCACAAACTACTGTAGATAACCATGATTAGTAAATCACAAACTATGCAAGGTAACCATGCTTAGTAAATCACAAACTACGGAAGGTAACCATGTTTAGTAAATCATAAACTACTGAAGGTAACCATGCTTAGTAAATCACAAACTACTGAAGGTAACCATGCTTAGTAAATCACAAACTACTGAAGGTAACCATGCTTAGTAAATCACAAACTACTGAATATAAACTTGCTTAGTAAATCACACACTACTGAAGATAACCATGTTTAGTAAATCACAAACAACAGAAGGTAGCCATGTTTAGTAAATCACAAACTACAGAAGGTAACCATGTTTAGTAAATCACAAACTACAGAAGGTAACCATGTTTAGTAAATCACAAAATACAGAAGGTAACTTTGTTTAGTAAATCACAAAGTACTGTAGATAACTATGTTTAGTAAATCACAAACTACTGTAAATAACCATGTTGTGTAAATCACAAACTACTGTAAATAACCATGTTTGGTAAATCACAAACTACTGTAGATAACCATGTTTGGTAAATCACAAACTACTCTTGATAACCAGGTTTGGTAAATCACAAACTACTGTAAATAACCATGTTTGGTAAATCACAAACTACTGTAAGTAACCATGTTTGGTAAAACACAAACTACTGTAGATAACCATGTTTGGTAAATCACAAACTACTGTAAGTAACCACGTTTGGTAATATTTGGTAAATCACAAACTACTGTAAATAATTGACCATGTTTGGTAAATCACAAACTACTGTAGATAACCATATTTGGTAAATCACAAACTACTGTAGATAACCATGTTTGGTAAATCACAAATTACTGTAGATAACCATGTTTGGTAATCACAAACTACTCTTGATAAACAGGTTTGGTAAATCACAAACTACTGTAAATAACCATGTTTGGTAAATCACAAACTACTGTAAATAACCATGTTTCGTAAATCACAAATTACTGTAGATAACCATGTTTGGTAAATCACAAACTACTCTTGACAAACAGGTTTGGTAAATCACAAACTACTGTAGATAACCATGTTTGGTAAATCACAAATTACTGTAGATAACCATGTTTGGTAAATCACAAACTACTCTTGATAAACAGGTTTGGTAAATCACAAACTACTGTAAATAACCATGTTTGGTAAATCACAAACTACTGTAAATAACCATGTTTCGTAAATCACAAATTACTGTAGATAACCATGTTTGGTAAATCACAAACTACTATAGATAGCCATCTTAAGTAAATCAAAAACTACTGTAAATAACCATGTTGTGTAAATCAGAAACTACTGTAAATAATTGACCATGTTTGGTCAATCACAAACTACTGTAAATAACCATGTTTGGTCAATCACAAACTACTGTAGATAACCATGTTTGGTAAATCACAAATTACTGTAGATAACCATGTTTGGTAAATCACAAACTACTCTTGATAAACAGGTTTGGTAAATCACAAACTACTGTAAATAACCATGTTTGGTAAATCACAAACTACTGTAAATAACCATGTTTGGTAAATCACAAATTACTGTAGATAACCATGTTTGGTAAATCACAAACTACTATAGATAGCCATCTTTAGTAAATCAAAAACTACTGTAAATAACCATGTTGTGTAAATCAGAAACTACTGTAAATAATTGACCATGTTTGGTCAATCACAAACTACTGTAAATAACCATGTTTGGTAAATCACAAACTACTGTTAATAACCATGTTTGGTAAATCACAAACTACTGTAAATAACCATGTTTGGTAAATCACAAACTACTGTAAATAACCATGTTTGGTAAATCACAAACTACTGTAGATAACCATGTACAAACTACTGTAAATAACCATGTTTGCTAAAACACAAACTACTGTAAATAACCATGTTGTGTAAATCAGAAACTACTGTAAATAATTGACCATGTTTGGTCAATCACAAACTACTGTTAATAACCATGTTTGGTAAATCACAAACTACTGTAAATAACCATGTTTGGTAAATCACAAACTACTGTAAATAACCATGTTTGGTAAATCACAAACTACTGTAGATAACCATGTTTGGTAAATCACAAACTACTGTAGATAGCCATCTTTAGTAATTCACAAACTACTGTAAATAACCATGTTGTGTAAATCACAAACTACTGTAAATAACCATGTTTGGTAAATCACAAACTACTGTAAATAACCATGTTTGGTAAATCACAACATACTCTTGATAACCATGTTTGGTAAATCACAAACTACTGTAAATAACCATGTTTGGTAAATCACAAACTACTGTAAATAACCATGTTTGGTAAATCACAAACTACTGTAAATAACCATGTTTGGTAAATCACAAACTACTGTAAATAACCATGTTTGGTAAATCACAAACTACTGTAGATAACCATGTTTAGTAAATCACAAACTACTGTAGATAACCATGTTTAGTATATCGCAAACTACTGAATATAAGCTTGCTTAGTAAATCACAAACTACTGAATATAACCATGTCTAATAAATCACAAACTACTGAATATAAACTTGCTTAGCAAATCACACACTACAGAAAATAACCATTTTTAGT
Source organism: Cepaea hortensis (assembly GCA_963921405.1). Taxonomy (NCBI): domain Eukaryota; kingdom Metazoa; phylum Mollusca; class Gastropoda; order Stylommatophora; family Helicidae; genus Cepaea; species Cepaea hortensis. The sequence continues at coordinate 91,954,085 of OY992893.1, forward strand.
AAATCACAAACTACTGAATATAAACTTGCTTAGTCAATCACAAACTACTGAAGATAATCATGCTTAGTAAATCACCAACTACTGAATGTAATCTTACTTAGTAAATCACACACTACTGAAGATAACCATGTTTAGTAAATCACAAACTACTGAAGATAACCATGTTTAGTAAATCACACACTACTTCTTCTTCTTCTTTCGTTCGTTTGCTTAGTCAATCACAAACTACTGAAGATAATCATGCTTAGTAAATCACCAACTACTGAAGATAACCATGTTTAGTAAATCACAAACTACTGAAGATAACCATGTTTAGTAAATCACAAACTACTGAATATAAACTTGCTTAGTAAATCACAAACTACTGTAGATAACCAGGTTTAGTAAATCACAAACTAATGTAGATAACCAGGTTTAGTAAATCACAAACTACTGTAGATAACCAGGTTTAGTAAATCACACACTACTGAAGATAACCATGTTTAGTAAATCACAAACTACAGAAGGTAATCATGCTTAGTAAATCACAAACTACTGTAGATAACCATGCTTGGTGAATCACAAACTACTGTAGAAAACCATGTGTAGTAAATCACAAACTACTGTAGATAATCAGGTTTAGGAAATCACAAACTACTGTAGATAACCAGGTTTAGTAAATCACAAACTACTGTAGATAACCATGTTTAGTAACTCACAAACTACTGAAGGCAACCATGTTTAGTAAATCACAAACTACTGTAGATAACCATGGTTAGTAATCACAAACTACTGTAGAGAACCAGGTTTGGTAAATCACAAACTACTGAAAGTAACCATGCTTGGTAAATCACAAAGTACTGAAGGTAACCATGCTTGGTAAATCACAAACTACTGAACGTTACCATGCTTGCTAAATCACAAACTACTGAAGGTAACCATGCTTGCTAAATCACAAACTACTGTAGATAACCATGCTTGGTAAATCACAAACTACTTTAGATAACCATGCTTGGTAAATCACAAACTACTGTAGATAACCATGATTAGTAAATCACAAACTATGCAAGGTAACCATGCTTAGTAAATCACAAACTACGGAAGGTAACCATGTTTAGTAAATCATAAACTACTGAAGGTAACCATGCTTAGTAAATCACAAACTACTGAAGGTAACCATGCTTAGTAAATCACAAACTACTGAAGGTAACCATGCTTAGGAAATCACAAACTACTGTAGATAACCATGATTAGTAAATCACAAACTATGCAAGGTAACCATGCTTAGTAAATCACAAACTACGGAAGGTAACCATGTTTAGTAAATCATAAACTACTGAAGGTAACCATGCTTAGTAAATCACAAACTACTGAAGGTAACCATGCTTAGTAAATCACAAACTACTGAAGGTAACCATGCTTAGTAAATCACAAACTACTGAATATAAACTTGCTTAGTAAATCACACACTACTGAAGATAACCATGTTTAGTAAATCACAAACAACAGAAGGTAGCCATGTTTAGTAAATCACAAACTACAGAAGGTAACCATGTTTAGTAAATCACAAACTACAGAAGGTAACCATGTTTAGTAAATCACAAAATACAGAAGGTAACTTTGTTTAGTAAATCACAAAGTACTGTAGATAACTATGTTTAGTAAATCACAAACTACTGTAAATAACCATGTTGTGTAAATCACAAACTACTGTAAATAACCATGTTTGGTAAATCACAAACTACTGTAGATAACCATGTTTGGTAAATCACAAACTACTCTTGATAACCAGGTTTGGTAAATCACAAACTACTGTAAATAACCATGTTTGGTAAATCACAAACTACTGTAAATAACTATGTTTGGTAAAACACAAACTACTGTAGATAACCATGTTTGGTAAATCACAAACTACTGTAAGTAACCATGTTTGGTAATATTTGGTAAATCACAAACTACTGTAAATAATTGACCATGTTTGGTAAATCACAAACTACTGTAGATAACCATATTTGGTAAATCACAAACTACTGTAGATAACCATGTTTGGTAAATCACAAATTACTGTAGATAACCATGTTTGGTAATCACAAACTACTCTTGATAAACAGGTTTGGTAAATCACAAACTACTGTAAATAACCATGTTTGGTAAATCACAAACTACTGTAAATAACCATGTTTGGTAAATCACAAATTACTGTAGATAACCATGTTTGGTAAATCACAAACTACTGTAAATAACCATGTTTGGTAAAACACAAACTACTGTAGATAACCATGATTAGTAAATCACAAACTATGCAAGGTAACCATGCTTAGTAAATCACAAACTACGGAAAGTAACCATGTTTAGTAAATCATAAACTACTGAAGGTAACCATGCTTAGTACATCACAAACTACTGAATATAAACTTGCTTAGTAAATCACACACTACTGAAGATAACCATGTTTAGTAAATCACAAACAACAGAAGGTAGCCATGTTTAGTAAATCACAAACTACAGAAGGTAACCATGTTTAGTAAATCACAAACTACAGAAGGTAACCATGTTTAATAAATCACAAAATACAGAAGGTAACTTTGTTTAGTAAATCACAAAGTACTGTAGATAACTATGTTTAGTAAATCACAAACTACTGTAGATAACCATGTTTAGTAAATCACAAACTACTGTAGATAACCATGTTTAGTAAATCACAAACTACTGTAGATAACCATGTTTAGTAAATCACATACTACTGTAGATAACCATGTTTAGTAAATCACAAACTACTGAATATAAACTTGCTTAGTAAATCACACACTACTGAAGGTAACCATGTTTAGTAAATCACAAACTACTGTAGATAACCATGTTTAGTAAATCACAAACTACTGAAGGTAATCATGTTTAGTAAATCACAAACTACTGAAGGTAACCATGTTTAGTAAATCACAAACTACTGAAGATAACCATGTTTAATAAATCACAAACTACTGAAGATAACCATGTTTAGTAAATCACAAACTACTGAAGGTAACCATGTTTGGTAAATCACAAACTACTGAAGGTAACCATGCTTAGTAAATCTCAAACTACTGAAGATAACCATGCTTGCTAAATCACAAACTACTGAAGGTAACCATGCATGGTAAATCACAAACTACTGAAAGTAACCATGCTTTGTAAATCACAAACTACTGAAGGTAACCATGCTTTGTCAATCACAAACTACTGAAGGTAACCGTGCTTGGTAAATCAGAGACTACTGTAGATAACCATGCTTGGTAAATCACAAACTACTGTAGATAACCATGCTTAGTAAATCACAAACTAGTGAAGGTAACCATGCTTAGTAAATCACAAACTACTGAAGGTAAATCCTGGGACAGTTTTGTTGACAAAATTTCGACAGGCGGCCGGTCATGGATTTTCCCACAATATAAAAGTTTCTGGATCACTAGGAAATTAGTCTAAAACAATGTGCCGACACTAGACATGACTATTAAAGTAATAATTTGTACTCCTGTGGCAATTTTGTTGACAAAATAGAGATAGCTCAAAATTGAGAAATTTTGATAGGTCATGGATTTTCCCCAAAATATAAAAGTTTCTGGATCACTAGGAAATTAGTCTAAAACAATGTGCTGACACTAGACATGACCATAAAAGTAATAATTTGCACTCCTGGGGCAGTTTTGGTGACAAAATGGGGATCTGCCCTACTAGGGCAATTTTTTCGGAAAAATTAACATTGCTGAAAACTGTGATATCTCAACATATCACTGATATGTTTAAATTTCTCAATTATGAGCTATCTTTATTTTTTATTTTTTTTGGTAGATTCAGTGGTTTTAGTTCTTCACGCTTATATTGTATGAAGAATTTGGGGAGTGGCTGTGATTTTAGTGGTCTGGGGATTAGCTATGATGACTTTAGCTGTATGGGAGTGGTTATGATGACTTTAGTGGTTTGGGGAGTGACATTGATGACTTTAGTGGTTTGCGGAATGGCTATGATGACTTTAGTGGTTTGGAGAGTGGTGATGATGACTTTAGTGGTTTGGGGATTGGCAATGATAACTTTAGTGGCTTGACAAGTGGATATGATTACTTTAGTGGTTTGAGGAGTGGTGATGATGACTTTAATGGCTTGAGGAGTGGTGATGATGACTTTAATGGCTTGGGGAGTGGTGATGATTACTTATGTGATTTGGGGAATGGTGATGATGACTTTAGTGGGTTCATTGGTGGGACAGTTAGGAAGGTGTGCTGACAATGGGATGAGTGAGAACAGATGATAGTTATATTCTTTGCTTCACCGGTGGTCTCTGCACACACTTGCATCATTCCTGGCATAGTGTCGGCATTTATTAAAGTAACAAATAGTGTGAAATATTAAGTGAGATCTGATACCGACTTTCTTGGTTACAGGCGGGAGACAGGAGATCCTGTCTACAAGTTTGCACGTAAAAATGAATTCAAAACTTTTGAAAATTGCAAGGGGTAAGCCACAAAACCATGCCCTGATAAAATAATAAGCAGAAAATAAAAACTTACAGGTAGATAGAGCCCCTACCTGAGATGGGATGTGTCTGCGAGAAGTCAGCCTAACACAAGTCCGAGCTGAAGTAGGGCACATTTATTTATACAGAGCTATAACATCTGTGTGGATTCAGATATTTAAAATTGACCTGAGTTTCCAGATCAGCCCAGTCAAAAATGGGTATCAAGAAATGACTTGGGAAGTAAAGGCAGATGGCGTGTCACTGACCACATCGCCTACAGCGTGCCCAGCGGTCTATAAAAATATGTGTTTAACACTGTATGCCCAGTGCATCTTAAGGCGTGGAAAGGGGGGCCTTACTTACTTATCACTAGGTTTGATGCGCTCCCCTTAGAAGTAGAAAAAAACTTTTTTTTAATTGCACTCGCTCGCTTTGAACTCGAGCGTTGTACATACACACTACTTCTAGTAGTGCTGAACTGAATTTTGCATGTGGATTAGCTTTCTCTATTAACAATGACCCTCGCCATTAGGCAACCCACTCTGACTTCAGAGGTAATTGAAATGTATGTCCCCAAGTCAAGGACTATATGTCAATATTTTAGTCCAACTGTTGGTGTTGGGGTTGAACCCCTTACCTCGGCATCAGCACACCGGATGTTTAAGAATATGTGTTCTTATCCATTCGGCCATGCTGACCTACGAAAGAGAAATGATAAAAAAGATGTCTTTTGTTTTTCTGTCTTAGGCATAAAGAGAGTAGAGGCCAGCCAGTACCAGCCTTATGTCAATGAAGTTTTGGGTACCCAGACAGTGAGCAGTATACAGCTTTGCCACATGGAGAAGAAAAGGGCAGATGGGTACTATCTGGTTGAACATGAAGCATTCTTTACTAAGTGATTTCAAGCTGTCAAGAGTAGACAACTTAGCAGTTTTAGACTGTCAAGAGTAGACAACTTAGCAGTTTTAGGCTGTCAAGAGGAGACAGCAGTTTTAGACTGTCAAGAGGAGACAACTTAGCAGTTTTAGACTGTCAAGAGGAGACAGCAGTTTTAGACTGTCAAGAGGAGACAACTTAGCAGTTTTAGGCTGTCAAGAGGAGACAGTTTAGTTTAGGCTGTCAAGAGTAGACAACTTAGCAGTTTTAGGCTGTCAAGAGGAGACAACTTAGCAGTTTTAGACTGTCAAGAGGAGACAACTTAGCAGTTTTAGACTGTCAAGAGGAGACAACTTAGCAGTTTTAGGCTGTCAAGAGGAGACAGTTTAGGCATTTTAGGCTGTCAAGAGTAGACAACTTAGCAGTTTTCAGCTGTCAAGAGTAGACAACTTAGCAGTTTTGGGCTGTCAAGAGTAGACAACTTAGCAGTTTTAGGCTTCAAGAGTAGACAACTTAGCCATTTTCGGCTATCAAGAGTAGACAACTTAGCAATTTTAGGCTATTAAGAGTAGGCAGCTCAGCAACTTTAGTTTTACTTGATTCAGCAGGACCAATAGTTTAATCACATGAGGATGTTATACAATTACCCATTGGTTCTAGGTCAACCCAGTCTAAATGGGTACCAGAAAATGCTATGGGAAGTAAAGGCTGCTGATCTGATACTTACCACATCACCCACTGAGTACTTGTTGGGCTTCTAGCTGTGGGAAGAGGTTCTTTATTTTTTACTATTTTATAGCTGAACAAACCCGCTAATAGAATTACCAGACTAGTTTTTGGGGGGAAAACTCCAGGTTGAAATACATAGAAATGTGACTAAAGAGTTGGAAATAGGGTTTTGGATTAAGAGGGCTAGGAAAGATGTAAGTGCTAGTACAAGATAAAGAGGTTTGATTAGAGTTACTTAGGTATTTATTGCAATCCTGGGTGATTAATGGGGCAGTTACTGTATCAAGCCGTACAATGGACAGCTATTCAGTTAGGCCTTGCAATGAACAGATATTCAATTAGACCTTACAATGGACAGCTATTCAGTTAGGTCTTGCAGTGGACAGGTATTATATGAGGCTTTACATTGGACAGCTATTCTGTTAGACCTTACAATGGACAACTATTCTATGAGGCCTTACAGTGGCCAGCTATTCACATAGACCTTACAGTGTACAGATATTCATTTAGACCTTGCAATGGACAGATATTCATTTAGACCTTACAATGGACAGATATTCAATCAGGCTTTACAAGGGGCAGATATTCTGTCAGGTCTTGCAAGGGGCAGCTATTCTGTCAGACCTTACAAGAAACAATTATCCCCTCAGACCTTACAAGGGACAGTTATTCTCTCAGACCTTTTACGTGTAAGTTATTCTATGAGGTTTTATACATGACAGTTATCCTGTCAGACCTTACAAGAGACAGTTATCATAAGAGACCTTACAAGACTCGGTCATCATAAGAGATCTTCTTCTTCTTTCGTTTGCTTGAAATATGTCTATAACTGCATTGTTGTCTCTTGTATGAATCTAACAATCTTACAAGAGACTGTTATATGAGACCTTACAAGAGACAGTTGTTCTATCAGACCATTAGTCTGCAAATTGTTATGAACTGACACTGCGCACCTGTAAGGAGGCGCAATACCGAAGTGGGTAGATGCTTACCCTGTGTTCAAATTGTCAGAATTGACTTTGGTTTCCAGTCTAAATTGAGGGGCCAGGATATGTCTTGGGAAGTAAAGTCTGCTGGCATTGTACAGACCACAACACTCATTGCATGCCGATTGATGTATAAACTGTGTCTAGCAACATATCCTAATGTGCCTTAAAATGTGTAGTGTGTACTTTACTGTTTTTTTTTTTAAACTTAAAAATACACGGAGAAGAGAATTAGAGACAGAAATGAACTTTATTGAGGGGTCAGGGCTCTCTTGTTAACAGAGATAGCAGAGGATAGGAAAGCTTGGAAGGAATTCATTGAGGGCCTATGTCTCAGTAAGGGATAAATCACGAAGAAGAATGAATGTATGTTGTGTTTCATGGCATACAGTAAGTTAGCATAACAGCAGAATGAATGCATGTTGTGTTTCAGGGCATACAATATGTTAACACAACAGCAGAATGAATGCACGTCCGCATGGTCGAATGGATAAGAACGTGTATTCTTAAACATCCGGTGTGCTGATGCTGAGGTTAGCGGTTCAACCCCTACATCGGACAGCTGGACTAAAATGTTGACCTGTCGTCCTTGACTTGGGGGCGTTAATTACAAGTACCTCTGAAGTCAGAGTGGGTTCACCAGGTGGCAAGGGACACTGTTAATAGGGAAAGCTAACCCACATGCAAAATTGAGTCCATCACTATTATAAATAGTGTATATGGACTACGCTTGAGTTCAAAGCGAGCAAGCGCCAAAAAAAAAAGCACAATGAATGCTTGTTGTGTTTCAGGGCATGCAATAAATTAGCATAACAGCAGAATGAATGCTTGTTGTGTTTCAGGGCATTCAATTAATTAGCATAACAGCAGAATGAATGCTTGTTGTGTTTCAGGGCATTCAATAAATTAGCATAACAGCAGAATGAATGCTTGTTGTGTTTCAGGGCATTCAATAAATTAGCATAACAGGAGAATTAATGCATGTTGTGTTTCACGGTATCAATAAGCTATCATAACAGCATTCACACTGTGCCCTTCTGCTGGCAGCTTTCTATCATAGCTTGTGTTGTTTCTAACAAACCACTTTGTGGTTGTGAGATTATAAACCAACTTTATATGCAATAAATTAATGTATATATATATTTATATTGTATTATTATTTATAGTGTAGTGTAATCATTTGCTTTCGTTATCATTACATTCAACATATTGACTAAGTTTTTGACCAGTGAATAACTATACCTTAGCTGATTTTTAAAAAAAAACAATAAAATTATACAACTCTTTCATAAAGAAATTCAGCATGTAACAGTTTTGATTGATTGATTGATTGATTGATTGATTTAGGAATCGACATCACAGCATTCGGGGCATTCCCATAAGTGCTCCATCCCCATCCTCAGCAGCCAGCGAAGAGTTCCAACACTAATAGTACCAGTAGCAATCTGATTTTAAGTCCGTCTCGCCTTTCCTTTGAGCGTTGAGCGTCGGCCAGATCCCTTCGTCACTCCTCGTTGTCTCATTCATCTGCTCCTCCGAGGTGTGCACGTGCTCCCACAAGGCCGCAGCCACGTCTGCCTTGTAGCATGTAACAGTTTTTGACCAGTTAATAGCTTTATGTTTAAAAAGCAAAGGGATTGGCTTCATTGCACTGGGTTTTTTTCCATGTAGCTCAATCTCTCTCCGACAGAGCATGGACTCTGTAGCTCCAGCGATGACTGCCAAATGTCCTTGAAATACTGCTCTCATGATCTGAATTTATGTCTGCTTTTTTTTTAATTATTATTTTCAAGGAAACCTGGCTCACACTATGTACCGAAGTACAAGTGTTGGTATTTGTCTAACAAGTTCTGAGAGTCAAGAAGATCTCCCATGTTACTGGGGCCTTTAAGGGAAGCAGAGAATAGTAACACTGTAACCAATCACGCACGTTGTAACAGGCAACTAAGGGAGATTAACATAGGACTGGTTTTCCCATGCTGTAGACAACTTTAGCTGTAAGATCCAACCAACAGTGAGTGAATTCCCGCAGTTGTGGGTTCATGTGGAGGATTGTTCTGGCTAATTAATACACCTTTCCATAGTTGTGGGTTCATGTGGAGGATAGACCTAGCTAATGAAGACACCTTTCCATAGTTGTGGGTTCATGTGGAGGGTAGACCTAGCTAATGAATACACCTTTCCATAGTTGTGGGTAGACCTGGCTAATGAAGACACCTTTCCATAGTTGTGGGTTCATGTGGAGGATAGACCTAGCTAATGAAGACACCTTTCCATAGTTGTGGGTTCATGTGGAGGGTAGACCTGGCTAATGAAGACACCTTTCCATAGTTGTGGGTAGACCTGGCTAATGAAGACACCTTTCCATAGTTGTGGGTTCATGTGGAGGATAGACCTGGCTAATGAAGACACCTTTCCATAGTTGTGGGTTCATGTGGAGGATAGACCTGGCTAATGAAGACACCTTTCCATAGTTGTGGGTTCATGTGGAGGATAGACCTGGCTAATGAATACACCTTTCCATAGTTGTGGGTTCATGTGGAGGATAGACCTGGCTAATGAAGACACCTTTCCATAGTTGTGGGTTCATGTGGAGGATAGACCTGGCTAATGAAGACACCTTTCCATAGTTGTGGGTTCATGTGGAGGATAGACCTGGCTAATGAAGACACCTTTCCATAGTTGTGGGTTCATGTGGAGGATAGACCTGGCTAATGAAGACACCTTTCCATAGTTGTGGGTTCATGTGGAGGATAGACCTGGCTAATGAAGACACCTTTCCATAGTTGTGGGTTCATGTGCACGATAGACCTGGCTAATGAAGACACCTTTCCATAGTTGTGGGTTCATGTGGAGGATAGACCTGGCTAATGAAGACACCTTTCCATAGTTGTGGGTTCATGTGCACGATAGACCTGGCTAATGAAGACACCTTTCCATAGTTGTGGGTTCATGTGCATGATAGACCTGGCTAATGAAGACACCTTTCCATAGTTATGGGTTCATGTGTATGATAGACCTGGCTAATGAAGATACCTTTCTATAGTTGTGGGTTCATGTGCATGATAGACCTGGCTAATGAAGACACCTTTCCATAATTGTGGGTTCATGTGCATGATAGACCTGGCTAATGAAGACACCTTTCCATAGTTATGGGTTCATGTGTATGATAGACCTGGCTAATGAAGATACCTTTCTATAGTTGTGGGTTCATGTGCATGATAGACCTGGCTAATGAAGACACCTTTCCATAATTGTGGGTTCATGTGCATGATAGACCTGGCTAATGAAGACATCTTTCCAGGGTTGTCTAGTTGGTCATGCGTCGAAGTACACTTGTTTCTGCAGTGAGGTGTTGTCGCCATTTGGAGGTAACAGATTCGAATCCCGGTCAGTAACTATAGCTTTCAATTTTTATATTGTCTAGTGCATCCTCTAGACTCTGATTCTGTCCCCTACTACTATGAGCGCCAAGCAATACCTGTGTGATTATTTATGAACTGCCTTAGTCACCTCAAAGGTTCCACAGTTGATATTTATGAGTTAATTTAACTGATTCACTGCCAATGGATAATATATCGCCAAATGGAACCTCTCATTTGTACAGAAGGACGATATATTATCAAACTAGTATTGGTGAAGGGGTTATGGATGCGTGATTCCACATACCCGCGTTTGAAACACATCTGTGTGGGATTTGGCAGCAGACTGCGCCGCGTTGGGTTTTACGAAATGATATGGGTGCCAGTTATTACAGAAAGCAATGGCAAACTACTGAACATAAACTTGCCAAGACATCACAGCAGCAACAAATGCTGGTGTTGACTGCAACATATCCTGTAAAGGATATGCAACTAACAAAACTCAGTGTATTATTTGTTTTGTTTTTGGGTATCTTCCGTAGTTTGACTGTTCAGTGAACAGAAATTTACTTTATAATACTTGTTCATTTGATTGTGTGCCATGTTTGGTCTAATCCTACTTTTTGTTTGGTGCTGAGACAGTTAAAATAAAAGTGAAAACTAAAGATGCCCGGAGAAGAGAATTAAAGACAGGCATGCATCATATGGAGAGGACATGGAGGGAGCTACAGGAGATGACAAAACAATAGCATGGCTTGGTGAGTTGGTTGAGGGCCCATGCTTCACTGTGGAGGGCTAGAACGAATGAATTAACTTAATTTTCAAAGGGTTAAGAATTGGGCACGCAGGCCCATCTGAAATTCTGCCCTTCTTATCCCTATGCTCTCATACACAATATTCCTCTGCTTAGTCAGGCTCTTTAATCTTTCGACACAGCTCCTTGTAATGTTTAGCCATTCCCCAAGCTGAAAAGGGCCAGATTTGAGTTACAAGAAGATATGCGAAACACAATTACCAAGCTGTGCTAAACTCCCAAAGAAGCCTTACTGAAATCCACCCAACAATGATGGACCTGCAAGGAGAAATGTGTTAGTCTCTAGGAGAGTACTTTGAAGGATGGTAGGGTTTCATACCTTTGGATGGGCAACTGTATTTTTCCAGGTCGAAGGTCTGTTTCTGTTTTAACAGACCACGTATGAGTGAAAATCCCAGTAACAAATATCAATAGTTTAAAACAGTTGCATATCCTTTATGTAGCAGTCAACTGCAGCATTATTGGCTGTTTGTTATTCCCAGGCAAGTTTACGTTAGTAGTTTGCCATTGGTTTCTGAACAACCGGCACTTATACCATTGAATGGAAACCAAAGCAAGGTGATCCACTTCCAAATCGCCTGCAGCTGTGTTTCAAATGCCACAATAGTGGATATGCACAAAATTGATTGATTGATTAAGAACCGACATCACAGCATTCGGGGCATTCCCATAAGCGCTCCGTCCGCATCCTCAGAAGCCAGCGAAGAGTTCCAACCCCAATAGTACCAGTAGCAATCTGATTATATGTGCGTCTCACCTTTCCTCTAAGCGTTGAGTATCGGCCAGATTATGCACAAAATGCAACTAAGAAACTTTAGAACAAACAAAACATGCCTTGAAAGTTCAGTAGGGGTTAACGACTTTCTCCGTAATCCCATATATCCACGTGAGGAACACAGCTGCACGAGATTCGGCAGCGGGTTGGGTCGTGTTGGTTACTTATGGGTTATGTGAGGTGGTCGCTCAGAAAGCAATGGCAAACAACTGAGCGTAATCTTGCCAAGAACATCAACAGCTGCATTGACTGCAACGTCTGTAAGGGATATGCAACTTTACAAAAAAGTATACCATATTTTACAGAGTATAAGATGCACTTTTTTCTTCAAAAAATTGCCTCCAAGATTCAGGTGTGTCTTATACTCGAAATTAATATAAAAATGTTCAGTGTTTGATTTAATCAAGCGCAAAACAATGCCAAAACCTTCTGAAATACCGCCAGGTGTTGTTGTTCACGTACATGACAAGGGTTGGATGGACGAGGCTGGTATGAAATTATGGATAACAGAGTGTGGGAGAGAAGGAAAGGTGCTTTATTGAAGAAGAGTTCTCTTCTTGTGCTAGATCAGTTTAGTAGTCATTTGAAAAATTCTGTGAAAGAGAAATTGAGACAGGGAAATACAGAGCTTGCTGTAATTCCAGGAGGACTGACTTCACAATTGCAACCTCTTGATGTCTCCATAAATAAACCATTTAAAGTGTATATGAGAGAGGAATGGAACAAATGGATGATGGATGAAACCCAACATGAATTCACGCCGAAGGGAGCTTTAAAACGACCTACAATCAAACAAGTGTGTCAGTGGATAAAACAGTCATGGTCTAGAGTAAGAGAAGATATTGTTAAATCTTTCAAGAAGTGCGGCATAAGTAACGTTCTCGATGGCAGTGAAGACCATCTTATATATTAAGAGGACAATGATGACAAGGAAGAAGAGGAAGAAAGTTCAGATGACGATTTTCAGGGATTTTAAAGGTCAGTTCGGTTTTATAAACTAAGAATTTTTTTTAGTCTGGCTTTGCAATCTAATAATAAAAATGGTCTCATCTCATCTCATCATGTTCCTCTTGTACCTTGCGGTGTCGAGGTGAAGTATAAACTTCGTGAGAGTGCCCGGTTATGGGCTTCGTATATCGACATTCCCATGGATTCTGTTATTCCCTCCGTCCAACGTTTACGTGGTCGGCCTCTTCCTCTGTTTCCATCTGGTCTGTACGTCATTGCTTGTTGTGGCATGCTGTTGACTGGTAGCCTACTTGCATGGCCAAACCATTTGACCTGCTGCTTTCTAATAAAATCTAGAGCAGCTTTAACCCCCACTTTAGTCCTGATTTCTTCATTTCTGATCTTATCTCTTCTTGATACGTTGAGTATTCTTCTCAGGAACCTCATTTCTGTTGTTGTGATTTTTCTTTTCTCTTTTTCTGTCATTGTCCAGGTTTGGCATTGGTAGCACAGAGTTGGTAGGAAGATTGTGTTGTAAAGTGCTTTCTTAGTAGTTATTGATACATGTTTGTTCTTTAGTATTGGTGCCATTTGTCCAATGAGTTGATTTGCCCTATTGCACCTATTTTCGATCTCGTCTTCTGATCTGCCATTTGATGATATTATACTTCCTAGGTACTTGAAGCTCTTTACTTGTTTCATGGGATGTTCGTTTAGGTGAATTGTTGCTGTTTGTTCTTCTTTAGTTATAGTCATTACCTCTGTTTTGTTTGTGTTAATTTTCATGTTATGTTCCCTACACATTTCGTTTAGACTATCCCATGTGGCCTTGTAATTCAGCTTCTGATTTTGCTATTAGTGCTTGGTCGTCCGCAAACAGGAGTTCTCTAATGGTTAGATTTGCAGATGGTTCTTCTTCTGTGTTCTCGTCATGCGGTATTCTTGCTGTCTCTGCTTGGCTGGTTTCTTTACATATGTTGTCTATATATGTTATGAACAAGAGAGGGGACAGGACACAACCTTGTCGTACTCCAGATCTTATGGTGAAGGGTTCTGAGTGTTCTCCAGTTGCTCTCACTATGCATTCACTGTTGTTGTATAAACTTCTACATAGGTTTGTTAGATGTGTACTCACTCCATATTGTTTAAGGATTTCCCACAGCTTGTTTCTATCTACCCTATCAAATGCCTTTTCTTGGTCGACAAAGGCTAAGTAGAGTGTTTGATTGAATTCAATTGATTTTTCTATAAGTTGTCTAAGAGCAAAAATGGCGTCTGTGCATCCTTTGTTTTTCCTAAATCCAAGCTGCGTTTCGCTTAGCTGGGGTTCTAAAGTAGTTTGTAATCTTTTTTCAAGAATTTTGCAAAATATTTTCCCAGTATGACTCAACAGTGAAATGCCTCTGTATTATGTAAAAATGGTAAAAATGTTATTTTTTTTTAAAATTACGGTGCATCTTACAGTCCGTAGCGTCTTATAGTCCGTAAAATACGGTATATTTGTGCTTGTTTCTACACAGAATATCAATATGTAACTTTTGTCTCAGTTTTATGCTACCATTATTTTTTTTAATATGTCTTTGATAGAAGCCAAAACATTATCAGGATACAAACTCATTTCTTCAGTTTGTAAGGCTAGCAATCTAACCATCCACTCAGAGCTACTACCAATGAACAAGAAGTACATGAAAAACAACTGGAACACTGCTATGATAAGACAGGAAATTTATTTACAAAATAACAAACATAATTATCTGTAATTATCTGATGTGATATTTGTGATGAACAATTAAACTCCATACTGTAATACATGATGATAAAATAGAACAATTAAACTCCATACTGTAATACATGATGATAAAATAATGCAGACTCACCAAATGCCGCGTATAATAAATGTGGACAATTTTTTGTAATTTTTTTTTTTTTTAAAGAAATATGAACTCCTGCTTTTATTCAGTGGTTCTTTTTTCATTCGCTTGAACTATGTCTATAACTGCAATGTTGTCTCTTGTATGAATCTATCAGTCTTTTTTTAAGTTCACTCAGCGGTCCATAGAGTTTATCTTCCACTGTTGTCTCTCTAGGCTAGAAGGTTCGCCTGGATATGTTGTAGTTTGGGCAGTCCTGTAGTTTGTGCTGTTGTCTGCAACGCCAAACCACATGGCCGAGTTTCAGTGGTTAACTTTTCTTCTTTCTACTACCCCCACCCAAACTGTGGAGCTCACGAGCATATTCAAAATGAGTGTGATGTCTGACTGCTGGAATGGAGTGTATGTTAGGTGTGGTGGTTATATGGTCAATGGCATGCATACTCTCTCACATGACAACCCAATAATACAACTATGAAAAGTGTGGTGGTCATATATCCAAAATGACACATACTTTCTCTCTCTCTCTCTCACATGACAATCCAATGATAGGTATCATACGACCAATCTGTAGCTAACGTAACGTCCGGCTGTCTCACTGGGACGGATAATCTTCACTACCTGAAGACATACAAAAACGTTAATAATAATTTTATAACAAAAATTGCTCATGTACTCAACACACAAATTACATGCAAATATACACAATTTTTTGGGCATGTGAGGACAGATATGTTTAAAAACTTAGTGACAACAGACAAAATTGATGCGAAAGAGGAAGACAAAAGGATAAATATTATATGACTTGACAAAACCAGAAATCACAGACTGGCTCATAATTCTCATTCTACCGTGACCACTGAAAGCTGTTATTTTTTTTTTTTTTGGATGATGCTGAACAGCATGGTTTATAGCAGGTATCTTTGACGTACTCCAGCAGGATTGTGGAACTACGTGCAAGACTGTGGTTATTTTCAAAGGAAAAAAATCTTTAATGAAAGAATAGTGCTGAAATTAATTTCCAATGTTTCATATTGGCAAACAGGAGGACTGGGTTGGAAGGAGAAGAAAACACAGAAGCATGACAAAAACTGAGGTTGGTTAATGTTGATCACGGATCACTCTCATTGCACATGGATGTCTTCACGAGTGCTCTCCTACCATAGTGTACACAAAGAGAATCTCTGCACAGTGCACAATCTTTACAGCACGACAAGGAGCAAATTAGATTTAAACCAGAATCACACATACTATATATATATATATATTCCCTTTGTTGGTTGGTTAGTTAGTTGCATATCCTTTATAGGACGTCACAATCAACTCCAGCATTTTTTGGCTATTTGTGATTTCTTGGCAAGTTTATGTTCAGTAGTTTGCCATTGCTTTCTAAACAACTGGTACTCATACCATTGTATGAAACCCAATACACTGCAGTCTGCTGCCAAATCACCTGCAGCTGTGTTTTGAACACGGTTACTGGGATTACAAATTGCTCCCATAACCCCTTCGCCAGAGCTGGCAGTTGGTAGCTTTTCTAACCAAAAAATGTATAATTTAGCCTGGGCACAGTCTATTTGGCTTCCTTTTGTTTGTGTATTTCCCACTGGCCAGGGATTTGGAATCCATGTAACGTGCACCAGGACTCCCCGAGTTTTTAGTCATATGAGAAGTCCAGACTCTAATCCACTACTCCAGAATCAGGGGGATATGAACATCTTTTCTTATTCTTTTAAAAACCACATAGCCCAGACAGTTAATCCAACCAGGTTTACACAAACAAGAAGCGGATGTTGTAACCTCAAAGCCACTCTCTCCCATTAGGGTTGAAGAAAACATTATTGTATGAGATCAAGGTAAGACGGTTAAGGTACTTCTTCCATAAAAGAGACACAGATCTGTGTTAAAGGTTGTGCTGGAGGAGAAAAAAACAGAGGGGAAGCATGCAAGAGAAAGACATTATTACATTTGTTTGGAACAATATAAGAAAATCCTGTTGTAACATTTCACTGATTTGCCAACTTTCATTTATATTATAAGTATAAACAGTAAATTATGCCAACAAAATCTTTCAAAATTCACAATTTCCAACCAACCTGGCCTCGCTTCAGTCCAAAGTATCTGGCCACAGGATCACCTTGTTGAATTCTGGGAAGCTGTGATTCTTTCAATTTACTTTCATTAGTTAAAGAATAAAACCAAACACATACTGCAGAATCACATACGTGTGTTATAGATATGCAGTTTCACATACGTGTTCAAGATTTACTCACATTTAACAGCCAAACAACCATATATTCACACAATCATCTAAATGTTTTTCCTAAAAAGCACACATGCATGCTACTTACAAACCAGCTTCTTTCCACACAAACATATTTTCCAGAATCGCTCATGAATTATGCATGCAAACAATTATATCTCTAAACAAAATGTTTTATATTCACTCACCATTTTATATAAAAATAATTGTTATTTCACCATATAATACTAAAGAAAAAAAAATCATGTCTTTTAAACTGAAATGTCATAGAACAATTATTAGAATACTGTGAAAAATACTGACATTCTACCAGGTCTGAACCTGAATGTAGAAGAAAACTGGTTTATAAACAATGACCCTGAACTTTAAATACGCTGCTTATATGAAGGTAGTGGCTTGAACCTTTGAGGAGGTCAAGACTGACTGATATATATTTCATTTTTGTGCCAGGGCACTTGGGTGTAAGAGGAAACGGCCGAGCAGATAGGTTTGCGGGCTTGACTGCTGTGGGGTGCGAAGTGGGCAATGGACCAACCTGACATCCTAAATTCCATCGGGGAGGCAGGATGAGTAAATGACTCAAGGGATGGATGTGATTCTGAAACTTTGACCAGACTAGAGCATCAAGTCAAATGGGGTGAATGAAGTTATACTAAAACATCATGCATTCATTCAGTAGCATGTCCTTTGCAGAACTTCACTCCCTTAACAATCTTCCGGAAAACTTGTTCATAAGCAAGATGCCCCGCATCCGATACACCCATCTGGAGATCATCAGCCACATCTTGAACCCATCTTCTCTTTGGCCTTCATGTTCATCTCTTCTTGGGCATATTCCTCTCCATTATTGTTCTTTCCAAACTTTCATGATGTTTCAAGTGACCAAAATATTTAAAGTTTCTTCGTTTAATCATCTTTAGTAGCCAACCTTCTTCATTATTCAGACCTTGTGATATGTATGCATTTTTTCTTTACTTCATCCAAGATATTCTTAGAACTCATCTATAGCATTTATATTCAAAGGCATTTATGCGCTGTTCAGCTTGTTTAGTAAGTGTCTAGGTCTCACAGATGTATGTTGCAATGAGGAAGATGCAGTAAAACTAAATAAGAAGTTAACCAGCACAGAACTGATATCAATCGCTCGCTACCTGCTGAGTAGGGATCCTGAGCACTTATGAACTATGAGAACGTCCTGTTCACACAAAACATTCAGCCAGCATGACACAACATAATTCAGGGGCTCTCTGTGGTGAAGTGCTCACACCCAACATTCAGCCAGCATGACACAACATAATTCAGGGGCTCTCTGTGGTGAAGTGTTCACATCCAACATTCAGCCAGCATGACACAACATAATTCAGGGGCTTTCCATGGTGAAGTGTTCACACCCGAGACATTCAGCCAAGATGACACAACATAATTCAGGGGCTCTCCATGGTGAAGTGGTTAAGCCACCTGCCTTGAGCTCTGAAGGTTGTGGGTTCGATTCCAGGCTCTCCATCATTCAGTTCACGGGTGCGGTTTTCTCGGAGACTCCTGGGGGTCATCGCTGGACTTACGGTGTTCGTACTTCTGCTCTGCAGAAAGAGACCAAGCCATGTGGGATAAAACCCGGTGCAATGAAGTAAATCATCTCACCCTGTATATACAATATAAATCAAGGATACTATCTGTTCAGCAGCTCAGTTTTCTCTTCTGGGGTCATCACCTTGTGTTCAGGCACCAGCTAAAGTGACAACAGAAACATGATCAATTAAATTAATCTGTACAGACAATTTTAATTAATCTGTACAGAAAAAAAAACTAAGTTATGTTTTCACAATCATTCAAATTAATCTGTAATGAAATAACTAGGATATGTTTAAACAATCATTCAATTTTATCTGTATTTATATAACTAAGATATTTGTTCACAATCCATTTGCTACAATCTGTATTGAAATAACTAAGGTATGTTTTCACAATCAGTCAAGTTAATCTTTACTGAAATAAACTAAGATATGTTTTCACAAACATTCAAATTAATATGTACTCAAAATAAATAATACACATATACTTAATGACTGCCACCTTGACAGACAATAGTTTATAAAATGGGGTTATCTCTCCATAACACAAAGCCTGGGCTGAATTTAGAAACCATGTGTTGCCCATGCAGTATGATCCCTCTCTCGGCCTGTCTAGTTTACTCCAGAGGAAAGGTGACACCAATACGTCTGGAACAAGACAAGCTGCAGAAGCTGCCAGATCAGCAAAGCAATGCTCTAACTGTCCGCCTGTCGGAACTTCGATCCTAGACCAGTTACCAACCAAAACTTAAGGCCTGGTCTGCCCTGCCATGACATTTAGTCTTTATGGTGCATTTCCTCACACCAGGATAAGGCTTGTACCCTCCCAATTGCGCTCTTCCGCCCGAAGCTGTTGGCACAATGTGGGGTGTCAGGTTTGGTAAGCGCCGCCCAACATTTGGCGCTAACAGAAGCAGGTAGTACCATCTACTGTCATGTACTTAATACAGATCATTTAAATACTCTACAGCAACAAAAGATCGCTGTGAGAATATGTGATGATACCACAGATTGGTTTGACTCTGAACAGGGAGCTAAACAGGGCTACATTTTATCATCTTATCTATCTCGGTGTGAAGTTGGTGTAGGCTTTCTTCCCAAAGCAGTACCAAACTACCATCTCTACATAGATCTCTCTCCTAGCACAGAAATGTATGGGGTATGCATAACCAGTACTGGAACTTCACATCTATGGAGATGCATACTAGGATGTATCCAGGTCGTCATTCAGCACAGCGCGTACCAATTGGCTTTAGTTAGGCTTATACTGATGTATGAGAGGGCTCCCACTGAAAACCTTATGTGCTTTTTTTTTTAAATATATATTCTGAAAAAGTAAAGAACAAATGTATCATTTTTGTTATGTAGTCACCACTGTGCTCAATGCAAGTCCTCCAGCGCCGACAAAGTGCTTGGATTCCTGTAGGAAAAGATTCCCTTGGTCACTACTGGGTGTACCTGACCCGGTTATGAACTGTCTGTCATTGAAGTCACATCGTTTTGAAACTTCCTACTCCACTCATACATTTGCTGGACTGACAGGCATGCATCACCATACTGGACTTTCATTCACCGATGAATTTCTATAGGGTTCACCCCTTCACTGATTAAACAAAACAAATAAATAAACGCTTATTGGTGCATGTCAAAAGTGGTGTGGCCATCTTTAAACTGTCCTTATGACATCACCATGTTATCTGCACTGTGATGTCATGTGCTAACCACTCTTGACAGCCTTACTGACAGGTTACAAGAAAATGGCACTGTAATTGTAATTTCTATCACACTCTTAGTGTTCATTTGAAGCTCCCCCTCAAATTCTCCACAGGTTTTAGGTATTTCATTGTCAAGAGTCTCTGACCCAATATCCAGCGACAGTGTTGCTGTCTCTACTTCCTTGGCTCAAGTGGTAGTCGATGGGTCACTCTGGCTGTCTTTGACCATTCCACCCAGAAAATGTCCAGGTACTCACGTGACTGGGTCAAGTGTGGGTGCATGTGGTCACAAAAACACCCCACCTTGGGTGGGATTTGAACCCAGTACCGCTGATAAAAAATAAAGGATCCCTTTTCACACCATAAAGTCTATTGGGTATATGGTGCTAGGCCCATATTTATAGTTCAATCAGCACTTGGTGAATGACGTAGCCACTATCACACCGGAGGCAACTTCACATCCCAGAAAATGTCCCAGAACCCATTTTGCCTGAATCAACCTGGGAGACCAGGTCCATGGAAATAATCCCCACCTTGAAGGGGGTTCGAACACACCACCACTGGGCATACAGGCAACCATGTTAGCAATTGCACCACTGCAGCTTCCCATGACCACTGAGTGGCAACTAAATGCACTAGCACCTACGCTAGCAGTGGGTTTCTTAGTGTAATCATTAGGTTATGATGATCTCAGATGAGGGTCGATGCCTGCACTCTCTGTTTGCTAAGAGAGCAAGATGGCACCTGCTCTCCATGCATTCACGCCTACAGGATTTGAAGGTCCTAAAGCTTCACAGACTGATAACAGATTCCTCTTTCAGGACATGTTTTATGTTTTTCTCGCTATGATAGCGCAACATCAAATATATACTATTCATCTCACACTATGTTTTCGGAACGTACAAAGATGACACCGGTTATTACCACACACCAAAAAACCCCTCTCACCATGTGTTCCGTGATGTTGATGAGCAGCTCAGATTCAATAAACTGTTCCAAAATATATTTTGGTGCCATCTCCACGAGCGCCTGTGATAAAATACAATTCAACCATAAATTTACTCACCTACTTGTTAATCACAATAATGATTCAATTCATAAACATGACTAAAAAGTTACATAGAACCTGTTTTACTTACAGCAGGAAATCATGGAACATGAATGAACAAATTAAGAAGAGCTTGGAAGCAACAAATATGTTGTTTCTGGGACGAATGTTGCAATACCTTGGACCACCAGCTAACAATGATACCTGGAAAAGGCTAATGAAAGGAGAACATTATATACAATTATAAGAAAGATACAACCATCATCCTTTGATCACATAATCAGAAAAGAGGCAATAGAAAACAGTGACAGCCGGTAAAATCAATGGGAGAAGAGGTAAACAGAGAAATGATGCTGGATGGACTAAGACAGTGGCATGAAGGGATACTGATCCAGAGCATCAGAGACATCTTGCACTGGCAGAGGGACTGATTTCTCTGGTTAAGTGAATAACTAGTATCAACAGCATGACACAACAAAGATATCCATCAACAGATGAAGTATAAGGATGCTTGCTAAATTCAAATTCATACAAGAGACAACATTACAGATACAGACAAATTTCAAGCGAACGAAACAAAAAGGATGACGATGATTCATTCTGCAAATCCTGCAGCGCACTGATTATCTTCTTCGTTCCTCATTTGAGTGGAGTGCATTGTACCTAATAATGCACCTCACAGTTCAATATGTCTGACTTCATACCTACTTACGCACCTCACAGTTCAATGTGTCTGACATCATACCTACTAATGCACCTCACAGTTCAATATGTCTGACTTCATACCTACTTACGCACCTCACAGTTCAATGTGTCTGACATCATACCTACTAATGCACCTCACAGTTCAATATGTCTGACATCATACCTACTTATGCACCTCACAGTTCAATATGTCTGACATCATACCTACTAATGCACCTCACAGTTCAATATGTCTGACTTCATACCTACTTATGCACCTCACAGTTCAATATGTCTGACATCATACCTACTAATGCACCTCACAGTTCAATATGTCTGACTTCATACCTACTTATGCACCTCACAGTTCAATGTGTCTGACATCATACCTACTAATGCACCTCACAGTTCAATATGTCTGACTTCATACCTACTTATGCACCTCACAGTTCAATATGTCTGACATCATAACTACTAATGCACCTCACAGTTCAATATGTCTGACTTCATACCTACTTATGCACCTCACAGTTCAATATGTCTGACATCATACCTACTAATGCACCTCACAGTTCAATATGTCTGACATCATACCTACTAATGCACCTCACAGTTCAATATGTCTGACATCATACATACTAATGCACCTCATAGTTCAATATGTCTGACTTCATACCTACTTATGCACCTCACAGTTCAATATGTCTGACATCATACCTACTAATGCACCTCACAGTTCAATATGTCTGACTTCATACCTACTTATGCACCTCACAGTTCAATATGTCTGACATCATACCTACTAATGCACCTCACAGTTCAATATGTCTGACATCATACCTACTAATGCACCTCACAGTTCAATATGTCTGACTTCATACCTACTTATGCACCTCACAGTTCAATATGTCTGACATCATACCTACTAATGCACCTCACAGTTC
The DNA here is from genome assembly GCA_963921405.1 of Cepaea hortensis. Classification (NCBI taxonomy): domain Eukaryota; kingdom Metazoa; phylum Mollusca; class Gastropoda; order Stylommatophora; family Helicidae; genus Cepaea; species Cepaea hortensis. Next base: position 91,977,142 of record OY992893.1, read on the forward strand.
AATATGTCTGACATCATACCTACTAATGCACCTCACAGTTCAATATGTCTGACATCATACCTACTAATGCACCTCACAGTTCAATATGTCTGACTTCATACCTACTTATGCACCTCACAGTTCAATATGTCTGACATCATACCTACTAATGCACCTCACAGTTCAATATGTCTGACATCATACCTACTTATGCACCTCACAGTTCAATATGTCTGACATCATACCTACTAATGCACCTCACAGTTCAATATGTCTGACTTCATACCTACTTATGCACCTCACAGTTCAATATGTCTGACATCATACCTACTAATGCACCTCACAGTTCAATATGTCTGACTTCATACCTACTTATGCACCTCACAGTTCAATATGTCTGACATCATACCTACTAATGCACCTCACAGTTCAATATGTCTGACATCATACCTACTTATGCACCTCACAGTTCAATATGTCTGACATCATACCTACTAATGCACCTCACAGTTCAATATGTCTGACTTCATACCTACTTATGCACCTCACAGTTCAATATGTCTGACTTCATACCTACTAATGCACCTCATAGTTCAATATGTCTGACATCATACCTACTAATGCACCTCACAGTTCAATGTGTCCGACTTCAGCATTCATTTGAGTAAAGTTTACCCCTAAACAGATTCCATCCAAGGTAACAGATTCTACCTACCCATGTGTAGCTTTTCTTTCCTAACTATTTTGCCACAGCAGTGACCTTATAGCCTACTCTTTGCGATATTCAACTGCTGTGAAGTTTATCATGTGTACAAGGGACCTCATGTTTTTCACCCTCATCTGAGAAAGCTATGTATTGATCTCACTACCCAAGAGATCAAGCAGACGTGTGACAATAATTACACAACAATGGTTCTTGGAAAAATATCCCACCTTGTGCTGAGATCAAACATGGGCCCTTCGGAATGTGAGGTGAGACTCTAACCTCTCGACCACAGCTATCTTTAAACACTAATTACATATGCGACTATGTTGAACCCTCCTATGACCAAGGCTACAACTAACAAAAGTTGTAGTTTAGCTGTTATATCAACCATTATTTAACTCCTAGCAACTTATCACATATAACGCATTGTTGCCTTCATTGTTGCAATTATGTCATCCTTTCCAGCTCAATAATGGGTCATGTCTTCATTGTTGCAGATATATTATCCTGTTCCAGCTCAGAGAAAGGTTACTGTCTTCTTACTGTCCATTGTCCACACACACGCTACTACTTCTAGTGCATTGAATAGATTTTTACGTGTGGGTTAGCTTTCCTTGTTACCAGTGTCGCTCGCCATCAGGTTTACCCACTCAACTTCTGAGTTACTTGTAATTTACGCCCCCAAGGACGAGAAGACAACACGTTATTCCAACTGTAAGGATTGAACCCGATACCTCAGCATACCAGAAGTTTAGGAGTGAGTGTTATCCACTTGTTCATGCCAACCTCCACTGCCCAGTATGACCCTCACCATGTAATACACCTTTTCTTTTTTAAACTGACCTGTTTAGCAGACGGCGTCATTCCATTCTGAACTACAATGATGGCCCTCATGATGTTCTCCTCCTGCATGCGCTGACAGTATGTCTTGATCGTCTTTATACCAACTTTTGCCTCATCAGGGAAAAACACAAACATCTGATCTATGGACAGAAAACACAAACATCTGATCTATGGACAGAAAACACAAATCACACGTTGATTACTGGTAAGAAATGTCATAAAGAAAGCACCAACTATGACAAGGGGTTAATTCATGGCGCTAAAGACAACCTCTCTTTAACTGAATCATGAAATAGCTTCGGGAGCTTCTTCATACCAAGGGAAGGCCAATAAACTACAAATAGATACTTTTCTTACAATTAATGAGATTTGATTTTATTATTAGGAGGCCAGCATGGCCGAATGGATGAAAGCGCTTGTTCTTAGACATCCAGTGTGCTGATGATGAGGCAGCCCCTACAGTGGTCAGTTGGGCTAAAATGTTGACGTCTGGTCCTTGACTTGAGGACAAGTATCTCAGAAGTAGAGTTGTTTCCCCTGACAGCAAGGGACACTGGTAATAGGGAAAGCTAATCCACACGAAAAAATAAGTCCAGTGCACTGAAAGTAGTACCATGTGTATGGACTATGCTTGAGTTCAAAAAAGAGGCCCCTACGTGTTCTCCCAATTCTTGATATCTTCCCACTTGTATCATTGTCTATCTCTTGCCCATTTGCCTTAAAACTTACCCTCCAGTATAGTTTTTAGAATTACAGTGCAGACCTGATATGGCAAACTCACCTGGGACCCAAGAAATATTTCTTCTTATCAGAAATTCCTTTTGTAAGAGTTCAAACAAATAGTCATGCATTTGCAACATACAATACAATTTGTTCTTCACAACAGAAATTCGCCACATCCGAGGTTGCCTTAAGCGGTTTGCACTGTATATTAATTCATATTTATATGCAAACGCACATACTCACTGTAATCAATGACAGACAGACAGAATTTTCTCAGTATTCTGACGTAGTAGACAAAAATAGCACAAAGGGAATATAAATACGAACACATGTCTAACTGTACCTGTCGGGTCATCGTTATGGGCCACAAGTACAATCAGATCACTGCGACTTGGTTTTCTTTCGCTAAAAATATAAATATTCAGTCACAAAAGTAAGTATGTAACAAAGGTAGCCTCTTAGAGAAGAATCTGAAAAGTTACAATAAACAATTTATTTTTTTTAAATTAAAATAATCAAAATCCCTTCCAATAGTTAAAATAAGCAAAGCCATTTCAAAAGTTACAATGAACTATATCCCTCTCAAAAGTAATAATGAGTAAATACCCAAGGGTAGAAAACTCCAGGGTGTCTGGAAAGTTTTACCTGGCATCTGAATTTTCAATTGTTTTCTTCGAAAATCTGCTGGCTTCTGAATTATGTTTAGTTTTTTTCTCACTCTGCCAATATCCCTGTCAATACTCCTACGTTTTCTAGGGTGTAAATTCTTGAATAGCAGTGAGGGTCTTTGAAAAATATTATGTCACAAGTTCCTTCTTGCGCATTTTATCCCCCATTGGAGCATAGGTCCTCAAACAACTTTTTGTCCTCAAAAAACTTAGCTAGACAGTGACGCGGTCATCTACACAGATGGGTCGGTCGTCCGACATGTGAGAAGCTCATGGGCCTTTACAGCTCGGGCCGGAGGGAGAATTGTGAAGGAGGACTCTAGTGCTTTCACTGAAACCACAAGTAGCCTGACCATGGAAGTCATGGCAGTAAGTAAAGCAATAACATGGCTCGAGACACAGACATTCACTAGGGCTTGTTTCCTTAGCGACTCAATGAACATGATCAAGAGGATAGAGGAGGGGTCAATCCGAAGAGAATGGGTGCTGCCTCTGGAGTGGTCTCGGCTGGCAAAGATTAGTTTCATCTTCGTGCCAGGGCATGCGGGAGTACAAGGAAATGAGCGGGCTGACAAGCTCGCAGGTGAGGCTATTGTGGAGGGCGGACGCGCCATGGACCAGGCTGACATTCTGAATGCTCTACAAAAAGTAAGACTTTTGCGAGAACCAAGTGATGACTGTGAATCTACAGCAATGGCCAGACTGCTAGAGCAGCAAATTAAAAGAGGGGTGGCCAAACAAGAACACTACGCAGGAAGCCAAAGAAGATTGATAAACCAACACAGAACTGGCGTCGTTAGCCGCTACACGCTGCGGGATTTGCTGAGGGGATCCGAGCACTTATGGACTGAATGGTTCGATGTGCAATGAGGATGATCTGTCGACTAACTAACTAACTAACTAAACAACTTGGATCAAGCAACGCAAACAGTGGTGACTCACTCCAATTAGAGCAATATCAATTATCATTTATGTCCCATTTACAAACATCTTTTTACCATAGTAGAGGCCGACCCCAAATCTTTTACCTGCCTGTTCCTGTCATTCACCTAAAAAAAAAGATTTCCTTTTGGCATTCTACCATCTTCCATCCTCCTAATGTGTCCTATCCATCTTCTTCTTCTTCGTTCATCCGGAGTGTTTTTTTTCCGGATGTGATTGCGTTGTGCCTGTTTACAGCAGAGCTGCGTTCTTGCGCCGTTAGGCCGACTTCTGCGGGCTCCTATCCATCTATGTCTATAAAGACTGGGCATGAGACAAACCGTCTAAACACCCAATGTTTCCAATACTGTGGTATTTGTAAAGACCAGGATCTAACAACATAATCGCTAATTCAGAGTTCTTAATTTCATAAAGAGCAAACAACAATAAAATTGGAGTTTGCTGCAAGGCCAGCATATGAAGTATTAACAAAATGTTAACATTCTAAATTATGGAAATAACTATCTCAGTGTCTGTCACCTGGGCTTATCCCCAAACTGTGCCTTGAATCCCTCAAGGGTCTGGTCCAACTCCTCCTGAGTTACCAGATAGCCGCGATCATGACACAGCTGAAATCAGAGTAAAATAATAAAGATAATCATTGTTAATACCAAGGAGAATAAATTACCAATTACTGATTGCCATTTATTGACATGGGAGCAGGTAATAGTCACTATACTTCCGGGAAGGTAACCCGGCCATCAAATGCCTGAAGAAGTCGGATGATTTGGCCGAAAGGTGCAAATATCACAACTCTGCTGTAAACGCAGTTACGTCTAAAACAACATTCCAGATGAAAGCAGAAGAAGAAGTAACTATAATTATTACTTTATACACACTTCACAAATGACACTTGCAAAGTTACTCTAGGGTCATTGAACATGCAAGCCCCTCTGCCACTCAAAGGTGGTGACACAACACAGGAGTGAACTAAGTGAACTAAAATATTATTAACACTTACTAATTAACAGTGGCTCCCCCGATGGTGTTTCCACCTTGTCGTGGTGGGGGAGCTTGAGTTTCTCAATGACCCTGAGAGCTATGCCGGCGGTAGCGTAGCTACCAGCAGGGCCTCCCAAGCCGGACAGGTCAAAGGGTAGAGAACAGACAAAGAGAAACACCCTGGTCCTCCAGGTTGGGGGTTGAAGCGTGGGGTTAACATCCCCACCTTTGTAAAAACCTTTCTTTGTTACGAAACAAATACATGAGCCTCGATATCGGACTGACTTATCTGGACAACGACCTTGGAACGTTAAAGGACTTTTGAGATTTGGAACATGGAATGTACGGACACTATATCGAGCTGGAGCGGCCGAAGAACTAACCCGGGAGCTGATTGAATATCAAATGGATATAACAGCAATTCAAGAAATAAGGTGGCCAGGAGAGGGTACTTTAGAGCAAAATGGAATGATTATAATATATGGAGGAAACACCCAAAATAAACATGAATTAGGAACAGGATTTGTCATCAAAAAAGAGTTATGGGGGAACGTTTTAAACTTTAAAGCTTTTAATGACAGGATTAGTAAATTACGAATAAAAGGTAAATGGAAAAATATAACGATGATTAATGTACATGCACCTACTGAAGAGAAAGAAGATGATATTAAAGAAGACTTTTATAATGATCTGGAAGATGTCATAGAAGAAACCCCCAAACAGGACATCCTGATTGTGCTGGGAGACTTCAATGCAAAAATAGGTAGAGAGCAAACTAATAAAAAAGTGGCCGGTATGGAAAGCCTACATACAACTTCAAATGATAATGGATGGAGAGTCATCAACCTGGCAGAAGCCAAAGGACTGCAGGTTAGCAGTACCAGACTACAAAGAAAGGATATACACACACAAACTTGGAAATCATGTGACAAGAGAACCTATAATCAAATAGATCACATTTTAATTAACAACAGAAATGCATCAAACATACAGCAAGTCAGAAGTTATAGAGGAGCTGAGTGCCACAGTGACCACTTCCTCGTTGGAGCAAAATTTAAAATAAAACTTAAGAGAGCTTTCTATACTAAATTACAAAGATTACACCCAACATATAACAGAGAAAAACTGCAAGACATTACAGTCAAAGAGAAATTTACAGATGAAATAAAATGTAAACTTGAAACTCTGCAAAACCGTTTGGAGGAAAGCATTGACCAAACTTGGTTGAACATCAAGAATACAATTCAGTCTACCGCAGAAGAATGTCTCGGTGTGTTAACCACGCATAGAAAGAACAGATGGTTCAATCAAAAATGTGAAGAAGAAGTCATTAGGAAGAAGAATGCCAGACATGTATGGTTAAATGACATCAATAACATCCAAAAGGAAGAGCATTATAGAAATGAATGTAAAGAGGCTACAAAAATAGTCAGACAGCAGAAGTGAGAATATATGAGTAATATAATCAAAGATATGGAAACTAATCACCAGAAAAATGAATCCAGAAAATATTTTAAAGAACTGAAGTCAATGAAACGAGGGCACCAACAAAACACACATGGTTTAAAAGACAAAAATGGGAATATGATAAATACCAATGAGGAAATGTGCAACACATGGAAAGAATATTTTATTGAATTACTAAATTGTGAAGCTTCAAGTAACATTTTCTCACAGGAAGAGGTTCTAACATGCGAACCACAAATTGAAGAACCTACATTTGAAGAAATCCTATATGTAATCTCAGGACTTAAAAACAATAAGGCAACTGGGACTGATGGAATTGCTGCTGAATTTATAAAGGCAGGTGGCCATGCATTGCATCTAAAGCTATACGAACTAATAATAAAAATCTGGAGGACAGAAGAATTACCCCATGACTGGAAAGAGTCATTATTGATACCTATCTTTAAGAAAGGAGACAAGTTCCAATGTGGAAATTATAGAGGAATATCACTACTGTCCACAAGCTATAAGATACTATCCGCAGTATTACTAAATAGACTAAAACCATATTCAGAAGACATATTAGGTGACTACCAGGCGGGTTTTAGACAAAACAGATCAACAATAGATCAGATATTTATCTTACGACAAATAGCCGAGAAACATTGGGAATATAAAAGAGATCTCCATAACATTTTTGTGGATTTTAAAAAGGCTTATGATAGTGTCCATAGGAATAGTCTATGGAATGCTATGCAGGAATTTGGAATACCAAGGAAGTTAATCAACATGACCAGACTATGCATGGAAGATACTTATAATATAGTAACATATAAAGGCAGGAAATCAGACCCCTTCCAAATAACATCTGGCTTGAAACAGGGTGATGCACTATCGCCGCTACTCTTCAATCTGGCTCTAGAGAAAGTTGTAAGGAAGGTAAAGGAGGAATGTGATATTGGAGGAACATCCAAGCTGCTTGGTTATGCAGATGATATAGATATTATAGGGCAAAGTGAACAAAAGACATTGGAAATATTGACTCACTTAAAGGAAAAAGCCCAACAGATGGGGCTGGTTATCAACCAAGATAAGACAGAATATATGGTAATTTCAAGAGACGGAATGGCTAGAAACTCTGGCCACATACAAATAGATAATATGACCATTAAAAGAACGGAAACATACAAATACCTGGGTACGATCTTCAACTGCTCCAACATCATAAGGGAAGAAATACAAACTAGAATCAACTCTGGAAATAAGATATACAATGCACTACAACATCTACTAAAATCAAAGGCGCTATCTCGTAACACCAAAATCACAATATACAAAACACTGATCAGACCAGTTGTGCTGTATGGCTCTGAAACCTGGAGTACAACGAAAGGAGACGAAGCCTTGTTACAAACCTTTGAGAACAAAATTTTAAGACGCATCTTTGGACCCATTAGGGATACACAAAGTGGAGAGTGGAAAAGAAGAAGTAACAAAGACATTTATGATCTGTTTAAGTCCCCGCTAATCACTGGTATCATGAAGGCTAATAGACTACAATGGCTGGGGCATATAGAAAGAATGGAAGATAATAGGGAAACAAAACTCGCTTACACTCAGGAAATAAATGACCGTAGACCCCGAGGTAGACCAAGAAGGCGGTGGAGAGATAATACATGTACAGACCTACAAGCACTTGGAATCAACGACTGGCAAGAGAAGGTCCACCAGAGAGACGAATGGAGACGGATTGTATTTGCAGCAAAGAACCTCAATGGCTCGGAACGCTGAAGAAGAAGAAGAATTAACAGTGAGCCAGTTTCCCTGGCCAAGGGGTTAACGACATTCGTAATTCTGAATATATCCACATGGGGAAAACAGCTGCGCGAGATTAGGTAGCGGATCGCGCCACGTTGGTAACTTACGGGGGTATGTAAGCCAGTTGATCAGAAAGCAATGGCAAATGACTGAACGTAAACTTGCCTCCTAGTACAACAGCAGCTGAAAAATGCTGGTGTTGACTGCAACATCCTGTAAGGCATATGAAACATTAAAAAAAAAAAAAAAATTAACAGTGAATGACCATCTAAACAATAAATAATAATACCCAATATATTATTATTCATCATTATGAATGTGACATGATAATTAATAAATTATGATCCCTAAAGTCCTAAAGACACTAAAGTGTATGAGGTCATGATTCGCAATTTCACAGTCAACAAAATTATAAGATCAGGTCTATGTTCTTGTGCCTATATTGTCTCTATTCTATACCTTGTCCGTCTATAGTATATACCATGTGGAAAAGCCACCTAAGTATTTTATTTGCCTTCCCCTTACTCCTTTTTTTTTTCTTTTCCCATCAGGTTCGCCAATTGTCACTCTTAAGTTAAGCTTTCAAGTTTATGTCTCCTCATAACGTACCCTAAGAAACTCTTGAATTTGTACCTACGTCTAATGTCTCTCAATTTAATCTAATCTAATACATAATTTAAAATAATAATATATTAATCTGTAATCTTATTTAAATTGTAATATAAAAAATAAACAGTGAAGTAAAAACAAGAGAAGAAGGAAGGCTTCCCACAATACTTCCCATCGTAGGAAAATAATTTAAGATAAAAATTGAAATAATGTAGCGTTAACTAGCAAATCTACTAACCTGCATGACTGTCTTTCTGATTCTCCATAACTTGTAGGTTTCGTGGTGATCATCCATGGCTGTTATCTCCGAAATACACAGTAACAACGACGAGAAAAGTTTACGAACTCCCGACCACGACAGAAACCACAACGCACAATCCACCAGACGTGCGTTTGTAGATTTCAAACAAGAGTTATCTCATCTTTAATACGTCCACCTGCAAAGCTAGCATTTCATTGCACTTCTATTCTCTATTGAGTCTCTATTATATTTTCAAGTCAAGTTATTGTTAATAAATATTATTTTAAAATATATGAGTAATAAACTAATAAAATATAAGATGAAAAGTTTTAGTTCCAAACTAATATAAAAACAAACAAGTGGCGTGTCATTTGCCGCTACTCGTCCGTACATAACTGCTTAAAGCAAGGGCGACCACGAAGTGTGTGTAGCTTTACATAATTTTATCTGCAAGAAAATAGGACATCGAGCGAGAAGCCTTTATTACCAAACAACAAGAAACAAAATACAGCAACACACACACAGAAAGAATATTAAAGCCACTATAGAATGCATTATATTATGGGAAAAAATGTTTGCATATCCTTTACAGGACATCGCTGTCAACATCGTCATCAGCATCTTTCAGCTGATTGTTGATTTCTTGGCAAGATTACCCTCAGTAGTTTGCTATATTATGAAACAATGTTAAATTTAATTTTTTTTTTAAATATGCTTCATCATGTGACATTACCCTGCCAAATGGCGTGGGCGTGCATGCAACTGATAACAGAAGGATTTTTTATTTTAAATTGGCCTTGAATTGACAATCAACGGGACACTTTTGTAGTTAGACGCATCCACCAAAACACCACCCGTGTCAGCCTAATCCATCGTGCTATATAGAACTTTATTGTTAGCCATAGTAGGGTTAGTAGAGATAGTTCAAACAGACATATGGCACGAAACCGTGCTTGTAAAATGTGTAGAGCCAAGGTCAGCATGGCCGAATGGATAAGAACGTGTCTTTTTAACATCCGGTGTCTGATGCCGAGGCGAGGGGTTCAACCCTTACAACCGACAGTTGGACTAAAATGTTGACCTATCGTCCTTGACTTGAGGACGTAAATTACAAGTACATCTGAAGTTGGAGTGGGTTCGCCTGATGGCGAGGGACACTATTAATAGATCCCTGGCCTATGTGGTTAACGTCTTTCTCTGTAATCCCGTATATTTTCGTGAGGAAGGTAACCTGCGCGAGAATCGGTAGCGGTTCTCGCCGCGTTGGTAACTTACGGGGGTATGTGAGCCAGTCACTCAGAAAGCAGTGGCAAACTACTGAGCGTAATCTTGCCTAGTACATCAACAGCAGCTAAAAGATGCTGGTGTTGACTGCAACGTCCTGTAAAAGAATATGCAACAAAAACAACAACAAAAAGTCCACACGCAAAATTCAGTTTAGTGCCACTAGAGGCAGTGTGTGTGGAGTACGCTTGAGTTCAAAAAAGCATGCCGTCCAAACGCTTATATCATCATTCTTATGTGCTGTGCCGGTAAGCGTAGGTGGTCATGCTTCGCTTCTCACTCGATCATCAGACTCGTGGATCAGCTCAGTGTTCTTGAATCGACCATAACACGTGGCCAAGCCATCCAGGTATTTACTTCTCTGTCTTCCCCTTGTTCTCTTCCCCTCGGTCTTGTCAGTTGTCACCAAGTTTTCCAGTTTATTACTTCTCATAACGTGTCCAAAACACTGTGATTGTCTACGTCTGATTTCTCTAATCCGTTGACAGTTTTCTTGTAGGAATTGATCATTGGTTTTTCTGTCTGTCCGTGGTATTCTTTGTATTTCCCTCAAATACCACATTTCCACAGCCATCAGATGTTTTTCATCTTGTCTGCTCATTGTCCACGCTTCACATCCATACAAAGTATAGGTTCTATGTAGCATATCAACACTCTTTATCTCGTTGCAAATAACATCGTTTTATTTTATTATTTTTATATATTTATGTTTTCCATTTTTCTACGAGCAGGATGAAGATCCCCGGCCGGCTTGTTAGGCCAGTCGCAGGTTTAGGACAAAAATCTGACCATAGGGAGTCCATCTCCTATGGCGAGCCATATCACCGTTAGCCCATAAGCGGGCACTCTCCCGCTGTTTATACTTCACCTCGACACCGCAATGTACAAGAGGAACATGATGAAATGAGATGAGATATGCTTTCCATCTTGCAAGAGGCTACCTTCGTCATGGCGATTCGTGTTCTAATCTCTTCAAGGCATCTCCCATCAGATGTTACGACTGTTCCTAGATAATTGTACCGACTCACTTGTTTAAGAATATTCCAATTTACTTGTATATTACATTGTGGCATTTCCTAGTGACAACCATAATCGGTGTCTTCTTACAATTTAATTCTAACTCAAGTTGTTCACTGTGTGCAACAGCCGCATCTACTAAATGTTGCAGATCCTGCTCATTGTCTGCAGTCAATACTGTATCATCTGCATATCTAATGTTATTTATGTTACATCCCCCAATGGTGATTCCTCTCATATCTTCTAAATTTCTGAATATATTATATATACAGGGAAAACATATCTGAAAATGACATATATTGAGCCACTGTAGCATGCTAGCCCGCGACCCAATACACCGCCCCACCCCAAAACCCCAAGAGGATGGATTTATTTAAAAAATTTTATTTGGGCTCCCTTGTAGACCCAGCATAAAATCGATGCCAGGAAATATTATGGGAATGTATTATTTAGTTAGTTAGTTGCGGTTCCAACTTCACGGCAAAGGGTTGCCCCATAATGCTCCATTCCTGTGCCAGTGAATATCCCCCCCCCCCACCCCCCAAAAAAATATTTTAAATATCTGTGGAACAGACAGGAGTCTCGATAAACCAACAGCCCGCACAGGTATACTATACATAATGCCGCTGCCTGAATGCCAACACAAAAGTCAGCCACGAAAAATACAGTTCATCGTCGATGAAAGCGGCAGTCACCAGAAAACAAACAGCCGGCGGCTGCCATTTTTCCGAACATGCAGTTCACAACACAAGCAATCGTGGACAGATGTAAAGGCACTCCGCGTGAAATCGACAGCTGATAGTGTTGCTCCACGCACTCAACTCAGTAGCAGGGCGACATAACCATTCTGAGATGCAAAGTTGGCAAGAGTAGAAATGTGGTTTCTGAAGAAGATGCAAGGAATGTCATTGACGGACGCACACACACGAATGAGAGAGTTCTTCAAGAAACAAACGAATGTCGTACAATGATTAGAGACATTAAATGTAGCAATCAAGATTGTTTGGGAACGTTATGAAAAGAAATAAACTTCAAGACCTAGTGTAATCTGGCAAAGTTTATATGAAAAGAGCAAAGTGAATATCATTCATTCATAAGCATGTCCTTTGCAGAATCTCACTTCTATATCAATCATGGTCATAAGCAAGATGTCCCGTGTCCGATACACCCATCTGTAGATCATCTGCCACACCCTGCACCCATCTTCTCTTTGGTCTTCTTCTTCCTGTCTCACGACTTTTGTGACGTATTATTTTATGAACCAAATCTGGACCTTCCTGATCATGTTCCTTAAATAACTCAGTATGAATGTTACAATGTATGTATGTCGGGAGTCTTCGTGGCAAAGTGGTCAAGCCGTTTAACTCGGTCTCAGAAGGTTGTGGGTTCGATTCCGGGCCGCGTCCTTCGGTTCACGGGTTAAATTTTTCGGAGACTCCTGTGGGTCGTCGCTAGAGACCGAGCCATGTGGGATAAAATCCGGTGCAATGAAGTCGACCCTGACGACTTTTAAGCGACTTTTTATGTATGTATGTGGCCACATGTCAAGGTCGAGACAAGAACACAGAGCTGATCCATGACTCTTGTGATCCTGTATGATAAACATAACTGCCGACGCTTATCATCGTATTAGTCACCGCTGACATCATCCAATGTATATTGCCGTGTCACTGTTATTTGCTCGTCTTGGGGTTCCCCGCGATACCAGGTGCGGGTCTGCGACACAAAGGTATAAGATTGTCCGGGCTAGCAGCCAGTGACTTATCAGAAGTGTAAGGCAACAAAAGGGAACTTTGCGCCGACAAGAGCTATTTATTTGAGATCCGCTCCCAGAGCTGACTAGACAACTTGACCGAGACAGTGATAAAATACCCTGCTTCACAGTTGTTAGCGTATTAATTAACGCTTTGTTGTTCAGAGCTGACTAACTAACACTTAACTGAGAGAGTTATATCATATCCTGCTTCACATTTGCTAGAAGTGAGCGGCGCCAGTATTATTAACGATGGTATGTCTGTCTCTATGTTTGTTTTTGATTTGGTTTCACTAGTTTCAGGCCTTCACAGTCACAGTCATTTACATTCTGATTATCAATCATTAATTAATTAACTTTCTTCTTTAGTTGGCCTGTGACAACTGATTTGATTTTACTTGATTGTTGTTTATTTAACCCTTTATTTAGTTGGATATCCTTTACAGATCGTTGCAGTCCATCCCCAGCATTGTTTGCCTGCTTGTGATTTACTTCACAAGTTTATTTAGTAGTTTGCCATTACTTTCTGAACGACCGACGCTGATACTTCTTCTTCTGCGTTCATCCGGAGTGTTTTTTCAGATGTAATTGTGTTGTGCCAAGTTTATTTGTGCCCTTAGGCCGACACATCCAACTTCTGCAGGTGTTTGTTGACTGGGTTAACCTTCCCTGGTGACTGATACTGATATGATTGTATTAAAACCAGCGCAAGGTGGTCTGCTTCCAAATCGCCTGCAGCTGTGTTTTGAATGTGTGATTGCAAATTACTCTAAACCCCTTTGCCACAGCACTGACAGTCTACTGATAATTAAATACACCAGTGCATAGGATTCAGTCATTCAAACTAAGTCTTCCAGGAGCTTTGTGGGCAACAAATCAATAAACTAACTGTTGGAGACTAGCCAACCAAACAACTGTGGAAGACTAACAATCAACCAACCAACTATGGGAGACTAACCAATAAACCAACTATTGAAGACTTACCAACCAACCAACTATGGGACATTAACCAACAAATCAACTATGGGAGACTAATCAATAAACCAATTATTGAAGACTAACCAATAAACCAGCTATGGAAGACTAACCAATAAACCAACTATGGGAGACTAACCAATAAACCAACTATGGGAGACTAACCAGTAAACTAACTATGGGAGACCAACCAACCAACTATTGAAGACTTACCAACCAACCAACTATGGGACATTAACCAACTATGGGACATTAACCAACTATGGGACATTAACCAACCAACTATGGGAGACTAACCAATGAACCAACTATGGGAGACTAACCAATGAACCAACTACGGGAGACTAACCAATAAATCAACTATAGGAGATTTACTAACCAATGAACCAACTATGGGAGACTAACCAATAAATCAACTATAAGAGATTTACCAACCAACCAACTAGGGGAGACTAACCAACCAACCAACTATGGGACATTAACCAACCAACCAACTATGGGAGACTAACCAATGAACCAACTATGGGAGACTTACTAACCAACCAACTGTGGGACACTAACCAACAAACCAACTATGGGAGACTAACCAATGAACCAACTAGGGGAGACTAACCAACCAACCAACTGTGGGACATTAACCAACCAACCAACTATGGGAGACTAACCAATGAACCAACTATGGGAGATTAACCAACCAACCAACTATGGGAGACTAACCAATGAACCAACTATGGGAGACTAACCAATAAACCAACTTTAGGAGACTTACCAACCAACCAACTGTGGGACACTAACCAACAAACCAACTATGGGAGACCAACCAACCCACCAACTAGGGGAGACTAACCAACCAACCAACTATGGGACATTAACCAACCAACCAACTATGGGAGACTAACCAATGAACCAACTATGGGAGACTAACCAATAAACCAACTATAGGAGACTTACCAACCAACCAACTGTGGGACACTAACCAACAAACCAACTATGGGAGACCAACCCACCAACTAGGGGAGACTAACCAACAAACCAACTGTGGGACATTAACCAACCAACGAACTATGGGAGACTAACCAACCAACCAACTGTGGGACACTAACCAACAAACCAACTATGGGAGACCAACCAACCCACCAACTAGGGGAGACTAACCAAGCAACCAACTATGGGACATTAACCAACCAACCAACTATGGGAGACTAATCAATGAACCAACTATGGGAGACTAACCAACCAACCAACTATGGGAGACTAACCAATGAACCAACTATGGGAGACTAACCAATAAACCAACTTTAGGAGACTTACCAACCAACCAACTGTGGGACACTAACCAACAAACCAACTATGGGAGACCAACCAACCCACCAACTAGGGGAGACTAACCAATCAACCAACTGTGGAAGACTTACCAACCATCCAACTATGGAAGACTAACCAACCAACCAACTGTGGGAGACTAACCAACTATTGGAGACTAACCAACCAACCAACTGTGGGAGACTAACCAACCAACCAACTATGGGAGACTAACCAACCAACCAACTGTGTGAGACTAACCAACCAAACAATTCTGGGAGACTTAAAAACCAACCAACTATGGGAGACCAACCAACCCACCAACTAGGGGAGACTAACCAACCAACCAACTATGGGACATTAACCAACCAACCAACTATGGGAGACTAACCAATGAACCAACTATGGGAGACTAACCAATAAACCAACTATAGGAGACTTACCAACTAACCAACTGTGGGACACTAACCAACAAACCAACTATGGGAGACAAACCAACCCACCAACTAGGGGAGGCTAACCAACCAACCAACTGTGGGACATTAACCAACCAACCAACTATGGGAGACTAACCAACCAACCAACTGGGACACTAACCAACAAACTAACTATGGGAGACCAACCAACCCACCAACTAGGGGAGACTAACCAACCAACCAACTATGGGACATTAACCAACCAACCAACTATGGGAGACTAACCAACAAACCAACTACAGGAAACCAACCCACCAACTAGGGTAGACTAACCAACCAACCAACTATGGGATATTAACCTACCAACCAACTATGGGAGACTAACCAATGAACCAACTGTGGGAGACTAACCAATAAACCAACTATAGGAGACTTACCAACCAACCAACCGTGGGACACTAACCAACAAACCAACTATGGGAGACCAACCAACCCACCAACTAGGGGAAACTAACTAACCAACCAACTGTATAAGACTTACCAACCAACCAACCAACTGGGGGAGACTAACCAACCAACTGTGGAAGACTAACCAACCATCCAACTAAGGGAGACTAACCAACTATTGGAGACTAACCAACCAACCAACTGTGGGAGACTAACCAACCAACCAACTATGGGAGACTAACCAACCAACCAACTGTGTGAGACTAACCAACCAACCAACTCTGGGAGACTTAAAAACCAACCAACTATGGGAGACCAACCAACAACTAACTAACTGTGGAAGACTTACCAACTAGCCAATAATGGGAAACTAACCAACGAACCAACTGTGGAAGACCTACCAACCAACCGTGGAAGACTTACAACCAACCAATAGTGGGAGAATAGTCAACCAACCATTAGTGGGAGACTAACCAACCAACCAATAATGGGAGACTAACCAACCAACCAATAGTGGGAGACTAACCAACCAACCAATAATGGCAGACTAACCAACCAACCAACTGTTGAAGACCTACCAACCAACCATGGAAGACTTACAACCAACCAATAGTGGGAGAATAGTCAACCAACCAATATTGGGAGACTAACCAACTAACCAATAATGGCAGACTAACCAAACCAACCAACCAATAATGGCAGACTAACCAACCAACCAACCGTGGAAGACTTACAACCAACCAATAATGGCAGACTAACCAACCAACCAACCATGGAAGACTTACAACCAACCAATAATGGCAGACTAACCAACTAACCAATAATGGCAGACTAACCAACCAATAATGGCAGACTAACCAACCAACCAATAATGGCAGACTAACCAACCAACCAACCGTGGAAGACTTACAACCAACAAATAATGGCAGACTAACAACCCAACCAATAATGGCAGACTAACCAACCAACCAATAGTGGGAGACTAACCAACCAACCAATAGTTAGAGACTAACCAACCAACCAATAGTTAGAGACTAACCAACCAACCAATAGTTAGAGACTAACCAACCAACCATGCTGCACTGTCTACCATAGGACAGTCATTACCTGTTTCAATTCTATCTTCTCTACACAGTCACCTTGTAGTCATCCATTATTGCTCTTATTCTTTTTGTTTTGGGTCACATATGCTCACTATATTTGAAGTACCTGTTTAAATCCCTACCTCCCACATGCGCATACATATGGCACACACATACACCCGCATATACAGGGTGACCTGCAACCATATGTGAGTACACATACACCCGCATGTACAGGGTGACATGCAACCATATGTGAGTACACATGCACATGCATGTACAGGGTGACATGCAACCATATGTGAGTACACATATACAGGGTGACCTGCAACCATATGTGAGTACACATACACCCGCATGTACAGGGTGACATGCAACCATATGTGAGTACACATATACAGGGTGACATGCAACCATATGTGAGTACACATACACACGCATATACAGGGTGACATGCAACCATATGTGAGTACACATATACAGGGTGACCTGCAACCATATGTGAGTACACATATACACGCATGTACAGGGTGACATGCAACCATATGTGAGTACACATATACACGCATGTACAGGGTGACATGCAACCATATGTGAGTACACATACACCCACATATACAGGGTGACATGCAACCCTATGTGAGTACATGATGAGTTGAGTTTGAGAGCCAAACAAAAAATGTCCCGAAGCAATTTCCTGCTACAGGTCTAATTCTTTTTTTTTGGTTTGTGCTTGCTCTTTTTTAACTCAAGCATAGTCCACAGACATAGACGTAGACAGTCAAAACTTTTTGGGCATGTTATGAGAAGAAATGGATTGGAGAATTTGGTGACAACTGGCAAGATCGAGGGGAACAGACCAAGGGGAAGACCTAGAAGCAAGTACCTGGATGGCTTGGCCTTGTGGCATGGTCGAGACAGAAACACTGAGCTGATCCACGACTCTGGTGATCGAGTGAGATGGCAGAACATGACTGCCCACGCTTACCGGCATGGCACATGATGGATGGATGGTTAGTCCACACACACTACTTCTAGTAGTGCTGGACTGAATTTTGTGTGTGGATTAGCTTTCCCTATTACCAGTGTCCCTCGCCATCAGGTGAACCCACTCCGACTTCAGGCACTTGTAATTTACATTTCCCCCAAGTCAAGGACAAGAAGTCAACATTTTAGTCCAACTGTCCGGTTTAGGGGTTGAACTCCCTACCTCGAACACAGCACACTGGGTGTTTAAGAGCGTGCATTCTTATCCATTTGGCCACGCTGACTTCTGGTCTGTAATTTGATAGTGTCATCACATTTTGTAGACCTGAGAGCTAGGAGGAATAGTTGGCTGATCTGTCCCTCACTTTGACAAGCGATGAGCCCAGGTGTTGAACCCATGTTCAACTGTTTTTGTGACATTTCTGGTGCGGTTCACTATCAGTTTGAGAGCAGCCGGCAGGTAATTTGCTGGTTTTTTGGTCTCAAGTTCATCTCAGAAAATCTCTTTATAGAGACAGTGATCACGGTCACCATCCTGCATAGTCATTACCCAGAGGGAAAGCAGTGGCAGACTTTACAGATGCCTGGAAATTTATGACCGACTGGTACCTTGCCATCTTGTTAGACGATTGTTTCTAAAAGTGAGTTATACCTCTCCATAGCACACAGGTAAATTTAGAGATCATGTGTTGTCCATGCAGCATGATCCTGCCTAGTTTACTCCAGAGAAAGGTAACACCAGTAGGTCTGAAACAAGCAAGCTGCCGAAACTGCCAAATCAGCAAAACAATGCTCTTAACTGTCCAGCTTCAATCCTAGACCAGTTGCCGACCAAGGCTTAGGGCCTTGTCCCAGCTTCAATCCTAGACCAGTTGCCGACCAAGGCTTAGGGCCTTGTCTGCCCTTCTATGACAATTAGTCTTTCCTCGCACTTGGGTGAGGCTTGTGCCCTCCAAAATATACTCCTCCGCCCAAAGCCATTGGCACAATGTGGGGTATCGGAACGCCGACCATCATTCGGCGCTAAAAGAAAAAAGGTAAAACCTTCTACTGTTATGCAGTAGCTCAGTCATATCTGACCAAGACCTAACTACCAGAAATAGTGGTTACAGAAATTATGGAGGAAAACTGTTAAAGGGGCAGTGTTCAGCACAGGAAAAGCCTTGACAGATTATGGTATTTATTGTGTGCATTTGTTCTTGTGGCTTATTTATTTCTTTGAGTATCACATTACATGTCTCGTTTCACTTTCTTTGTTTTTGTGTAGTTTTATTGTTTATGAATGTATTTTTTGGTTCTCTCTTGAAAACAGGCAGAAATTAATGACAAGTGGAAAGAGGCCAAGACAATTTATGAGTTTAACGCTGTTGACATTGATGGCAATGATGTGTCCTTGGAAAAATACAGGTAAACAATGATGAGACTCATTTAAATACTTATTCTGTTTATTCTTGTTCTTTCCCATAACACTATGTATAAGTCTTAAGTGTTCATTTTTGAAATCTTTCAGTTCTTTCTGTCGGGGGTCAGCATGGCTGAATGGATAAGAACATGTGTTCTTAAACATGCCGAGGTAAGGGGTTCAACCCCTACACCTGTCAGTTGGACTAAAATGTTGACTTCTTGTCCTTGACTTGGGGATGTAAATTACAAGTACCTCTGAAGTAGGAGTAGGTTCGGCTGATGGCAAGGGAAACTGGTAATAGGGAAAGCTAAGCCACATGCAAAAATCAGTCCACTGCACTAGAAGTAGCACGTGTCGGACTACTATTTAGTTCAAAGCAAGCGAACAAACAACAACATTTAATTACTTGTTCTGTTTCTTCTTGTTCTATCCCATAATATACTGTAGGTTTTCAGATTGCCACAATGGATGTGTTCACTGTCAAGAACTTTCACTTCTTACTGTCTTCAGCACCGTATATAGGTGTGGCAGTGCCATAGCCTGTAAATTCTGGATCATGTTTATCTGATCAAGAAGTCCCTCTGGGCATTGGGTGGAAGTCTGTTGACAATGAAATACCCCACACCCATGGAGTATTGCCAACTTAGGTCCCAGCCAGTTCGTAGCCTTAGTGTACAATGGAAAGAAACAAAGATGAAGAGGGAAGGAGAAATGTAGATGACCAAGAAAGAAGAACAAGATGAAGAAGGAGGTAGAAACAACGAAGAAGATGGTAGAAGAAATGTGAAGGAAGAAGAAATAAGAAACATAGATGAACAAGAAAGAAGATCAAGATGAAGAAGCGGGTAGAAACAAAGAGAAACAAGGAAGTAGAAACATAGGTAAGCAAGAAAGAAGAAGAAGATGAAGAAGGAGATAGAAACAAAGAAAAGCAAGGATGTAGAAACATAGATGAACAAGAAAGAAGAACAATATGAAGGAGGTAGAAACAACGAAGAAGACGAAACAATTGAACAGACTTTATTTTCAAAAGTTTAAGAATTGGACATGCAGGCTCATCTATTATTCTGCCCCTCTATCACTCTCTTTCATACATTATTTCATTTAAAAATCATTTCAGGCTAACTGGGAACAACAATAATATAAAAGATATGCATTATAAAGGCATGGGAAAAGTGCAGAAATCACTACTACATGACTCACTAATATTAATGAATGATGCGACAGTTGTTATTAGCTACGGGGAACATACTGTCTACCACAAGGGGACTGGCTGTTATACAAGGTTTTTATTATCATCATTATTTTGCTTAATCATTACCTAGACACTTGCCAGCTGGGCCAGTGGTCACGGGTTGAATTTTGGATTTTTAAAATGAACCTGAACTCCCAGGCCGACCCAGTCTAAACTGAGTACCTGTAAATATCTTGGGAAGCAAAAGCAACTGGCGTGATACTGACCACATCACTCACTAAGTTCAATTGTTTTATGGAAATATGAGTCCAGCACCATATGCCCATTACGTCTTAAAGCATGTGAAAAGGTCCTTTTTTTAACTTTACTTTTTTGCACCTGGCTGTCTTGACAGACGGTAGTTTGTTACATTGTGCTTCAAAAAGGCATACTAACTACAACCCATGGCGGTGGCGAATGTGACTGATCATACCATTTCACATGGTAAATGTTTGTTTGTTTTTAGTGCCTGATGCATTGGTTTTACAGCCTGCGAATCAGATTTTGTCCTAGCCTCAAGCACCCATTGAAGCAGGCAGGCTGTGGTGGATCAGCACCCAATTAGCAGGGGGGCTGCCCAGCTTGAGGCGGGCGGTAGCTGATCAGTAACACCTGTAGGTGTCTTCCATTGTCAGAAGCATCCCTGTCTATGCCAGTTGACAAGGACTTATAACCTGTAACTGCTAACTCTCGCTTTCATTCTGAGATTAGTTAAGACCAGGGATGGAATTATACCTCTCAATAGCACAAAGCCTGGCCTGAATTAAACTTTACTTACGCCTTGGTTAGCAGTAGATGTGTTATTGATGTTCTGTCAGTTACAAGTGGTATTACACAAGTTTTCCACAGCATATAATTGTGGTTTCTTGTATTTTTCCCAGAGGAAAAGTTTGTATAATCGTCAACGTGGCATGTAAATGTGGCCTGACCAACGGAAATTATACCCAGCTGCAGCAGTTGTATGACAAGCATGTTGATAAGGGATTAGCTGTTCTTGCGTTTCCAAGCAATGAGTTTGCTGGCCAGGTAAGCATTATTTTACTATTTTCACTGTTATATTTGTTTAGGCAATGTTCTATTTGTTTAGGCAACTTTTGAAACATTTCTGTTCTAATGTTTTAAGAATCAGTGCCGATATTAAACACAAATGCAGCAATGCACAAGCAGGTAAAAAGTCAAATGTCATCATTGCTGCAGAATTTAAAAAACCCCAGCATTTTTTTGCCTGTTCGTGATTCTTGGGCAAGTTTACGTTCAGTAGTTTGCCATTGCTTTCTGAACAACCGGCACCCACACCATTTCTTAAAAAACCAATGTAAGGCGGGCTGCTGCCAAATTGCCCACATCTGTGTTACGAACGCTGTTTGCAGGATTACAAACTGTCAATAACCCCTTCACCATGGAGCCGGCTGCAGAATAAGCATGTTTCAAACAAGAAAAAAGGCTAAACAACAAGAAGATAGACTTCATTGCACTCAGTTTTATCTCATAAAGTTCCATCTCTCATCAGAGAGCAGCAAACTGCCCGCTGAAAGCACTGCATAGAGCATGAACTCCACAGCTCTGGAGATGACCTCCAGCAGTCTCTGAAAAGGTTGCACATGCAAACTGAATGGCAGAATCAAAAAAAAAAAAAAAAAAAAACCAACCTACAATCTTCTGATCAAGAGGCAGACGGCCACTTCATGTTGAGACCAACCATACATGCTTCAGTAGATACAACAAAATGAGTACATCACTGCATCATGTCAGGTGCATACTGCAGAGTTATATATCACATGAAATGAATAAGTGAAGAATACTTTGGCTGAAATACATAGTGCATTTTTGTGGGTTTTTTTTGTTCGCATATCCTTTACAGGACATCACTGTCAACATCAGCATCTTTCAGCCAACTGTTGATTTCTTGGCAAGATTACGCTCAGTAATTTGCTATTGCTTTCTGAGCGACCGGCTCACATACCCTGTAAGTTACTGACGCGGAGAGAACCGCCACCGATTCTCGCGCAATGTCACATTACTCACGAGAGTATATGGGATTACGGAGAAAGCTGTGTAACTCCTAGACCAGGGAGACCGGCATACATAGTGCATAGTCACTGATATTGTTTGAATGTGGAGTACGTTATTTCCACAGGAGCTTAAGATTTAACAGGAATTCCTTCTGTTTGCATAGCAGCGGCTGGAATCGCTTAATCGATCATGCTTCAATATATTTGAGCAATTGATAATTATTATTACTTCCTGTGTGCATATCTATATATTTATGTCTCCATATCTACCTACCTACCTCCTGTCTGCATACCTATCTACTTGCCTACCTGTCTACCAACCTACCGATCAACCGACCTAAATACCAAGATAAACCCATGCATACTCTTACACACACACAAATATAATATTATCTGTTATATTTACTTGTTTCTGCAACTAAACAGGAGCCCGGGAGCAATGAAGACATCAAGAAGTATGTCACAGAAGAGTTTGGAATTAAGTTTGATTTGTTCAGCAAGATCGAGGTCAATGGGAAAAACGCACATCCTCTGTTCAAGTTCCTCAAGAAGGAACAGAAAGGAACCCTGGGAGAGTGAGTCACTTTTAGTCATTACTTTAATAGTTATGATCACAGCATCACACTAGCTTCTCTTCTGGTAAAGTTATCCACAAGTTTTAGAGTTCAAGTATCAGCCTTCCCTATCTACTGTCTGCAAACCTATCTACCTATCAGACTCCATATTTACCTACCTGTCTGCATAACTATCTACCTATCATATCTATCTAACTATCCATCAATAATTTTAAAAAATGAGAGCATCTGTTGGCATGCTCCAATCCATCTTGTTTCACATAATCCCAAAATGCCAATCTCATAATATTTAATTTCTTCTACCACCTTTGCTATCTTTCCCATTTAATACATAGCTCTAATATCACAGGTGTCGATTTTGGAGATTTTCTTTATGGAAAGGAGTAATAGGGCAATCCAGACTCCTTGTGGCTGTCTCTGAATCTGGTTATGCTTCTTCTGAGAAGCTTCTTCTTCTTTCGCTCACTTGAAATATGTCTATAACTGCAATGTTGTCTCTTGTATGAATTTAACTGTCTTTTTTAGTTCACTCAGCGGTTTATCTTTCACTGTCGTCTCTCTAGGCCAGATGGTTTGCCTAGATATGTTGTATTTTGGGCAGTCTTGGAGTATGTGCTCTGCTGTCTACGACGGCAATTCACATGTGCACATGGCTGATTCACCAATCTTGAATTTTGTGTACATGTGGTTGCGTACTCTATTGTGTCCTGTTCTGAGGCGCAGAATAATGACTTTTTCTGGTCTGTCCATAATGTGGTAGTCGTCTTGAGCAGGTTTTGGTGGCTTTCAGACTGATGTGATCATTCTTTTCTTTCGGTGGTATGTAACGGGCACATCAGGTTGTTCTTCTTTTGCTCCTTCCTTAGCTAATCGATCAGTTCTCTCGTTTCCGGGTACTCCACAGTGGGATGGTATCCACTGTATGGTGACCTTATGCTGACTGCTAAGTTCAGAAAGTAGTGTCCTTAGTACTGGCAATTTCCCAGACAGGAGCGCCTCGAGTACTGTTCTGAGAAGCTTTCTTTTATATTTATTGACTAGGAGAGGTCAGCATGGCTGAATGACCAATTCACTCTTAAACTTCCGGTGTGCTGATGCCGAGTTAGTAGGTTCAACCCTTACACCAGTCAGTTGGACTGAAAGGTTTACTTCTCATCCTTGACTTGGAGACATAAATTACAAGTACCTCAGAAATCAGAATGTGTTTGCCTGATTGTAAGGGACGATGGTAATAGGGAAAGTGAATCAACCCATACACATAAATGAGTCCAATCCTCTTGAAGTAGTATCACATGTATGGACTATGCTTGAGTTCAAGGCTAGCAAACAGAAACATCTTGACTGAGTTAGTCTTCTGTTTTCTGTAGACTTGTTCACGGTTGGTTGGATTTTGTAGCTAAGGTTTTCAATGGGATAGAGTGGCTTGTGCCATGCCACCCCTCCTTAGTTGCCTCTGACACCGTGCATGGTGGGTTACAGGGTGACTAATCTTTACTGCCTTTTATGGCCCTGCTAACACACGGGTGATAATCAGTCCCACAGCATCAAAATACTATACACATGTCACACATGTTTGGAAATACCAACCCCATGTCCTGGCTTCTAGTTCTTTAAAGGTCAGTATAATATGTGGAAAGAATATGCTTTATAAAATTAACGGAACACGAAGCTACAGTACTACTTCTGCTTGTTGTTGTCCTGTATCGTGTTTGTAAATGTACACATATTGTCATTATTTGGATCTTTCAGTTTTATCAAGTGGAATTTCTCCAAGTTTCTATGCAACAGGGAGGGAGTTCCTGTGAACAGATATGCTCCGAACACAGATCCTCTGGTCAGTGTGAACAGCTGTTGTGTTTTATTTATTGACTTCTTGCATGTACATGAAATAGATTGTGTGCTGTGCAGTGTACACATACAAGGTCTGTTTGAAATATATGTCACTCACCTGGAACCGGCTCCGTGGCGAAGTGTTACAGATGCAGGTGATTTGGCAGCAGACTGCAGTGCTGTTTTTTTTTAAAAATGAAAATGGTATGGGTGCCGGTCATTCAAAAAGCAATGGCAAACTACTGAACATAAACTTGTTAAGAGATCACAACAAAAAAATAAATTCTGATGTTGATTGTGATGTCCTGTAAAGGATATAACTTTTTTTTAAACTCACCTGGAGGTCTGAAACCTTAATCCTCCTCAAGGTGCTCCCCTTGCGACTGTACACAACTCTCTCAGTAATCCTGCCATTGTTGGAATTCTTTTTGGGAAGTGAGTACAGTGCTCTGCATAATGTCTTTGTTTGACTCAAATCAGGTCCCTTTCAATGATGTTTTCAGCTTTTCTTGTTTTTGTTGTCCTCAATGTTGATGTCTTCTTTGTGATGATTGCACCTTGTTTTCTGCTTTGTATCCATAATCCAACAATTCATCACCAGTGATCATGGTTTTCAGGGTTACTGTTGGCACAATCCAGCATGTCCTGTGAGGCTTCCTGACAGTTTCTTCTGCTTCAGCATTAATAACTTCAGTATGAATATCTCATACACTTTCCACATGGCCAAATCACCCCTCAGAATAGAGTGTAAAGAGCTAATGCTTAACCCCACCTTGTCCTCAAGTTCTTGGATGAAGCCACAGCAGTTCTGCAGGACCAAAGTCTGCACTTGGTTAGTGACCTCATTATATCAGCTTGTGGAGGAGCTCCCGTAGTCTGCTCTCTATTGATGTGTGGCCATCTTAGAAACAGTTTAAACATTATAATTTGTGCAATGCTCAAGGCATCATCTCCAAATGTCTGTTGAATCTTCCAGATGGATTCCACTGGGAATCACCAAGCTTTTGGCAAAATGTGATGGGCATTCACTACACTTACTCTCAGGCAGATTCCACTGGGAATCACCAAGATTTTGGCAAAATGTGATGCAAACCCACAGTTCAAGCTGTTCAGTCATTCTGAGGCAAATGAAAATCTGATGGGCATTCACTACACTTACTCTCAGGCAGATTCCACTGGGAATCACCAAGCTTTTGGCAAAATGTGATGCAAAACCACAGTTCAAGCTGTTCAGTCATTCTGAGGCAAATGAAAATCTGATGGGCATTCACTACACTTACTCTCAGACAGAGTGACACTGCGGGTGGTGGGAAAATGCATGCATGCCCATGAAGGTCCCTTACACACTCCTGCTGGAGGATGCCTCCCATGCTTCGTTTCTATGGAAAAATTATTAGTTTTTAATTATTATCCAACTCTTATTGCATATATTGGGGAGGAAGTACTCACTAATAATGACTAGACATGTAGTGCTCAATATAAATGGTAATTAAAGTAAGTATAAGGCCCTGTTGCACGTAATGAAACATATTTGGTATATGAGGCAGGTCCCATGATTTTATAACTGATTGGCTTATCCAGTTAGAGATATGACAATTGGAGATATTTGATTGGTTTATCCAATTAGAAATATAGCAACTGGTGACATTTGATTGGTTTGTCCAATTAGAGATATGACAGTTGGAGACATTTGATTGGTTTATACGGTTAAACACAACTCATGGAGTCTTGGGATTGGTTTACCAAGCTGGGCACTTGGCCATTGAAGATTCGGGATTGGCTTGTTTGGTTAGACACAACCATTTGTTGATGGTGTGGTGGCTGGAATGATACCGACCACATCACCTAATAAGTGTAGTAAAAACAAACAGACATTGTGCTTTGGAATTCTAGCTCTGTTCCAATTCACATACTTTCGTCTGTAAAGACGGCAAGATGCCACTCTCTGTATGTCATGATAGCATGAAAACATTTAAGGGTGCAGGTAATCCCATAGTAGATAATGCCACTGGGGTGTGAAGTGTGAGACCTTAACAATTTGTAGGCTGTGATATATGAGGTGGGGTCATCTGTTCCTTTCTTCGACATCTTCCCAGACAATTCCCAAAAAATTCCAAAAATTGTCTGCTACTCATTTATATGAGACTGTTTCAATCCCATGGCCACACTGGTTAGGGAAAAAATTCCTACCTCTGCTGGGAATTAAACCCTAGCAGGCAAGTGCTAACTATTATACCACTGAAGCTGCCTGGGTCCTTTGCCTTTGTTTAATGATACATCACACAGAGAGAAAAAATAGGAGGAGAGGTGGTTGGAAGGTTTCTGGAAGATGGGTTCTGACTGTTGTATTTGCTGCATTGGTGTTCAGGGAGAAGCTGGTGTGGAGACCTTCCTTAGGGGGAGTTCCACCGTATTCCATGGGAGCTGTGCTACAAAAGACCTCTACTACTCTCCAAACACAGGAACCGGTGGATTGTGCAAGTCCCTTACTTGAGCTTCACGTCTGTGGCGAGGCATGGCAATCCTTCTCATCTAGAGATCATTACCTAGACATTGCAGAGCACTCATTCCCTTCTCCAGTACAGGAACCAGTGGGTGTACAAGATACGTAGTTGAGCTTCACATCTGTGGCCAGGCATGGCAGTCCTTGTTATCTAGAGCCATGATAATCATTATCTAGACTGGGGACTCACTCGTGTCTAGGTCATATCGTGAAGAAGTGCTCTAAGGTCCTGGCCAGTGTATGTTCTGGTCCTGTGAACAGTTGTGTTTCATACTACATAGGAAGTACATACTACAGAAAAAAGTTCAACATAGTAATGAAGTAATGTAATGAATCCTCTCAACCTAAGTAAACAAAACACACGATCATATACTTAAATATCAGTTGTTCAATATATTATTAGTGCCTTTATTATTTAAATTCACAACGGGAAAACATTGTTTTGAGTTTCTGTTTCTGTATTTTTCAGAGTTTTGAAAAAGACATTGAGAAATTGCTGTAGACGAGCTTCAGTGTCAGATGAACTAGTGGTGCCGTTGCTGGGGAAAAACCAGGCTTTTTGCGGGGGGTGTCACAGTGTACCAGTGAAATCAAAACCCCAAGAAATGAATCGTGAAAAACGGAAACAGTGATCTTAACATTTGTATGTGAAATTATTGGGTGTCAGCATATATGACACAGCTTCTTTTTAAAAACAGATTTGAACATATATTATTGTAATGTTTGTATGTTTGTGATTCTCTCTCAGGAGTTCTCTATTGTTGTGTTATACATTTATAGTGGTTAGTGAGCTTGCTGAGGAGCGGCCAAGTGGCTCAGAAAGCTAGGTTTTCTTTTGGGAGACCCGGGTTTGAATCCATGATAAGGGGATGGATTTTTTTCTGTTGGGAGCAAAAATAAAACCCTAACTTGCACAGTTTGCGGCGACTGCACTAGCCAGGCGACCTTAATTCCTCAGGCTCAAGACCTCCGTGTCCTTTACCACAAGGCACTACAGGCAGTTGATGACAGTTTTGACAGGCAGTGAGCTTGCTTCCCAAAACAGTGCTCCTTGTTCAATCCTCAGCAGTTATGGAAATCTTTTCTTCCGACCCATATGGCTTTGGGGTTTTGGGATCCAAGCGGGCTCATAAAATAGGTACGGGATACATGTCAGAATTGTCTGGGAGGGAAGGGAGTAATAGCGCAGCGGCCGGCATGCCTGGCTCCTGATGTTGTGTGTTTGAATCCCCCACATTGAGACAGTTTTTACAAATTGGGTTGGGCTCCCCTGTCTGCCCGGCCTAAAACGAGTGCCAGGAAATGCCAGTGGGAATTAAAGGCGGTGGGATATTGACCCATTGATTGTCCATTGGACTAAAATAAAGGCGGTCGGCGGGATATTGACCCATTGATTGCCCATTGGACTAAAATAAAGGTGGCCGGCGAAAGATAAACTCTATGGACTGCTGAGTGAACAAAAAAGGACAGTTAAATTCATACAAGAGGCAACATTGCAGTTAACATATTTAAGGCGAACGAAAGAAGAAGAAGCATTACATTACGAAGGTCGATGACTGTTTACAAAAATAGATAATTAGACAGAAATTTTATCAAACATATTATATTGACCCATTGATTGCCCATTGGACTAAAATAAAGGTGGCCGGTGGGATATTGACCCATTGATTGCCCATTGGACCAAAATGATGGGGCCAGCATCGTGTATTCAATTCACCTCAAGGCATGTAAACAGGTCCAATACTTTGTTTTACATTGTAGTATTTCTGTCTTCTCAAATACCACAATTTCTGGGGATTTTGTTTATGTAGCAATTTAATTTTAAATCTAATTATCAGATACAATTTTTATAAAGTACATAACAAAGGTGCATACATTTAAAACAAACATAACTTCAGTTCATTGTAGATTGTCTTCAATGCTCGGCAGACATATCCATACATACTCAAATCTCCATACAAAATTCAGGAGGTTGCATAAATTCATTCAAATTACCATACTAAATTCAATGGGGTTGCATAATTTCATACAAATCAAAGAGGTTGTATAAATTCATACAAATTAAAGAGGTTGCAGAAATTGATATTAACACAAGGGAGATTACAAAAATTGATATTGCATACAAACACGTATTAAGACATTTATGGAATTTGATGTTAGCACGTATTGATGAGGCTATAAGCATTGATATTGTCTGTCTCATTGAAGTAATATTATATTCTCTTTCTTATAGTCCATGCAGTGTGGCGTTGGTGATCACGTCTGTTTATAATCCTCTATCTCATGTGCTGCCAATCATTTCTGATACTGATGTCGTTCCATGCCATGATGTTAAACTGTCCAGCATCTTCTGTCTTGGTCTCCCCTTGCCTCTCTTCCCTTTCAACTTTCCCATTTTGACGACACACTCCAGCTTTCCCCTTTCTAATGACATGCCCAAAATATGTGGACTGTCTTCATCTGACACGAGTAACTAATTCTCTTTGTGAAACTTCTTTCAAGATATCTTCATTGCTCTTTCTGTCTGTCCATGATGTAATCATTACTCTGCTATAAAACCACATCTCTGCAGCCTCTATGTGATTCCTCACTTTTCTGCTAATTGTCCATAATGTTCTCCCATACATCAGTGAATCATGGATTATTAGCAGATGTTTGAATTCTGTGGAAGCTGCGAAGATATGGTTTTATATATTATGACAATTTTAAAATGAAAATGTTACTGCCAAAAAATTGGGATTTTAAATTATTATTAATTTATTCAAATTTAGGATTTTTAATTTGCAAACTTATTCTGAAGTGGAATTTTTAGTTTACAAAATTATGACATGTTTCAGAAATTAGATTTTAAGTTTACACAGAAGTCATGGTATCATAGTATTAGAATACTCACTTGTCTGCTTGGTGGTTCTGAGTTCAAATCCTCCTAAAGGCATTTATTATTTTTTTACTGTTGCGTACTTATTCCATCCTCATAGATATGGGTACGAGAAAGTGTTCTGAGAGGATAAGGTGGCCGGCACTGACCACGTCGCCCAGTGTTGATTGGTCACAAAATATAAACTTACCCCATATACCCAAGATTCCACACGGCAAGAAAATGGCGTCTTTACAATGTACACAATTATGATATGATTCTGAAGTGGGATGGTTAATTTACTGCAATATTTTCTGGTTCAGAAGTGGAGCTTTAATGTTTAGTTTTCTGCGACTGTTAAGAGTTGTGTTTTATTTATAAAAAATGTGTTTTTATACAGACCAGGTGTATTTCTCTCTGTGGCTGTTTGTAAGAAGAAATAGTTATACTTGTATGTGTGAGATGTATGCATGTCATCTTTTTTCTTCTTCCTCCTCTTCTTTCCTCTCTTCTACTCCTGCCTCCTCGTATACTTCTGCCTCCTCTTATTAATTTTCTTCTTCTTTCTCTTCTTCACCCTTCTCAGATGTCCTGCGGAGCCAGGGGACTTGAGAATAGAGTGGCTAACCATACCAAACAAAGAATGAAAACAATGCACTGGAATGTGGAGCGAGTCAGCAATAAAACAAAAGAGCTAGAAAATTCTTAAATTATAAACTTTATGAATCACTGAATGAACTAAAAAAGACAGTAAAATTCATACAAGAGAGAACATTGCAGATATAGACAAATTTCAAGTGAACAAAAGAAAAAGAAGTAGAATTCTACTTCTTGTTTTGTTGTTCTTCTAACTACCTGTTTCAAGGACAGCCTATGATATCTAGTTATGTACCTCTAGTTCAGAGGTCAGGGTGTCCGACTTCAGCATGTATTTATGTGAGATTTACTTTTTTCTAGCTACCTGTTTCAAGGACAGTCTATGATACCTAGTTATGTACCTCTAGTTCAGAGGTCAGCGTGTCCGACTTCAGCATGTATTTGTGTGAGATTTACTTCCTGTAGACATATTCCATCCCTGGTAACGAGCTCTACCCATGCCTAGTTTTCTACCATTGTTGCCACGGCAGTGGCCTTATGTCCTCTGATTCTATTTCTGTACTTGTTATCACTATGAGTGTTGATCAGTACCAATGAACATATTCCTCGGGCTACCTAGGGAGAATAAACCATGATGGCTGCTACATGGCAGAAGATGGGAATATGATATGATGAGAAGTAAACTAGAAAACGTAGTGACAACTGGCAGACTTGATTGGAAAACAGCAAGAGGATGGCAAAGAGGTAAATACCTGAATAGCTTGGCACATGGCATAATGGAGATAAGAAACAGACCTGTTTCTTCTTCTTCTTCGTCGTTATGATATTGTTTGTGTGTGTCGGTTTACAGTAGAGCTTTCGGTTGACACACCTGACTTTTGGGAGTGTGTATTAACTGGGTTAGAATTCCCAGTGACCTTGTTCAAGACTGGTGATTGTGTGAGATGGTTAACCACGCGAATGATCACAGCACATGACAATGTTGATGGCACAATCACCGTCATTGTAGAGTGTACCAAACACTAATTTTCTGTACACTAAACAATTCTGCAGGCATCTGAGATGGCTCAGCATATAGCATGCTTTTAGTTAGATAACTTCCATGGAAGGGTGTGGTCATAGGGAGAGTAGCTTGTCCTAGGAGTCTGCTGTGGATATTGAAGTGTAATGACCATCACATTATTATACGCGCTGAGGAATAGGTTGTCTTCCCTTAGCGAGCAACGAGGGCTGCACCAACTCCTTGTCCAACCTCCTGACTGCAGAGAGGTGGTCAGTCTCTCCTTCCCTTAGCGAGCAATGAGGGCTGGCATCGAACACTTGTCTGACCACACTCACTCTATTGTTGCATAACAATGAGCTGCTCCAACTACTGTACTAATATATAATTGTGTACTGTGTCTTGTATGTCTAATATCTGATTGTGTACTGTGTCTTGTATGTCTAATATCTGATTGTGTACTGTGTCTTGTATGTCTAATATCTGATTGTGTACTGTGTCTTGTATGTCTAATATCTGATTGTGTACTGTGTCTTGTATGTCTAATATCTGATTGTGTACTGTGTCTTGTATGTCTAATATCTGATTGTGTACTGTGTCTTGTATGTCTAATATCTGATTGTGTACTGTGTCTTGTATGTCTAATATCTGATTGTGTACTGTGTCTTGTATGTCTAATATCTGATTGTGTACTGTGTCTTGTATGTCTAATATCTGATTGTGTACTGTGTCTTGTATGTCTAATATCTGATTGTGTACTGTGTCTTGTATGTCTAATATATGATTGTGTACTGTGTCTTGTATGTCTAATATCTGATTGTGTACTGTGTCTTGTATGTCTAATATCTGATTGTGTACTGTGTCTTGTATGTCTAATATCTGATTGTGTACTGTGTCTTGTATGTCTAATATATGATTGTGTACTGTGTCTTGTATGTCTAATATATGATTGTGTACTGTGTCTTGTATGTCTAATATATGATTGTGTACTGTGTCATGTATGTCTAATATCTGATTGTGTACTGTGTCATGCATGTCTAATATCTGATTGTGTACTGTGTCATGCATGTCTAATATATGATTGTGTACTGTGTCATGCATGTCTAATATATGATTGTGTACTGTGTCTTGTATGTCTAATATCTGATTGTGTACTGTGTCATGCATGTCTAATATCTGATTGTGTACTGTGTCATGCATGTCTAATATCTGATTGTGTACTGTGTCTTGCATGTCTAATATCTGATTGTGTACTGTGTCATGCATGTCTAATATCTGATTGTGTACTGTGTCATGCATGTCTAATATCTGATTGTGTACTGTGTCATGCATGTCTAATATCTGATTGTGTACTGTGTCATGCATGTCTAATATCTGATTGTGTACTGTGTCTTGTATGTCTAATATCTGATTGTGTACTGTGTCTTGTATGTCTAATATCTGATTGTGAGACCTGGTCCTCCGTACAATCAGGCCTACAATAAGTGCTGGTCCCAACACTTCAAGGACCCATGTTAGGTTCTTGCTTGGAGACGACGTTTGTTGTAAATAAGAAAGAGACAAACAATGCTATTTGGTCATATTATGTGAAGAGACAGCATTGAAGAACATTTTGACCACCAGAAGATCAGCTCTAGCAGACACAGACCGAGGGAAATTATACTTGATGGCAAAAGATGGTGGGTATTTAACCATTAGAATTGATCCAGAACACGGAGGACAGATTTATGGAGAGACATGAACGCCAATGTCATTTGGCACGGCATATGATGATTAAAAAAAAAAAGATGTCGCTTGCAACGAGATTAAGTGTTGAGTTGCTACATAGAACCTGTACTTTTGTATGGATGTGAGCTGTAGAAAATGAGCAGACACGCTGAAAAGCAACTAATGGAAGTGGAAATGTGGTTTCTGAAGAAAAGGCAAAGAATACCATGGACAGACAGGAAAATCAATGAGCAAGTCCTACAAGAAGCAAATGAGAACCATAAACTTTTTTTTCCCCTTTCGCATATCCTTTACCATCGCTGTCAACATCAGCATCTTTCAGCTGATTGTTGATTTCTTGGCAAGATTACTGTCAGTAGTTTGCCATTGCTTTCTGAGCGACCGGCTCACATACTCCGTAAGTTACCGACGCGGAGAGAACGCTACTGATTCTGGCGCATGTCAAGTTACTCACGAGAGTATATGGGATTACGGAGAAAGTCGTGTAACTCTAGACCAGGGAGACCGGCAAACCATAAACTGATTAGGAAAAATTAGACGTAGACTCAAGATTTTTTGGATACGTTATGAGAAGAAATCAATTAGAGAACTTGGTGACAACTGGCAAGAAAAGAACAG
Organism: Cepaea hortensis; assembly: GCA_963921405.1. Classification (NCBI taxonomy): domain Eukaryota; kingdom Metazoa; phylum Mollusca; class Gastropoda; order Stylommatophora; family Helicidae; genus Cepaea; species Cepaea hortensis. The sequence goes on from OY992893.1 coordinate 92,011,720, forward strand.
GAAAGCAGTGAGGTAAATATCTTGATGACATACATATTTGAGACAAGAACACCGAGCTGATCCAAGATATTAGTGTGAGATTGTGAATCATGACCGCTCACGCTTATCGATATGGCACATGATGATGATGGCCGCCTACTACAGAGTGTTCAGGGCAATGGTCACGGTACAGGTGCAGCACTGTCCAGGATAGAGGCCGTCATCTGCTGACTCGTGTACGACTTGCAGGATTGGTGACTGACTATGCTCGGGTTCCTTTCATGTAAGCTCCAATCATGCATGTAGAAGTCAGCCTGGCCGAATTGATAAGAGAGCTGGTTCTTAAACATCCGGTGTGCTGATGCCGAGGTAGCCGGTTCAACCCCTGGGCACAGTACACTGGGCAGTTGGACTAAAATGTTGACTTCTCATCCTTGACTTGTGGACGTAAATTACAGGTACCTCTGAAGTCGGAGTGGGTTGACCTGATGGCGAGGAACACTGGTAATAAGGAAAGCTAATCCACATGCAAAAGACAGTCCAGTGCTACTAGAAGTAGTGTCTATGGACTATGCTTGAGTTCAAAGCGTGTTCCGGGGCTCTCCGTGGACACAGTGAAGAAATTATCCCTTTTATAAAGACGCAACGGGCGTTTGGGGTAAATAAGTCAAGGTTCCCTTTAACACCAGATCAAGACGTTTGGGGTCAGTAAGTAAAGTTAAGATCCTCTTTAGCTCAGATCAAGACGACTACCACATTCTGTACAGACCAGAACAGATCATCATTATTATGTTCCTCAGAACATGATACAATAGATTACGCAACCACATGTATACACAATTCAAGCTTTGGGAATCAGCCATGAGTACGCGTGGATTGGTTCTGCAGACAGCAGATCACACTGCCCACAAGACGACATATCTAGGCAAAACTGGCCTTGCGCTAGAGTCAACGGACTGTACTGGCATGAGTACGAGACAACAGAGGGTACTTTATTTTTAATTCACCACACACCAAAAAAAAAAAAACCGCGTAGTTATTTTTAGTACTGACCTAGATCTGATGGTATCGTCGATTTTCAGAATATGGATATCGGGATTCACTTCGTGGTAGGTCGACAAGTGTGTTTGCAGCAAGATGTACTCAAAACCGCATGTCATTGTCTTCGCAAACTGGCTCCTAGATACATCAAAGATGAGCGCAGACAGATGGTACATACGCAAGATAAGATTAGCAGTACAAGATATGGATATACACTCCGACGACAGTAAGGGCCCTCTGGGCCCAGAAATATTTATTGCATCCATCGATCGGTCTAGAAGTCCACTACACACTCAACTGGAAGTGATCGACAACACATTCAAGTTATATGATTCTTTATTTCAATAAATACATTACACAATAGCACTTACACAAGTTGCACAGTATATAAACACACCCCTACACCCACTATAGAATCACCCTAATGTCACGTGATTTCCCGGGAACTTCCGGGACTTCTTAGGTCGGGAGGGAGAGGAAAAACAGTATTAAAACAGAACTTTCTCAAGGTCATTGATTGCTATATCACGCACACAGAGTTAGTTTGCATCAATCACACATTTTTACCTCTAATGCCCACAGATTTTTGTTTTGAAGGATATACAATTGGAATAGCGTAAAACAATTATATGCACCTATTTGCATTTACAAGAATATAATGAGATCATATGCTGTATTTCCCCCGGGAAGGTTAATCCGGTCAACAAATGCCCGCAGAAGTCGGATGTGTCGGCCTAGCGGCGCAAGAACGCAGCTCTGCTATAAACAGGCACAACGCAATCACGTCCGAAAAAAAGAAAAAAAAACTCCGGATGAACGCAGAAGAAGGAGAATATGCTGTATTTCAATTCACTCAGCGTGCCACTGACAATCTTTCTATGTACCACGTTTGGCACGCGTGCCGTGGGTTGCCAGCGTCTATTTTAAACCTTCTTTTTGGGTATATTGATTCAAGGATTAAGTTCTAGAGCAAGGGCGGGGAACTTTTTTTTTTCTTTCTAGATATTTATAACATCATTTTCGGGTCATACAAAATTAGCCTGCTATATGTGGTTAAACATCTAATTAACTCACTATCAATGTGATGGCTTTATTGAGGCATGTGATGGGAGCTGTTATAGATGCTGTTGCTAATAGGTTTATTGATAATTGTTTATAAAACTCCTATATTTATTGAATGTCTAGTCCCGCCTGCGATTGCCTTGGCAGGGTCAGTTAAAGGATTTCACGGAGGCCATAAGGCCTTCGGTCCGGACATTTCCCGTCCGTTTTCTAGATTGTGATATTCAGGTGAGGCCATACAACAGAGTTTAACGAATGAGGCCGAACGACACCAGGCTGCGACAAAAGTTTTATATAAAAAAAATGATCCAACTCCACACAGAGGTATTCCCCAACCCGGATTCATCCTAGACCAAGCCCGTTTACACGGTACTTCGAGCATGGCCGAATGGATACGAGTGCTCGTACTTTAACTTCCGGTGTGCTAATGCCGAGGTAGCGGGTTAAACCCATTCACCGGTCAGTTGGATTACAATGTTAATTTTTTGTCTTTGACCTGGGAACGTAAATTACATACATTAGAAGTCGGAGTGGGTTCGCCTGATGGCGAGGGACAATGGTAATAGGGAAAGCTAATCCACACACAAAAATCAGTCCAGTGCACTAGAAGTTATAGCATGTGTATGGACTACGCTTGAGTTCAAAGCGAGTGAATGCCAGTTAACAAAAATAAAAACAGGACAGGCATTGGCATCTATCTCCAGCTTCACCGGCGTGAGCTCCCGTACCCCGCAGGGATCATGATCCCCCACAATGACTGGCCACACTGAAGGCTGTGAGTTTTCCCATGATGCCCAGTGATGTCAATTATGTGTCTGCTAGCATGAACAGTCCCGTATCAAGAACTTGCTGTGGCTATGTGAAGTGGTAGGACCATCACATGTGTAGGCCTGAGTGCATGGAGGTAGGTGGTCAGTCTTTCCATCACTTAGTGAGCCCAGGTATAGAACGCTAGTCCACTCTCATCCATGCCATTGCCAGCGAAACTTTCTAACCATTGCACCAAAGCGCCCGCCGATTTTAGCATAATAATACTATATTATGTTATTTAGCCTGGCAGAGGCGACACGGCTCTAAATGCTGATAGTTTAAATTATGTTATGATAAGTCGGTGGGTATGAACTGATTCCGTGCTGAGGGATAATATATCGCCCAATGTTGACCTCCTATTTGGACAGAAGGACGATGCATCACCATACTATGGTTATCTTGTTGTTTGTTTTATTTCGTGGTATCTTCCGCAACCTCAATACTCTGAACGGAAATATACATTATGATATGTGATTTATTTGGTTGCACTGGTGAGATCTGGAACAACAGCTCATCGATCTGGCAAGAGCGTGGGGAGTTTTGCTCTTTCCTGTGTGGACTTAAGCGATCTGTTTTTAATAGTAATACACTAATGTAGTTCTATCCGGGATACGTACACCAAACATGACAGCTAAAAACTGTTGATCACAGTACGATTTGTTACGTTCAGAGCCCTGTCCATGGAATATCGCCACTGGACCGAAGCTGGAGCAGGTAATTTAGAAAGATTTGAGCTTTGACACCGTTGACTCCTCGTCCATAATGAACACCGTCAAAACTCATAACTCCATCCGTGAGTTGAAAGGCATCAAACACGGGGACATGGTGGGCATCCATGATGGATCTCAGGTAGGCGTTGTATGCTAGCACGCTGTCTCTGCTCTGGGAAGGAATCCGAGGGGTCTTCAACAGTCCAGGGGCATGAGCGGTTGACCACACCAACTTTGGCCAGGGTGAAGATGAGAGGTTCTTGAACAGCGGGGCCACAACCTGTGAAACGGAGAAATCAATGCATAGGAATTAACAAAAGTTTAGATTCTTTTACACGATGTAAGGCGATTCGGGCATGTGGTGGGATACCCATCGTTTGTATCGGTGGGATACCAATCGGCAGTCGGTGGGTCGTGTGGTCAGTATCACACAGGACGCCTTAACTTCCCACGACATACGTGGTATCCATTTTAGGCTGGGCTGACCACCGGGTGGGTAGGCGAGTGTCCAGCCACTCTTTAACCCGGTTTGAAACACAGCTGCGGGTGATTTAGCAGCAGACCGCCTTGAGTTGGGTTTCATACAATGGTATGAGTGCTGGTCGTCCAGAAAGCAATAGCAAACTATTGAATGTAAACTTGCCAAGAAATCACAAAGTTGCGTATCCTTTACAGGACGTCACAGTCAACTCTAGCAATGTTTGGTTGTGTAAGATCCTCGGACAAGTTTACGTTCAGTAGTTTGCCATTGATTTCTGAACGAAATCACAAACAGCCAAAAATTGCTGGGATTGACTGCGACGTCATGTAAAGGAAATGCAACTAACTTTTTATTTTAACATACGGATTGGGAAAAACGTTGACTGCCTATTATTTATGCCCGTTATTTCAACACCTAGTTAAAATGAGTTTCTTGTCTTTTTTACGGACATTGCAATAAACCCCAGCATGTGTGTATAAACAAACCAGACAACATTTTTCTGTTACCTTCACCTTTTCCGGGATTGAAGAATAGTACCAATAGAGTTGATACGCAACACCGAGGACTGAGATTTGTGGAGAGACATGATCGCATACGCGGGCTGTGATGAGAGCACGTTCTGCATTGCAAAGTACCCGATATCCGATGACAATAATGATGCTAACATTTATACTCTCTAAATGTACTTGCCTGATTGGCCACCAGTTCAGCATTGTAATCATTGTGGATGCCAATGCCGATGAATATTAATGAGTTAGGTATGCCAGTCAGTTCAGTGACTAACTTTAACGTGGCGTTGGTATGGGCGACCATAGCATGCTCCAGAAACTTCAGTCTTACCTGGGAAAGAGACAATATAAGTTTTCACGTATCCTTAAGTTCTTATTCATGTCTTGTTAAATATGTTGAAAACAAAGGGGGGGGGGGGGGGGGGGATGGAATCGTCTGGTTACCGAGTTAAGTAGTTTGCTTTAAGCAGTAATAAGTGTGCAACTGCTGATTTTTCTAATGACTATTTCTTCCATCGACGATGAGGTGCAATTTTAGTGGCAGACTGTTGTGTTGGCATTCTGGAAGCGGCCCTATGCATGTGTGTTCGTGCTGTAGATTTTGTCGGAACTGTTGTCGGTTTCACTTTTCACATACGACAGTAAGGAGGATTTTGTATGGCTTTTCGCTGGCACAGGAACGGAGTAATTAAGGGGTAACCCGTTGCGTGAAGTTGGAACAACCAGCTAACCAACTACCCAAACCAACTCATCAATGTGTCATAGTGATCTACACCGACGGGTCAGTGGTGGGACACAGACATAGTGGTTGGGGTTTCATTGCGATGGCTAATGGACGATTCTTGAAAAAGGAGTCTGGCATATGAGACTGCGACCTCCAGCATGAGAATGGAGGTGGAAGCAGTAACAGTGGCATTCCGTTGGTTAGAGGAGACCACTGCAACACACTGTATTAATTACGGACGGAAGCAGTAACAGTGGCATTCCGTTGGTTAGAGGAGACCACTGCAACACACACTGTATTCATTACGGACTCAAAGAGCATGCTTATTAAGGTCGAGAGAGGAATGTTTCACGTGGAATGGCTCACATCGCTTCAGACGACAAAGATTGTGATAATCGCATGACTTTTTTGCCCTAGCCATGCGGGAATGCGGGGGAATGAACAGGCTGATAAACTGGCAGGGAATGCACCTCTTGGTGGTAGATCACCTATGGACAACTGAGAGGTGGTCGTGTGCCTGTGGGACCAGGTGAAGAGGTGGGGTGAGGGGAGGGGGGCAGATTGAGAACCCGTATGTGGAAAGAATGAGATTGCGGGGGATCGGCAGGGGTTCTGGAAGAATCTCAAAACTGAGAGGGAAGACCAGGAGTACTTTCAGCCAGACAGCGGTGGGAAAGATTAGTAGTATGATTCTTCGCTGGCTGTTGAACGAGGGGACGTAGCGCGTTTGGGAATGTACCGAGTGCAATAATGTTGGTTCTTTAGCTCAACTCAACTATCCAAACAAAACAAATAACAAACTACGTAAACCAATCAAACCAACCAACGAAACAACCAAATAACTACCCAAATCAATCAACCTATCCATCCACCCACCAACAGGCGATAACTTACCGTGTTATTGCATTCCCACGTATCGCCATCAATCCAACCCATACACCTTCCGAGATGAATGAAGTCCGCATCGCATTGCGCCACCACACCTGGGAGGAAATAAAGAGTCAACTGATATTTTTTTTGGTCTGTTCACTAGCTCACTTTGAATTCGAGCGTAGTCCACACACGTGGTATGAACCCACCAACACGGTCATTACAGAAAGTGGACACATCCACATTTCCTCATGTAAACATGTATGTGGTCATGTCTCACTACAGATCTGGTTCATGTCTCGTCACAGATCTGGTTCATGTCTCGCCACAGACCTCGTTCATGTCTCGCCGAAGTTTTGGTTCATGTCTCGCTACAGATCTGGTTCATGTCCCGCTACAGATCTGGTTCATGTCTCGCCACAGACCTCGTTCACGTCTCGCCACAGATCTGGTTCACGTCTCGCCAAAGATCTAGTTCATGTCTCGCCAAAGTTTTGGTTCATGTTACGCCACAGATCTGGTTCATGTCTCGCCACAGATCTGGTTCATGTCTCGCCACAGATCTGGTTCATGTCTCGCCACAGACCTCGTTCACGTCTCGCCACAGACCTCGCCCATGTCTCGCCACAGATCTGGTTCATGTCTCGCCACAGATCTGGTTCATGTCTCGCCACAGATCTGGTCCATGAATCGCCACAGATCTCGTTCACGTCTCGCCACAGATCTGGTTCATGTCTCGCCACAGATATGGTTCATGTCTCGCCACATATCTGGTTCATATCTCGCCACAGATCTGGTTCATGTCTCGCCACAGACCTCGCCCATGTCTCGCCACAGATCTGGTTCATGTCTCGCCACAGATCTGGTTCATGTCTCGCCACAGATCTGGTTCATGTCTCGCCACAGATCTGATTCATGTCTCGCCACAGACCTCTCCCATGTCTCGCTACAGATCTGGTTCATGTCTCGCCACAGATCTGGTTCATGTCTGGCCACAGACCTCGTTCATGTCTCGCCACAGATCTGGTTCATGTCTGGCCACAGATCTGGTTCATGTCTCACCACAGATCTGGTTCATGTCTCGCCACAGATCTGGTTCATGTCTCGCCACAGACCTCGCCCATGTCTCGCCACAGACCTCGTTCATGTCTCGTTACAGACCTGGTTCATGTCTCGCCACAGATCTGGTTCATGTCTGGCCACAGATCTCGTTCACGTCTCGCCACAGATCTCGTTCATGTCTCGCCACAGATCTGGTTCATGTCTCGCCACAGATCTGGTTCATGTCTCGCCACAGATCTGATTCATGTCTCGCCACAGATCTGGTTCATGTCTCGCCACAGATCTCGTTCACGTCTCGCCACAGATCTGGTTCATGTCTGGCCACAGATCTGGTTCATGTCTCGCCACAGATCTGGTTCATGTCTGGCCACAGATCTGGTTAATGTCTCGCCACAGACCTCGCCCATGTCTCGCCACAGACCTCGTTCATGTCTCGCTACAGATCTGGTTCATGTCTCGCCACAGATCTGGTTCATGTCTCGCCACAGACTTGGTTCATGTCTCGCCACAGACCTCGTTCATGTCTCACCACAGACCTGGTTCATGTCTCGCCACAGACCTCGTTCATGTCTCACCACAGATCTGGTTCATGTCTCACCACAGATCTGGTTCATGTCTCACCACAGATCTGGTTCATGTCTCGCCACAGATCTGGTTCATGTCTCGCCACAGATCTGGTTCAAGTCTCGCCACAGATCTGGTTCATGTCTCGCCACAGATCTGGTTCATGTCTCACCACAGACCTCGTTCGTGTCTCGCTACAGATCTGGTTCATGTCTCACCACAGATCTGGTTCATGTCTCACCACAGATCTGGTTCATGTCTCACCACAGATCTGGTTCATGTCTCACCACAGATCTGGTTCATGTCTCACCACAGACCTCGTTCACGTCTCGCCACAGATCTGGTTCATGTCTCACCACATATCTGGTTCATGTCTCACCACAGATCTGGTTCATGTCTCGCCACAGATCTGGTTCATGTCTGGCCACAGATCTGGTTCATGTCTCGCCACAGATCTGGTTCATGTCTCACCACAGACCTCGTTCATGTCTCGCTACAGATCTGGTTCATGTCTCACCACAGATCTGGTTCATGTCTCACCACAGATCTGGTTCATGTCTCACCACAGATCTGGTTCATGTCTTGCCACATATCTAGTTCATGTCTCGCTACAGATCTGGTTCATGTCTCGCCAAAGTTATGGTTCATGTTACGCCACAGATCTGAATGGATGAACTGTTCTATTGTCATTAGTCCATTTAGGCAGTAGGAGTTAGTAACTACGGGGGTCCAAGATATTTGCAACATTGTCCAAGGAAACACATCTCTGTTGCCTCCAAACTCTTCCGATTATTTCATGATTCACGTCCAAATCATCATCATCATCATCATCATCATCATCATCATCATCATCATCATCATCATCATCATCATCATCATCAAGTTCCTTGCCTACTGGCGTTGGCGATCATACTTCTCCACATTTTGCGATTTCCAATGGCCTGTATCAGTTGGTTTTTTGACTCCCTTCTGTGCCAGGACTGTCAAGAATTTTCTCTAACTCTCTTTTTCAACCTCTTTTTCCATAAATATTTCCAGTTGTCACAATAAGTTCCAGTTTTTGTATTCTCATAATCTGGCTAAAAATTAAGACTGTCTCTTTCTGTTGTATGTGATAAGTTGTCTTTTCTACTTAGCCTACCCTCAAAATGCCCAGACTGCTCATTTGGGCTGTCCAATGAATTTTCAGCATTCTTGTATAAGACCAGATCTCCAATGCTTCCATGGATTTTATCGCTTATTTACTAATTGTCCAGGATTCGCAGACGTATGTTAGAACTGGTTTTATGTAACATGCAAGAACTCTTTTTCTAACTTCCAATGACAAGGAATTGCTGCACAAAGTGTTGTTCATTTCATAGAATGACGTTTTTGCTTGTCCTTCAACTTCTTCTATCGTTCGCTTGAAATGATTATCTATTGCTGCAATGTTGTCTCTTGTATACACTTGATTATCTTCTCGCTTGTCCTGTTGGGCTCTCGATCTGTGTAATGCATCTTCCCTCTGATGTTATCCATATGCTTAGATATATGAAATTTTGCACTTGCACAAACATATCATCATCATCATCATCTTCCACTTTTGCTGTCAAGCGTCATGGGAAGGAATAATTAACGTTCCAGCGCCTGATGGGTGGCACTGGATAGTGTCATTCCGTGTGATTGTACAATGTTGTTTGATGTCGTTAATCCATTTTCTTCTCGAGTGTCCTCTTGTTCTCGTATCAGATCTTCTTTGATGTAGTTTCAGTGCTGGTAGTTGATGGTGTTGCATTCTAACGAGATGGCGGAACATCTGCCTTTCAATATATGTGGCACAAGGTGTTGATCCCACAGTCTGTCTGATAATAATATTATTTCTTAATGGGTCTTGGATGGTTAAGTAGCTCTTCTCAAACATCTCATCTCGCAGGTGTTGATTTTGCGTAAGTATGATTTGGATAATGTCCAGGTTTGACATTGGTAGCATAGGATTGGTGTGACAATGCTATTTATTATCTGTCGTTTTGAGGACATAGATAGATTTGGATGTTTCGGTATGGGTGATAGTTGATCGTAAAAGCGCACTTGCTTTTTGACATCTGGTTTCGATTTCTCTGTATATTCTGCAGTCCTCTGAGATCATACTTCCTAGATATTTAAATTATGTAACTGTAATTGTAAATTTAGGCACGATCTGTTTCTTTGATATCGCCATGACTAACTCAGAAGTAAATGTACATACTACATAGTGGACATAGATTTGTGGAGTATCATGATCACCTGCACCAGTCGTTACTGCACATAATGATGATGACGACACCATTTGACGATGGCACTTTCATATCAGCTACTGGATTTCATCATGATATTCATCACTGCATCTTGCCGTCTTGACAGACGATAGTTTGTTACATCTTGCTTCAAAAAGGCATAATAACTAAAACCCATGGCTGTGGCGAATGTAACTGATAAGGCCAATTCGCACTGTAAATGTTCGTCCACAGTGGATGCATGTGTACACACGGTCATTTCCACCATCATGCACCATCTTACGTCTCACACACTCGGTAAGTGACTTATCTGCAATAATTTTTTCCTTTGTCTTTATTCCATTTCTGATATTTGCCCTCCATGCAACGCGTTCAGCGGCGACATGCTCCCAATGTGCATTATCAATGTCTGTATCAATTATGTCCCGCTTACACACATCTTTGTATCGTAGTAGAGGCCGACCCTGAGATCTCTTACCCATCTGTAGTTCATCAAAAAAAAAAAAGATGTCCATTTGTATTCTACCATCATCCATCCTACTAACGTATCCTATCCATCTAAGTCTACGAAGACTGAGCATGGAATATACCGTCACACAACTTGATCTTTCCAATACTTCAGTATTTGTGATTTTGTCTTACCACTTAATGCCAAGTATTCTTCGCAGACACCGCATATGAAAGCTGTTTTAACGTTTCTCTTGGTGTTAGTAAGTTGCCCAGGCTTCACTGTCATAAAGAAGAGTACTAAGGACACAGGCTTGATAGACAAGGACTTTTGATTTGGCAGTAAGCTTTCTGTTCTCCCAGACTCTTTTTCTTAACCTATTCATTGTTGTTGCTGCCTTACCAATCCTGATGTTGATTTCCTGATCTAGGGATAATTTGCTTTTTACCTCTGATCCTAGATATGTAAAATGGTCTACTATCTCTAGTTCGGCATCGTCAATAAAGATTGATGGTACCCCATGTGTACCTTGTGACATAATCTGTGTCTTCTTTTTGCTAATTGTTAAACCAAATTCAGAACAAGCATTGGAGAATGCAGATAGTAGACGTTGTAATTCTTCCTCAGAGTGGATCGTAATTGCAGCATCATCTACAAAAAGCAACTCTCTTGTCAATGCCCTCCTAATTTTGGTCTTGGCCTTCAATCTCTGAGCATTGTAGAGGCCGCCATCTGAGCGTGAGTGAATGTGTATACTTCTTCTTCTTCTTCGTTCATCCGGAGTTTTTTTTTTCGGATGTGATTGCGTTGTGCCTGTTTACAGCACAGCTGCGTTCTTGCGCCGTTAGGCCGACACATCCGACTTCTGCGGGCATTTGTTGACCGGGTTATCCTTCCCGGGGGTTTCTTAGGACGTTTGACTCTCACTGTTGTGGTGTTATCCCCCATCCCAGCTGGTCCATATAGAACAGCCAAAGATCCTGGTCAGCCCTCAAGGGAAGGCAGGGGCAGACCATGGGCATTCCCCGCCATCCAAGGAGGCTTCCATACTTGCAGAGCCGATACATAGCGCTCTAGTACTGGGTTCACCCAAGGAATCGTCACGTCCTGCACATGGCTGCTTAGCCTCACTTCCGTATGTTGGGCCTTCCGTTCACCATAGGCTGTTCTTCCGAAAACCAGAAGTATGCAGTCTGCAGATGACATCCACACAGTGAGCTTTCGATTCGGACTTTCCATGTAATGGATTTGCTATCCAAGCAATATTCCATTTCGTGCCACTAGGACACTTTTCCACCTTTTTTGAAGCCCACACAGTGGGCTTTTGATTCAGACTTTCCACGTAATGGATTTGCTATCCAAGCAATATTCCATTTCATGCCACTAGGACACTTTTCCACCTTTTATGAAGCCCACACAATGGGCTTTTGATTTGGACTTTCCACATAATGGATTTGCTATCCAAGCAATATTCCATTTCATGCCTCTGGGTCTTCATGCACCTTTAAATGTCAACCTGTATGTAGTTAAAGTAACCTGCGGTCAACTTGAGCTTGTTGATATCTCCATAGAGCTTGTCCTCAAATGAAGCAGGTGTGGGCCAAAATATCTTTCTCTGTTCTGCATACGTTGGGCAATCCTGCAGCAAATGTTTTGCTGTCATTTTTCCAGTTCTACAATTACATTCATCGGTATCTCCTATCTTTAGTTTATTGAACAAGTGGTATTTCAGCCTGTTATGTCCTGTGCGGAGTCTGAAGATTGCTATTTGTTCTCTTCGGTCGAGTTTGTAATATGCATCATCCTTCTGATGGCCTGGATGCTCTGATTCCCATTTGGTTCTATAAGTGCTTTTTATCAACATCTTTGCCTCATTATAGGTTATGTCTATGTCAGGCTGTGGTAGTCGTCCGCCCTCTTTTGCCAGTCTGTCAGCCTCTTCGTTTCCAGGTATACTGCAATGTGATGGTATCCACTGTATTACAACTTTTTTGGATTTCTGGCATAGACCATGGAGTGCTGCTCTTAGGTCAGTTAGTTCTGTGCTGTTATTGCTCTTCAGTATTGAGACAGTTGACTTTGCATCTGTGAAGATAGCTATTTGCTTCTCTTTATTTTCCTCCATCAGGAGCATTTCTGCTGCAGTTTTCAGAGCCTCTAGCTCCGCTTTGAAGTTACTTGAACATTTTCCAGTTGCCATTGAATGTGTTTTTTTCACTCCATTTTTTAAATTTAGGAGAATTCCTCCTCCTCCATTCTCTATTGAATTTTTGGCTGATCCATCTGTATATGCATGGGTCCAATTCCTGCTTGGGTAATGTTCTTTTATGTAGTTTAGGGTTATTTCTCTTCTTTCGGTTTCATGCTGAGTGTTCTTTTTCTCAATACCAGGAATGTTTTCTACCATCTCAGGCAGTTGCTGCTGTCTCCAAGCTGGGAACTTGTGTGCATTGTGTATGGGCTTGACTGTTGATATGTTAAGTATATGATCTGCCCTAATCCGTCGTTTTGCAGTTTCTACAAAGTTGCTACGCTTCAGTCTTCCCTTTCCAAAACTATTAAATCCGTTGTACATAGGGTGGTCTGTCAATCTTCTAAATTTTTCTGCTTGTTGCTGGGCTCTGCTATCTCTTCTATCCTGCATTGGTTGTAAACAAGTGATCTTTTCTAGTTCATTAATAGGCGTTGTCTTCAGGCTTCCAGTTATGATTCGCATTCCTTGGTTTTGGACTCTACTTATTTTGTTAAAGTTTGACTTAGCTGCTGTTGCCCAAGCTGCAATGCCATATTCCAGTACTGGCCTCACCCGTCCAGTATATAACTTCTTGAGAACTTTCTCATCTGCTCCCCACGTTGTACCAGCAAGCTTTTTCATGATTGCCATTCTCTGCCTTGCTCTTGTTCGATTTTTCTCAACCTGTGTCTTCCATGTCAGGCGACGATCAAAGGTGACTCCTAGATAGTTTGGATTTTCTTCATGGCGCAATATTTTTCCATTCAATACCAGCTTAGGTTGCTGAGTTTTATTTGAGAGGGAGAACACTGTGCATGTTGTTTTCTCCTCACTTATCTTCACTAGCCATGATTTTGACCAGTCCTCTAGCGCTAATAAGGCTTGCTGTATTCTGCTGTTAGCTGTACTAATATATTCTTCAGATGTCCATATGGCTAGGTCATCTGCAAAGGAGGATGTGTGTACTCTGGCTGGAAAATTTTCTGTGATGTCATTTATATATGCTAGGAATAATGTTGATGAAAGAACTCCTCCTTGGGGGACACCTTGGTCCAGCAGCATCATTTTGCTTGTTTGTCCTTGTACTTTTGTCCTGGCAGTTCTGTTCTCAAGGTAGTGGCTGATCCATTTATACATTTTTCCACAAACATGCATGTTTTGCAGTTTTACTTTTAGTCCTTCCTTCCATACTTTATCAAATGCTTTTTCTAAATCTATCCAGACTGCTAGTGTGTGCTTTTTCTCTTGGAAGGCATCCTCTATTTCCTGAGCTATATAGGTTATTTGATCTTCAGTGGATCTGTACTTTCTGAATCCTGCTTGGTGTGGTGTTAAGAGTTTGTTTTCTTCCAGATGCCATGTTAGCCTGCCATTGATAAAGCATTCCATTAATTTTCCTACACAGCTAAGTAGGCTGATAGGTCGATAGCCATTTGGTTCTTCCAGGTCTTTTCCTTTCTTTGGGACTGGTATTAGTATAGCTTCCTTCCATGCCTGTGGGACTATTCCTCTCTTCCAGCTGTTATTTAGGACTGCTAGTAGTTTCTTCTTTGCCTTGGTGCCTAGTCCTATTAGCATTTCATTTGTGATTCCATCCTTTCCTGGTGATTTCTTCTTTTTTAGGGTATTCATTGCCTGTTCCATTTCTTCCATTGTTAGATTTGCCATCATATATTCTGCTGCTGTCTCTGTATTTCTATGATGTATCTGTTTGTCTTTGATTGCTTTCTTCTGTTCGGTTGTAATATCAATGTGGTTTGCATTTGCATAGTGTTCCATTAGTGCATTTGCAGCCTTTTTTCCTGTAAGCAAGTCATTTCCTTGTTTAATTGTTATTTGTTTGTTTCTAGGTCCTTCATTGTTCATGGCTTTCACTAGTTTCCATAGTTTGTTTCCATCCCTGTCAAGATTCAGGTTTTCTGTTTTTCCCCTCCAACAATCTCTTGTTGTTTGATTTACTGTTCTTTTATATTTTGCTGAGATGGCTTTGAGAGAGATATTCGCTTCAATTGTTTGTTCTCTCTCTCTGCTGTCTTCCTGGCATCTTCAACTTTGTCCTCCAAACTTTGTAGTTCTTCAGTCCAGTATGGTTTGTAATTTTTCCTCGCTCCTCTAGGAATGGACTCAGTGGCTGCCTGTATTATCGCTCTGTTTAGACTTTCCACTATTTGCTTTATGTTGCCATATCGTGTATTTATGTTTTCACAATATTTGTCTGTTAGTATGGCAAATCTGTCCCAATCTGCTCGTTTGTAATTCCAGCGGGGCAAGGGCTTTTGCTCCTGTGGAACATACTCCATATTCATTACAAGCTTGATTGGTCTGTGGTCACTACCTGCTAATTGGTCCAGCACATGGCGATCAATTTTGTGGAGGATGTCTCCTGTGCAGAAAGCTAAGTCTGGAGTAGAAGTGGTAAGCCATCTTCTGGAGTAGAAGCTCGGTGTGTCATCCGCTTTGTTGAGTAGATGGAGATTTGAGTCTATTTCCCAGTCCTCCAATTCATCTCCTCTTTTGTCAGTATCTGGGTATCCCCATCTTTCTGAACGGCTATTAAAGTCTCCGACAATAATGCAGTTTGTGTCAGTTATTTTCATGTTTGAGAGTGTAAGGTCCTTATCTGCTGGGCTATACAGATTGTAGATTCTTATTTTCACGTCCTTTATCATTATATCAACACCTATAATTTCCGTTTGGTTGTCGGAGATCACAGATACTTCGCTGCAAGGTATTGTATTTCGTGTAAGTATTAGAACTCCTCCTTTGTGTCCTTCGCGGTCGAAACGTGTGGCCTGATATCCTCTGACTGAGAATTTGTGATTGGCGTTGAGGTGTGTCTCTTGAATGCATGCCACATCTATTCTATCTTTATGAAGACGCTGTGTTAGGGAGTCTTTCTTCTTGTAAACTCCTTCCGCATTCCACTGTAGTATGTTGAGTGTCCGGGGTATTTGGTCAATAGCTCTTAACCTACTCCTCTGTGCCTTGACTCCACAGCACAGGGGAAGGTGACCACCAGTAGTCATGGGTGGACCCCCTCGAGGCAGGGGGCCCGGCACTATCGCCGCCTGATGGGACTTCACGGGATTAGCACCATAACGATTAATTTTGATTTGTGACATCATGAATTAAGTTACGTTGCACTGCTTTGTCAAGCCTGTGGCTCAGTACATTCGATTTCGACAAGCATTTATTTGGGATGCTTTCCCTAGCCTTTGACTGTCCCCAGTCTACCTACAAGGCAGCAGGTTTTACGTTGCACTGCTTTGTCAAGCCTGTGGCTCAGTACATCCGATTTTGACAAGCGTGTATTCGGGGTGCTTTCCCTAGCCTTTGACTGTCCCCAGTCTACCTACAAGGCAGCAGGTTTGTGTGTCTCTTCGTCTGGTCCCTCTCCTTTGACCTGTCCGACATGGGTGGCCCTACCAGTAGCTGCGCTACCGTCGGCATAGCTCTTGGGGTCATTGGGACGCACAAGCCCCTCTACCTCGTCACGGTGGACACACAGCAGAGGGGGAATGTGTATGCCATCATCCTGATCACGAAGGGCATATTTCAGTAGAAATGAAAAGTATATTCCAAAGAGGGTGGGAGCTAGTACACAGTCTTGCTTAACTCCACTCTTGATTTCAAACTCTTCTAAGTTGCACCATCAAGTTGCTTGTGTGGAACGATTCCACAATGGACAGAAGAGTTGGTGGCCAGCCAATCTTCTTAAGTGCCTTGAATAGACCCTTACGACTGACCAAATCAAATGCCTTTGTGAGGTCGACGAAGGGAATAAACTGTGGTTGATTCTGTTCACGGCATTTTTCTTGCATTTGTTGCAATGAGAATATCATATCAATGGTAGACCGGTTCTGTCGGAAGCCACACTGTGATTCGGGGTAGACTTGATCTCCTAAGACTTGAAGTCTGCGCAGAACAATTCTGACAAATACTTTTCCAACAATACACAGAAGTGAGATACCCCTATAGTTGTTGCAGTCGCTCGGATCGCCCTTGTTCTTGTACAATGTTATGATGCTTGCATCTTTGAAATCCTGTGGGACTTGTCCTTCACGCCAGCATAGCTCTATTAGCTGGTGGATATGTAGAGTGAGTGTGTGTTGCCCACTCCTGATTACCTCTATTGGAATCCCATCCTTATATGGGGCCTTGCCAGATGCAAGTTCATTTATAGCACACTTAACTTTTGTTATGTTGGGAAGTGTGTCCAGGTGGTCAAGAGTCGGTAGAGCCTCTATGGCGTAGAGGGCATCATCCGCTAGTTTGGTATCACTTGAGTAAAGCTCCAAATAGTGCGCTACCCATCTATCCATCTGACGTTTCTTATATCAGTGATTATTTCTCCAGTCAAGGTTTGCAATGGTGCACTTCTTTTGGTCATTGGACCACAGGCTTTCTTTATCCCTTCATACATGCTTCTGATGTTTTCCTTATCACTTACATTTTGAATGGACTCACATAACTTGATCCAATAGTCATTTGCACACTGCCTGGCAGCCTTTTGCAGTCCTTCCTAGCTTGCTTCAGCCCACTGAGAGTGTTATGCATTGTTCTTTCCTTGTTCTTTTTATCAATCAAGGGCTGCAGTGTCAGGCTGTTTGCCGCAAACCAGTCCTGCCTATTATGATTCACAGTGCCGTAAACCCCTACCGCTGTTTTATAGTTTCCGTAAGTCTACCCCACTTTTCACTTGCTGTACAATTTTCTGGTGTATCAGTGAAAGCTTCTTTAAGTTGCTGTTGGAACTCAAAGCACTTATCAGAATCGTGGGTGTTAATAATATTAATCCTGGGGCTAGATTTGTGTTTAGTTGTGTAGATTCTCTTTGGTCTCAATCTAACCCTTGCAACAACTAAAGAATGATCCGTATCACAATCAGCACTGTGGTAACTTTGAGTTAATGATGTATGTTTCAGATGTTGTCTCTGTGTGATGATGAAGTCCATCTGGTGCCAATGGCCGGATTTTGGATGTTTCCATGTGACCTTATGCAGCGCTTTTGTTTTAAAAAAGGAATTTGTAATACATAGGTCATTTCTGATGCAATGCTCCAGCAGCCTTTGCCCATTTTCATCCATGCAACATGACCGATGTTGTACTTTCCAAGGCACACTGGCCATGAACTCCAATTCTTGCCCACACGAGCATTGAAATCACCGAGCATATAAATGTAGTCGGATTTTGGAACTGCCTTGATCACAGAGTCTAACTCCTTATATAACGAATCTTTTATATCATTAGGAGAAGTGAGTGTCGGTGCATATGCAGTGATAACGGTGGCAAAACCACAAGAGGTTGCCAAGCGCAGGGATAATAGTCTTTCATTACCCCCACCTGGAATTTTAATCATTCACAGTAGCGAATTCTTCACTACAAAGCCCACACTATGTTCCCTTTTTTTCTGCCTGCTCTCTACCATTCCACACACACACACAAAGTGTAATTGTTTTCCCTGAGTAACCCTTTCTCAGCGAGGCGAGTCTCCTGCAGGCCAGCAATATCAATGTTAAGACGATTGAGTTCAACATCAATCACATCCGTTTTTCTCACATCGTCAATATTCATCAGGTAACTGGAAAATCCTGGACATTGGGTTCTTATGTTCCAGGTTGCAAGTGCCAAATAGCGAGTGCGACGGAATGACGTAGTAGGGCAACATGTAAACATTTTGTGATAGCACAGGTTGGTGATTTTATACTAATATTAATTTCAATAATACTTACTGCCGGCCCTGGCGACACAGGCCCTGTAAGCGTTGAATGTTATTATGTGATAAACAAACCTTGCACACGGTGAAAGAAATTAAATGGCGATTTTACTTGCTAAACGTTCAGGAATCGACTTTCGTTATTCAAGTTCTGATTAGCTCGCAGAGCTCATATTACTGTTAATTATTTTGCGAGCCGAAGTTCATTTCGTTATATATTGTCTGTTGGAATTGATGAACAACCCGTTAGCAGTAACATGGCAGCAAGGAATAGCTTGATGTTTCGATTGTTCTTTTCAGTAATACCTGGTGCATTGGTTTTATAGCCTGCGATCCAGATTTTGTCCTAGCCCCAAGCACCCATTGAAGCAGGCAGGCTGTAGCGGATCAGCATCCCACTGGCCGAGGGCTGCCTAGCTTAAGGCGGGCGGTAGCTGATCAGTGACACCTGTAGGTGTCTCCCACCGTCAGAGGCAACCCGTGGCGCCCCATGTCTACGCCAATTGACAGGGACGTATAACTCGTAACAGTTGCCTCTCGCTTTGATTCCGAGACCAATTAAGACCAGGGATGAGTTATACATCTCCATAGCACAAAGCCTGGGCTAAAATATAGAGACCATGTGTTGCCCATGCAGCATGATCCCTCTCTCGGCCTGTCTAGTTCACTCCAGAGGAAAGGTAACACCAATACGTCTGGAACAAGACAAGCTGCAGAAGCTGCCGGATCAGCAAAGCAATGCTCTAACTGTCTGCCTGTCGGAGCTTCGATCCTAGACCAGCTGCCAACCAAGGCTTAGGGCTGGTCTGCCCTGCCATGACATTTTGTCTTTAGGTTGCATTTCCTTGCACCAGGATAAGGCTTGTACCCTCCCAATTGCGTTCTTCCGCCCGAAGCCGTTGGCACAATGTGGGGTGTCGGGTTTGGTGATCGCCGCCCAACATTCGGTGCTAACAGAAAGCAGGTAGTACCATCTGCTGTCATTACGGTAGCTCAGGCATATCCGACCAAGACCCGACTCATGATATTATAACCATGATATTCTTACCGTGATATTCTGGCTATGATATTCTAACCATGATATTCTGGTTATGATATTCTAACCATGATATTCTGGCTATGATAATCTTACCATGATATTCTAGCTATGATATTCTTACCATGAAATTCAACCATGATATTCTAATCATGATATTATTTCTATGATATTCAGGCTATGATATTCTAACCATGATATTCTCACCATGATATCATAACAATGATATTCTCACAATGATATTCTCACCATAATGCTGGATGGACTGAGACGGTGGCATGGAGGTATATCATCAACAGAGTTTATCCAGAACACCAAAGACCGAGATCTGGAGAGAGTCATGAACGCCTATGCCAGCTCGCAGGACACTTGATAATGATGATATTCTTACCCGGGGTGGCGCTTTCTTTCAGCGCGCCATGTTTCTTCCCTTGTCTGAGAATTGTCAGCAGGGAAATGTAAATATGACGAATCAGGGAATCCCCGAGCATGTAGATGGTCATGTTCTGCAGCAGGTTGCATGTAGCCTCTGGAGTGTCAAACCTCGTTATCTGGAAACAAACGATGGGGGGTTTTTCAACATATATTCTCTCTCTCTCTCTCTCTCTCTCTCTCTCTCTCTCTCTCTCTCTCTCTCTCTCTCTCTCTCATTCTCTCTCTCTCTCTTTCTCTCTCTCAATCATACTCTCATATTGTCTCTCATACTCTCTCTTTCTGTGTCTCTCTCCTCTCTCATTCTCTCTCATTCATACTCTCTCTTTCTGTTTCTCTCATTCTCTCTCACCATCTCTCTCATTCTCTCATACTCCCTCTCTCTCATTCTCTCTCATTCTCTCTCTCTCTCTTATTCTCTCTCTCTCACTCTCTCTCTTATTCTCTCTCTCTCACTCTCTCTCTCACTCTCTCTCTCATTCTCTCATATTCTCTCTCTCTCGTATTCTCTCTCATTCTCTCTCTCTCTCTCTCTCTCTCTCTCTCTCTCTCTCTCTCATTCTCTCTCATACTCTGTCTAGCGTGGAGCTACAGATGAATCCCCGTTGCATCATTGTCACAATCCCCAGAACATCCAGGTACAACAATTACCACAAGGACTTGATCAGTGCGGCAGTTAGAAGGATCTGTGGCCTCCACTAGGGCCAGAAGCCTGTAGTCATTAAGAGCAAGGCCCAGATTCAGGGAGCTGAGTGGTCTCGAGGTATGGTGTCCGCCTCGAGTGCTAGAGGTCCCGGGTTCAAGCCCCGGTTAGGGACCGGTGTTTTTCATGTGGACGTCTAGTAACAAAATTTCCCCAGGTCTCTGGGTAGTGAGATCGGACGCTCGTGTGTACTGTTGCGCACGTAAAAAAAATCCCTTGGCAGTTGGAAACTGAAAAAGAGTAGCCTAACAGCTCTGCCCGGGCAAAATTTCGAGTTAAAAATCTACCCAAAGTATTTCAGGATCCTCGCCGGTGCTACGAAGTTCGTGCACTGAGCTGAGTTTCTCCGGACTCAGGTTTGAGTTAGGAGTAGTACGGAGCACTTATGGGATACACCCGTTTGCCGTAATAATGAATCGTCGACTAAACTAAACTAACTAAAGTAGGAAGGCCCGAATTGCAAAGAAGTAATAGGTCCTATGTATGTAAATTAAATAAACACGCTCAGCTTGAAAACAATAAAAATAAATAAAACCTTTTTTTAAAAATGCAATTGAAACAATCACAGAGACAGACAGTACCTGGCAGGTTGGGTCTCTTGGCACCCATGTTGCCAGTTCGGCATGTATGGGCTGGCGCATGTCGTAGCAATGCGGGCACTTACACTCTTCCTCTGACCTGGCAGTGCACACGTTGCTGTAGCAACAGGGGAGATACCCGTTCGGGTCGCACAGGGCACGAAACCACATGAGCGGGCCCATGCGGCCTATGAGCTCGTCAAATGTTACATTACCTGAAAGTGTTAATGGGTAGGTATTCAAAAATGGTGTAGATTTGAGGTGTGTCCAGAAATTCTCTCTCTCTCTCTCTCTCTCTCTCTCTCTCTCTCTCTCTCTCTCTCTCTCTCTCACTCGCTCTGTCTCTTTCTCCTTTCTCTATTTATCTGTCTGACTCTCTGTCTCTTTCTCTGTCTCTCTCAATCTCTCTATTTCTCTCTCACTCACACTCTCTTTCTCCCCACTTACTCACTCATCCATTGACTGGTTCTATCTAGTTGTTTGTCTGTCTGTCTATCTGTGTTACTGCATGTCCGTCCGTTTATACGTCTGTTTGTCTGTCTGTGTCCATTCTTTTGTCTGCCTATGTCCATTATTCTGACTGCCTCATTGACTGTCTACCCATTGATCCGTCCGACCGTCTGTCGATAAGTCAATATCAAATCTTCTGTCAGCCCATTTGTCTGTCTATTCAACCCTTCTGTCCGCACGTCTGTCCGTCTATTCCACTCTTCTGTCTGTCTGTCTGTCTGTCTGTCTGTCTGTCTGTCTGTCTGTCTGTCTGTCTGTCTGTCTGTCTGTCTGTCTGTCTGTCTGTCGGTCTGTCTGTGATACATATGCACTGCCATCTACAGTAGGGGTGGGGAACTTGTTTTCTGCCAAGATCAATTTTGATATTTATAAAACAGACACAAAACAGATTATAAAATTATGACATTAACTTATTATTATTATTAATAATATTATTGTTATTATTGCTGTAATAATAATAATAATAATAATAATATTATTATTATTATTATTATTATTATTATTATTATTATTATTATTATATGTTAACAGATTCAGCGTCAAACAAACAGTAGGTGTGGACTAAACAAAAATGGATGGTGGAAAATGGAATTAGGGATGTGTCACAGATATAGCTTACAAGTTGTTAATATGATAGCTGACATGCTGTGTTATTTATCAAACTAACGGGAGTTGCATTGTGAAAACTACTATATTGATATTTTAAATTAACTATAGTGTGATTTATAAGCCATGGCAGTTACGGAAAGTTCGAATAAGACGATTTATTAACCCATGGCTCATAACCAGTAACGTTGTTTAATGGATCTGCTATGTGTGTAATTTCATTGCTCAAAACTGTGATGTTATCAACTCGATGAAGAGCGTAAGACTGTTAGTAGCTTATAACATTTGCTTCCTTTGTTAATTACAAATGAAAAAGAGGTCAGCATGGCTGAATGGATAAGAACGTTGCGCTGACGCTGAGGTTCAACTACACCGGTTAATTCGACTAAACTATTGACTTCTCGTCTTTGAGTTGGGGACGTAAATTACAAGTACCTCTGAAGTCGGAGTGGGTTCGCCTGATGGCGAGGGAGAGTGGTAATAGGGAAAGCTAATCCACAGCAAAAATCAGCCCAGTGCACGAGAAGATGTGGCACATGTATGGACTACTCTTGAGTTCAAAGTGAGGATATGCAAAACAAATAATAAACAAACAAAAACAAACAAAACAAAGTGAGGGTATGCCAAACAAAAATAAAATGTAAACACAGAAGACATAAACAATATGTTGCAGGATTTATTGCCTGGCATATTTCGCTGCCTCTCGTCAGGTACATACTGCAGAGTTATTTACCACATGAAGTGAATAATACTTGAGCTGAAACAATTAAAACACATTGTCGCAGGTATTGTTCGAATATGGAACATCTGTACTGTTATCCCCACGGTCATTTCAAGTTTAACACGAACTCTATCTGCTGGCATAAAACCGGCTTTAACCGCCTAATTGCTAACGCCTCGCTTTATTTAAGCAATCATGTATTGTTCGCCGAATGGAATAAGAGGTTGAATTAACAATAAGGTAAAACTGTATAGTGGACCGATCTTTTACATGTGTAATAGGTACATCGACATGTGTTGCCACTTTGTCCTTCACGATCGACAGACTTCTCGATTTCTTGGGCTTGAAGCTCATCCTGCACCAATCTGTCAGTTTATCTAGCCCGAGGAGCATGCTTGAGGCATGTTTCTTCACGGGTGTCAGGATTGTCGAGTCGTCCATGGAGGCTTTCTGTGGTGGAATTTTGCATCGCTCACTGCGTTTAGGGACTTGTGTCTAGCCGGATGCCGCATCCAGAACCATCTGCATAGTCATGAGGAATACTGTCGGCGAAATCATACATCCCCAATAGATTTACTAAATGCCCCATCAGATCTGACCGCACATAGAAATGTACCAAGTTCACACAAAGCATGAAGTGATTCATTTATGTTGGCAGTGCAACAGTTTACTTACAAGTTTGGAGGGGGGGGGGGGTGAATGATCTCGAGGTATTGTGTCCGCTTAGAGTGCTGGAGGTCTCGGGTTCAAGCCCCGGTGAGGGTCGGCTTTTTTCACGTAGACTTCTAGTAACAACATTTTCCCTGGTCTCTGGGTAGTGAGATCGGACGCCCGTGTGTATTGTTGCGCACGTAACCCCCCCCCCCCCCCCCCACCTTTTTTTTTCTTTCTTCGCATATCCTTTACAGGACATCGCTGTCAACATCAGCATTTTTCAGCTGATTGTTGATTTCTTGGCATGATTACGCTCAGTAGTTTGACATTGCTTTCTGAGCGACCGGCTCAAATACCCCATAAGTTACCGACGCGGAGAGAACAGCTACCAATTCTCGCGCAACGTCACGTTACTTGCGAGAGTAAATGAGATTACGGAGAAAGTCGTGTAACCTCTAGACCAGAGAGATAAAAACTCCCCTGACAATTGGAAATCCGAAAAGAATAGCCTAACGGCGCTGCCTGGGCAAAATTTCGAGTTAAAAATAAACCCAAAATATTTCAGGATCTTCGCCAGTGCTACGGAGTTCGTTGACTGAGCTGAGATTTTCCGGACTCATTCTTGAGATAGAAGTAGAACGGATCACTTACAGGTTACACCCGTGTGCCGTGATGTTGATCCGTCGACTAAACTAAATTAAACTTACAACCATTTTTGACAGAATATCGGTCAATATAATTCCTGAGCAAATGAAATGTTAACGGTAAACCGTTAAAACGATATCAATTTCGCTTTAAGACTAACGGTGCAGGTAATTGAAAATTATAATATTATTTCTTAAATAATACGCTATTTCATCGCCGATTAGGCTATTAAAATATATTGAGCGATATTTAAAGTTTAGCTTTTGAATGTGCACAATAACGAGGCCGCACCGGCCGCCCTAGAGATTTGGCCGACTGCGAGCATTTATCCATTGCACACCCGCTAGAACAGGCACTACTACTACTACTACTACTACTACTACTACTACTACTACTACTACTACTACTACTACTACTACTGCTGCTGCTGCTGCTGCTACTACTGCTACTACTACTACTACTACTACTACTACTACTACTACTACTACTACTACTACTACTACTACTACTGCTGCTGCTACTGAAACTACGACTACTACTACTACTACTACTACTACTACTACTACTACTACTACTACTACTACTACTACTACTACAACTACTAATAACACTACTACTGCTGCTGCTGCTGCTAATACTACAACAACTACCACTACAAAAACAACAACAACTACTACTACTACTACTACTACTACTACTACTACTACTACTACTACTACTACTACTACTACTACTACTACTACTACTACTACTACTACTGCTACTACTATTACTGTTACTACTTACAAAAGGTCAGAGAATTCCTTACCACAACGTTTATCCACCCGCTGCAGGTTCTCAGGTATGGAATGCTCCTGGCGTGATAAACTAAGGAACCGCTCTATGCTGGCCTGCTCCTGTCTCACATGAGGTCTTTCTACCCAGCTGCCTCGCATCATTGTCTCTAGAACGTTCCGACATCCTGGGACTTGTGGATATGTGGTAAAGCGCTCATCTTCGTTCCCCCACTTGATTACCATAGACAGGGCAATTGTAACCACCAAGAAAATAGCGAGGAACATAAAAACGATGAAGAAATTACGAGACTTTAGCATACTGGAATACGGGAACTGATATAAAGTTGGGTAGCAAGCAGATATTCTAACAAGATCTCAATATAATACACAATAGAATATAACAAAACAGATAATGCGATCCCTCCGTGCAGGATCTTCAACACGAAAGTTGCCCAAACTAACTACTAGAATATTTCCTAGATAACATAAAACATATCAGAAATGTGCCATCTCATTGGTCAAGCCAGCAAAGAAATCTGGCTCTTAAAGAAACAAAGGTTGAAGAGCAAATGTGCAATGAAAGTGGAATAGTAGCTGTATGGAAAAAGTCGAAGAGGAACTGTGCAACAAGAGTGGAAGAGCAGTCTCCTTTTAACAGCTAGATTTGTGGAGGAAAGTAATCTCGTTGCTTTGATTGCTGAACATAGAAAGGTGGGCACAAAAGAAACAATACGAAGAAATAGGGGCTGGTATTATAAGAAGTCTGTTTTGATGATCTGTTATATCGTTGTTCTGTAGAAGCTGCTACCTTCTTTTGGGCCAATTCGGCTGCATGACTGCTGGGGGGAAAAAATCCGAAGTTACAAAAAATCAAAATAACAGTTATTTAACACTCTATACTTAGCAAAATATTACACAGGAATATCAATTGGAGGGACCCATTAAGGCCACTAAGACAGTTCATAAATAAACACACATAGTATTGTTTGGCTGGTATCATGAAGGCTAATAGCCTAGTGCAATGGCTGGGGCATATAGAAAGAATGGAAGATAATAGGGAAACAAAACTCGCTTACACTCAGGAAATAAATGACCGTAGACCCCGAGGTAGACCAAGAAGACGGCGGAGAGATAATATATATACAGATCTACAAGCACTTGGAATCAACGACTGGCAAGAGAAGGTCCACCAGAGAAGGTCAACCAGAGAAACGAATGGAGACGGCTTGTATCTGCAGCAAAGAACCTCAATGGCTCGGAATGCTGAAGAAGAAGAAGAAGAAGAAGAAGAAGAAGAGGAAGAAGAAGAAGAAGAAGAAGAAGAAGAAGAAGAAGAAGAAGAAGAAGAAGAAGAAGAAGAAGAAGAAGAAGAAGAAGAAGAAGAAGAAGAAGAAGAAGAAGAAGAAGAAGAAGTATTGTTTGGAGCTCATAGACGTGAGAAGAAGGAAGTAGAGACTAAAGAACGCACTAGACAACATAACAATTGAAAGCTATAGTTACCGACCCGGATTCGAATCTGTCACCTCCAAATGACGATGGCTCCTCCTTCAGGACTTCGATGCATGACCAACTAGACACCTTTAGCTTAATCCATGGCTATTTGGCTTCTTAGCAGCGTGATATAAATAGATGTTTTAAAAGTATACTATCTATTGAACTTGGGTATGCCCTGTGTGTAATGGAATCTTTTGACATAGCATAACGCAGCCTACAGCTGTAGAGCTGATTCGTTCTGTCATGGTTACGGTTCAGCCGCTAGAGATTTGAAAGTAGATTTTTTGAGTTCATTTCTATTGTACGAGACATTAACTGCTTAGACAGCAATAGTAACATTAAACAACCACAAATCTAGGTCAGCATGGATAAGAAGGCGTGTTCTTAAACAACCGGTATGCTGATGCCGAAGTAATGGTGTCAACCCCTACACTCGACAGTTGGACTAAAATGTTGACATATCGTTATTGACCCGGGGGAGTAACTTACACGTACCTCTGAAGATTCAGACAATTTAGAACTCTTTACTTCGGATGAAATAACTTATCCACAGGAAATATATGAACTTCTATTTGCAGACGAGCAGTGCCTGTTTTACAGCGATGAGGGCAGACTACAAAATCATATTAATAATTTAAGTTCAACATGCAGCAGATACAATATGAGTATAAATACAGCCAAAACCGAAGTAATGCGAGTTAGCAGATCGCCTGGTCCACTAATTATACAGATAAAAAGCACAACTCTAAAAAAAGTTAAAGAATTCAAATATCTTGGAAGTATGATCACAGAAGAAGGCAGATTGGACAGATAAATCTAAATCATATGTCAAAAAGCAAGTGCTCGTATATCAACTATCACTCATACTGAATCATCTCAATATACCAATGTCCGCAAAACGACGATAATAAACAGCATATTCACCCCAACCCTATGCTACCAGTTTCAAAATTGGACATTATCCAAATCACACTTTCACAAAATCAACACTTGTGCGATGAGATGCCTGAGGAGAGCTGCCAACTTAACAATCCGAGACCGAGTAATAAATGTTGTTATCAGACAGACAGTGGGATCAACACCTTGTGCCACATTTACTGAAAGACAGAAGATCAAGTGGTTTGGCCATCTCGTTAGAATGCAACATCATCAACTACCAGCATTGGCCTTACATCAAAGATCATCTGCGACGAGAGCAAGAGGAGCCCTAGCAGAAAATGGACTGATGACATCAAAGACATTCTACAATCACACGGAACGACACTATCCAATGCCACCTATCGGGCGCTGGAGCACCAATTATTCCTCCCCACGAAGCTTGGAGGCAAAAGTGGAAGATGATGATGATGATGATGATGGTGATTATGATGATGATGATGACCTCTGAAGTCGGAGTGGGATTGCCTGATGGCTAGGGACACTGTTAATAGGGAAGGCAAATCCACACCCAAATTTCAGTCCAGAACTACTAAGAAGTGGTTGTGTATCCATCCATCATGTGACATGCCGGAAAGCATACGCGGTCATGACTCACCATTTCACTCGATCACCAGAGTCGTGGATCAGCTCAGTGTTTCTGTCTCGACCATGCCACGTGGTCAAACCGTTAGGGGTATTTACTTCTCTGTCTGCCCATTATTCTCCTCCCTTCGATCTTGCCAAGTTCTCACATTTATTTCTTCTCATAACATGCTCAAAAAATTGTGACTGTCTACATATAATTTCTCTATTCAATTTATGATTTTCATTTGTTTCTTGTAGTACTTGGTCATTGGTTTTCCTTTGCATTATCCTCAGAGACCACATTTCTGCAGCCATCAGACGTTTTTCAGCTTGATTGCTCATTGTCCAAGCTTCACATCCATACAAAAGTACATGCTCATGTATCCCCTCAACACTCTTTTTCTCGTTTCAATCGACATCTTTTTATTGGTCAGTATGTTTTCATCTTGCTAAAGGCTACTTTCGCCATGGCGATTCTTGTTCTAATCTCTTCAAGGCATCTCCCATCAGATGTTATTACGGTTCCGAGATAATTGTACCTATTCACTTGTTGAAGAATATTTCCATTGACTTGTATATTACATTGTGGTATTTCGTTCTTCCTAGTGACGACCACAATCTGTGTCTTTTTACAATTTAATTCTAACCCTAGTTGTTCACTGTGTGCAACACCCTCATCCACTAATTGTTGATCCTGCTCATTGTCTGCAGTCAATACTGTATCATATGCATATCTAATGTTATTGATGTTTCGTCCTCCAGTGATGATTCCATTTATATGTTCTACATTTCTGAATATATTTTCACCGAATAGGGAGAAAAGATCTGGAGACATTACACATCCTTGTCTCACATCTCTCTTAATAGGCTGATATTGTCCCACTTCATTATCAATCCTTATGGCAGCTTGTTGTTTCCATTATTTGTTTTTTATAAGCCTAATGCCATTCCCGTCAATTTGTAGACATGCAAACATCTCTACCATGTTGATATGTCTTACTCTATCGAAAGCCTTTGTGTAGTCAATAAAGCAAAGCTGTATATCTTTGTTTACTTCTATAGAACATTCAGTTACTGTTCTCAGTATATACACAGCATTTACTGTACCCTTTCCTTCTACAAACCCACATTGTTCTTCTCCAATTTCAGGTTGTATTGTCTTCCTCGCTCTATACGTGATATCAATCAATCAATCAATCAATCACGTGCCATGCCGTAAAGCGTGGGAGGTCATGACTCGCCATTTCACTCTATCACCAGAGTCGTGGATCAGCTCAGTGTTCCTGTCTCGACCAAGCCTTGTGGCCAAGCCATCCAGGTATTTACTTCTCGATCTTCCCCTTGGTCTGTGTCACGAATTGGCAGCCTTTACTTCCCAGAACAATTTTCGGTTCACTTTTGATAGGCCATGTAGAGAATCAACAGACGAACAAAACTGTTTTCTCTATATTCAAGGCTATACCGTCTTGGCGTAAGCTTGCAAAACCTGCAAGTAAACAAACCACCAGGAATGGCTTTCTATTTGGGAAGTTAATTTGACACCAGTACCAGTCACCCCCATTTGTTATCAATCCAGCCAGACGGGAGGGCAGACTCAAGGGACTGAATAGTAATTAAAACCAACTAGCCATGACGTAAGCTTGCAGATGGCAAGTAAAATGGCAACTAGATAATTAGTATACACCTTGGGAAACTGCTGACCCAGACATGCTGAATCAACAATGAACTGGGCCATGGACTGTGTAATTAAAACCTGGTTTACCAACAGAGTTGTAAACTGGCTGTTGACCATGAGAACCTAATTGTTCCCTTGACATGACACCTGATAAGAATAGCTAGAAAATCGCCCAACCGCGATGGATGACCCCATCTGGTAGAGACTAGAGGCGCAAGGTGTGAAATCACTGATTAGACTCAGTGGGCTAATAATTGTCAGACCCACAGGTGTGAAGGCTAGTGTGCATGCAGAAAGAATTTTATGACTGGACAGACTTTGAGTTAATTGGAATTACTGTCAGGAGGAGATAAGAAGAATTTATGACGGGAATGCCAAGGAGATAATACGGTCTGCTTGACTCAGCTTAAATAAGGGTCCCTAGCCTGTTTTATGACAAAGACAATAACAAGACATGTTTTTTAAAGACAATAAATATTCTAAGAGTAATTAAAGGCAGTGGATGGGGAGCCCATACAAAAACGATGCTAATGCTATACAAATCTTTGATCAGAGGAAGAATAGAATACGGAAGCATAGTATACGACGCTGCACCGGAACACAAAAAACGAAGACTGGACACAATACAGAACCAAGCGCTGGGCATTATCCTAGGAACAGGCAAGCATACACCAAGGGAAGCCCTAGAGGTAGCACTAGGAGTACTTCCACTACAACTGAGAAGAAAGCAATTAGTGTACAACTACTGGATGAAGGCTGCGAAGGATACAAGACACCCCGCGTTCAGTGCATTCGAAGAAAACAGAAGCAAATGGGGAGGAATACCCATACAAAAGACGCAAACACCAGCAGGATGGACAGCTGCACAAGAGATGAACGCGGACGAGAAACTAGCCAGAGCACTGGCACGAACAAGAGTTCACAGACAAACAACACCCCAATGGGAGCTAGAACTACCATTTACGGATACGACACTCGCGAGCATAATTAATAAATCAACAGAGGACAGGGAAGCCAAAGACATAGCGGAGGAATACATAAGACAAATAAGCACGGACGACCTCACTATATACACAGACGGATCAAAGAACGAGAATGGGGAGGTAGGGGCAGGAGTAGTAGTACCATACCGGAACATCCAAAAGGAGTACAAAATAACAGACAATGCATCGGTATACACGGCAGAACTAGTAGGAATTATGAAAGGACTAGAAATAGCAACAGAGAACCCCCCTATAAAACTAACTATACTGACGGACTCACTATCTGCAGTACAAGCGCTAGGCAACCACTCTAAAGTGAACAGACAAGACCTGAAAGAGAAAATACTAACACTAACAACAAAACTAAAAAGTATGGGATGCCAGGTCACAATTGCATGGATACCAGCACACAGAGGAATAACTGGCAATGAGAGGGCAGACAGGGCCGCAAAACGCGGGACAAGCAGCCAGAATATAGTAGACACAGGACTCGGCATTCTGGAGGCAAAAAGCATTATCAAACAACAAGTAATCGACAAATGGAAACAACAATGGAGAGACAGCAATAAAGGACGACACGCTTACCACATGCTCAGAGAGCCAAGTATGAAAAGTCAAGTGAAAGACAACACAAAAATACCAACGTACAAGAAACTATGGAGATTGAGAATCGGGAAATGGAAAGATAAAATCACCCGACCACACTGCATTGATTGCCGGGAGGAAAACACTATAGAACACTACCTACTATCGTGCACAACCTATGTCCAGGAACGCAGGGACCTAGTAGAATACTTCCAAACAAGAAACACTACGATGACGATGAAGGAATGCCTACAGGTGGAAGGCGACAAAGAAATACAAAAGCTTACAAAACAATTCATTGTAAGAACAGGGAAAGAAATATAACCAACATAAAATAAAGCCAACAGCAAAATAAAAATACAGTGAGGGATGGGCAAACCGATAATGACAGCAGACACACCAGCAAAGCGACAGAAGCAAAAAGGATGGCAAAGAGAGGAACTCGGCCAGACAGGCAGAAATAGAAGCTGACCAATGCACAAAAGACCAGAAAACCAATACCGCACTATGAACCACCACAACTATAACCAACGTCATTAAGACGGGTTGAACGAGGTGGAAAGTTTCTTTTTTTTCGACAAATCGGAATCGGAACTGTTTTATGTTAGATTAAGTTTGACTTCAGAACAGGTAGGCCGCCAGCTCAATGTCTGTAGTCATATGCATGAATATTATGTTGGCTTCTAGGAATTATTTCTTAGTAACTAGTCCCGTAGTAAGTCTCTTAGTTTCTTAGATGGATGGACCGATTTTCAGTCTATATCTGATCTAGGTTATTGCAAGAACTATCATTGTCATAGGTTACTTGAGTGTTCTTTCTAAGTTCTGTGTTCAATATCATTGTGCTGTAAGTGCTACTCTTCTGAGAAGTAGAAACTTATGGAAGGCAGGTCTTGTCTAGATATACTTGAGGTGTCGTAGCAGATGCTTGCCATCTCTTTCTAAACTAGACTAGTTGCTTTTTTGGTGTGTGCATTTGTTGTACAGAATATAGTCAACTGACTATTTATTTAATTCTTACAACAGCAGGTGATTAAACCGGGCAGCTCAGCAAATATAGCTGGTCTGTGTGGTAACTTCAATTAAGACCTGTTGTATATCTCATTTTGCAGCTATACAATATTAGTACTAATTAATAATGACTGATGCTATTATATTGAGTATCATTATATGTCCATCTTGAAGTAATATAATGTTTACGGATGTTGGATGTATGTAGATGTAATTTCATAAACTAACTAGTGCATTATGCTATGATGTTAAAGTATCATATGTCTAGTTTAATCAATAGGTTTATGTGTATTGGATGTTTGGTATATTGATTTGTCATATGCAAGCCTACCAATATGAAGTGTTATATTATGGTGTGCGCATTGGCACACTAACCATCGATTGCATTTGTAGCAGAGGTGTAATGGTACAGACATTACCCACAAGTGTTAGGGGGTATATGGTGCTAAACCTTTTTCATCGTATGGTGGAGGGTAGTTCACGGAACCCTGGCACAGCTACTGGTCACGGCTTGTAAGCCCGGATGACCCGGCATTATTATAATACCATTACCGACCCTGTGAGCTGCTAAACTAACTTTGGACGGAGCGGCTGTACGACACAGAATTTCTGTATTAGCGACATGGACATGGGGCGGCAGAAATGTAATCATTACAGGCGTGTGAGACAATTGAAAAGCCCGTCCCAGACTAAAGACAGTAGGGAGAAGGAGGATGGTGAACGAAGTCGAGCTGAAATATAAACTTGGCCAGACTGGTCATTGTATATGTTTGTGTTATGATATGTTTTAATTAGGATTGCGCTGATGTAGAACTGATATAACACATTCTTGACTTTCTTTCAAGCTCTCACAAGGAGCCCTATGTTATAGATCTCAAGACTAGAGACTACTGACTAGGAGTGTCAGGACTGGCAGGATCGCCAGACTACCGGCAAGCTGTTTTTCTTTTGTGTGTGTCTACTGGAGAGTGGGGATCTGGACCACAGTTCCAGATAGATGAAGTAACAAGTAAAGTTACGTAATGTTTCTCATCACAATATGTTATATGATTTTATCATCCTCATATTGACAATCATCCGATGTCTATTGTTATGATTAGCAAATAAATGTTGTAGTATTGTAACTCATAGTTCTGTCGTTATATTTTAATTCCAATTGTGCATACGTGTTGGGTGTGTGCATTGGTGGGGGTTCACTTACACACCAAGGAAAGGAGCAGTCAGGGAGAAAACCTGTACTGAGATAGTCGTCTATACTAATATATTTAGACTTAAAACATCTATCTTAAGCTAACCTTCTCTTTCCTATACCTTGGCGAATATTCAGCACAGTTCATTTCATTTTGTAACGAGTCACTTGGAGCTGTACGTTGGATATTCAGGGCTTAATCTGTAGTTCAGCCATATAGATTATGTCCCTAGTCAGTTTCTGACTATTTGGGATTGCTCGCCAGTGAATAATACATTCATCCAGCCGGTGGGGCACCCCGACTTCTGACAGTCTGTTCCCTTCGATCTTGCCAGTTGTCACTAAGTTCTCCAGTCCATTTCTTCTCATAACATGTCCAAAAAAATTTGACTGTCAACGTCTAATTTCTCTAATCAATTTACGATTTTCATTTGTCTCCTGTAGTACTTGGTCATTTGTTTTTCTTGCTGTCCATGGAATTCTTTGCATTCTCCTCAGAAACCACATTTCTGCAGCCATCAGATGTTCTTCAGCTTGACTGCTCTTTGTCCAAGTTTCACATCCATACAAAAGAACAGGCTCTATGTAGCACCTCAACACTCTTTTTCTCGTTTCAGTTGACATCTTTTTTATTGTTCAGTATGTTTTTAATCTTGCTAAAGGCTACATTCGCCATGGCAATTCTTTTTCTAATCTCTTCAAGGCATCTCCCATCAGATGTTATGACTGTTCCGAGATAATTGACCCATTCACTTGTTGAAGAATATTCCCATTTACTTGTATATTCAATCAACCAGGTGCCGTCTCCGCAATAAAGGTTGGCGGCGATGGATCTCCAACACTGTCTGTCTCTTGCCTTGACTATACATTCTGTCAGTCTGATGTTCGTCCATCTCGTGATGTTATCCTCCCACTTGTATCGTTGTCTACCTCTTGCTCGCTTGCCCTCAACCTTGCCTTCCAGTATGGTTTTTCTAAGAGTATCATGTCTTTTAACGTGGCCAAAATATTTCACTTGTCTCCTCTTTATTTATTTCATCTTCATTCCCAGTTTTTCTAGGACCTCTGCATTTGATTGTGTTTGTTTCCATGAAATACGACCTATTCGTCTGTATATCCACATCTCCAGGGCTTCTATACGCCTTTCTAGTTGCTTGTTCAACGTCCAGGCTTCCGAGCCATACAGTAGCGTTGAATATATGTAACAGTAATGGAGTACTGGGGTATTATTAGGATCTAGTGGGAAACAGATACAGCACGATTGAGCATTGAGACTGAAAGCTGGGAGAGATGCTCAATCGTGACGTATTGGGTTGGCAAGGGGAGTTAACATCACACCCTTGAGAGGTAAAGAAGCAAGTTGTCATCATGAAGCAATAAACTATTTTAACTTAACCTCTGGCTTGTTAATCTCTGTACACTCTGTTACAGGATTAATTATGGAGCATGTGACCAGGATACGAACCTGATATAATCGCCTGAGAAAAAAAAACAATGCGAAGTCAAGCCGAATAACATCGCGGAGAAGTTCAATAACTAAACAGAAATACTAGCGGCACATTAGAGAACAATTAGTGAACGTGATAACAGGCGCACCAAAAGATGGCCAGTAAATTTGTAAATCTTAGTTATCTGTGAATACAGAGGCCAAAAGCTCGCCCAGGAGTGGTCCTCTGTAAGTCTTTTTCAAGACTTAAGATAACAAATAAAGTAGCGCCAAGAGCCTTGGTATAACCGTCACTTTGCAGAGTCCGCAATTCAAGAAGTTTGTTATAGCCGCCGTTCTGCAGTTTGATTGTCAGCAACAGGCTTAACATGGACGGTGCCTGAATTGTTGCGTTTCAAGAGCCTTACCATGGTCGTTGTATAGATTTGTCACTTCCGAAGAGCCATTAAAGCCGCTGTGAGGGGACGAACCTGAGTGATCATGTCCTGAGAGTTTGGGCAAACCAGCAATTCAGCCAGAACATTTTGTCGGTCAGAACAAGAACTCAAGAATTCTGTAGAGGAGCAATTCAGTCTGAACATTTTGTCGGGACAGCATGAAAGACTCCTCGTTTTTTTCGTTGATCGGGCCATAAATTGTTGAAACAGTCAAATATCACTGGGCCTCGGCTGATCCTGATACTTTTTTGGGCCTCGTTATTACTAAGACCCTATCAAAACGGCGATGATGTACCCCACCCGGGGTGAAAGCAAAGACTAATATCAGATGTGACCCGACCAGGGGTTGAAGATTATCCAGGCATCCCATGAGAAGTGACCTGAGGGGAAGAGATAGGCTACCTAAACTCCACTACCTAAATTCCGCGACTGATGGTCAGCTGATGCAGGCACCTGGTGTTCCAACTGAATTTGACGGCGAGTCGAAGAAAGTAATTGCTTGAACAAAGAAACAGATTCAGGGTAAATTTCTGTATTATATGAACATAGTAATTGACTGAACAGTTTTACAAAACAAGTGAATTGTGCTCTTTAAAAATTAAGAAGTTGAAATTGTGTGGTTCTTTGCTTGCTTTGTTTCAGTATTTTTCAGCATGGCGAAACAAGACACCTTAGCACAAGTTTTGACGTTAAATTAAGAAATTACAAAAATGAAATTGGTTACTTGTATAAATATTTCAGCTTAGAAGACTCAACACAGCACATATTTCAGCTGAACTCAAGACAAGTTTTTTTCTCCAGGTACCAAAGAAATATACAGAAGAAGAAGCAGGTTGATAAATATTTAAAAAGGAAATGAATATGAATTTCTTGTGTGGGGAATTACAGCGTGTTAGTATATGGTTGGGGGAATTAAAGGTATCAATTACGGAGGTAGAGAGGTTTCTGAAAACGTTGAAGAACAAAACGACTAGACAGGACCCTTATAGAATTATGGTAGACTGTAATGGAGTAGGAAAGAATAACAGGAGACAGCCATTGCTTAATAAAGACAGAAGACAATATGGTTACGACGAACCAAGACCTGATCGATATAGAGTAAAAGACAGTGAGAACAGACGAAATAGTGAAAGGTCGGACTGGTATAGTAGTTATAAATACAAAAATGGGCGTGAGAGAAACATTTCAAGGAAATCATGGGACTGGCCCTCTCACAGTACAACTGCCAGAAAAAGACGTGACGACTGGTTAGAAAAAAGACAAAGACAATATTTAAACTCAGGTGTAAGAGACAGAGTTGAACCAGTAAGTAAAATACAAATTAAACCTAAAATGGTTGCGAATGTGACTGATAAACAGGAAAAGAAGACGACGTTATTAGTAAAGAAAAGAAACCGAGAGACACAGACGCAGACAAGTAATACGATAGAACGTAGTACGCAGACTCAGGTACAACCAGTCAGCAAAGTAACAAAGGGAACTCAAACTGACTTAATAGAGAATCAGTCAAAGCCAACTCAATTGACTAAGAGAGACAAGGTTGAAGTTAGGAAAGATGGACAGACGAGGACCAAGAACGAAAGAAAGATAAAGAGGAGAAGTATTGAAGAAAGAAATAGTATGGTTGTAAATAGAGGTAGTGCCATGTCAAGTTCTTCAGCTATAGACAGGAAACTAATTCCCAAATGGTGTAGGAATATTAGCTGCCAGAGTTCAAGTTACGGAGAAGATATTCCTACAGCCGAATATTATAGTGATGCTGAAACGGATGTTATTACTGAGGATTCGGAGAATGAGAGTGTTGCACTACGAGCAGATCCTGAATCGAGGCGTGATGTTCCCTCATACGGAGTAGTTGCTGGTGGACAGACGGACAGAGTTTTGGTTAGTGACTATGTAGAACTAGATACTGGATTATATGACAATAAAGTAGGGAAGGCTAAGGGACGAAGACCGAGAAAGAGAAAGAAAGTCAGACGTTTTAAAGATGACTATGAGAATAAGGCCGACGTGTTTGCAGTAAACTATAATGAGTCTGATGAAGGAACTATTATTAGTGTGTCATCTGAGGACGAGATGGGAAGGTATAAACGTTACGTAAGGTATACAGGAAACAGTGAACAGACTGACGCAAATAAAGGAAATAGAAATAACTCATTTAAGAAAAAGAATAGTGGTAGACAGTTAGCGGGAATTTATTCAACGACAGAAAGTGACTTAAGTAAAATAGAAGACCTTAGGACCTTAAGACCTGAATACTTTAACAGGTTGACAACAGATAGTGATGAAGACATAATAAGCGAAAGACGGGTGAATGTATTGAAAGACAGTGAAGTGTTTAATTTGGACACACTATATAACGGTTAAAATTCCTTGGGTGAAGAAGAAAAATGAAATAGTTTTGGGCTTATGAGAAGAACTCCGGTTTGAGAGTATAGGTATATGAGCTGTCCAAAATAGACAGATGAATTTTTTGGGGTAGCATGGTACAGGGTAGGTGATAGTGATGTTGAGGTTAAGGAAGTACGGCAAATGATATTCCACGTGGATTACGTAATACAGGATATCTACTATTTGGTCACGATGTAGAGAGAGTATATTAAGTAAAATAGGGTAGATTCAGGACAGAATTAGTAGAGGGTAAGAGATAAATTAAGTATGAATGTTTGTATTAGAAATAGTTTGACTCAGAGCTATGACGTGAGGTCCGAGATAGTTTTGCTTGTTGGTTTGAGTATTGTTGACAGGTGAACCAAGACTGACAGGTGAGGTGGTATAGATTGAGGAGACACTGAGTATCCTGTGTGTGTAAAATAGCCAGTTGAACGTGAGAATAAAAGTAATAGACTGTAGAAGTGGATGCTTGAAAAATACGAGTCACGTCGTGCTTGCGGAGAAAGAAGAAAGTTGTTATGTGTGGAGAAGTATAGAATGATTACGAGATTAATGATCTGTTGGAATGTTGTTTGTTTTGAAGAGATAGTAGATAGTGCTGTGAAAGCAATATAAGTTGCGAGATGTCATGTATAGGGTATGACCTTCGTATAGGAGTAGAGATATAAGAAAACAGTGAATTGAGAAAGTCCTCTGGTTATGCGTTGTTCATAAGTGAATATAACTGTAGTCAGACAGGTGTTCGGCGTGATGAAGGAAGTAGGAGAGAGGTGTGATGAAGTCGCCTAAGTGAAATACGTAGATAGAATGTAAGAGTGGCGTTAATGTGTCGTGTGTCAATGTGTTTAGAGGAGATCAATACGTGTTTATATGTGGTGAATGTTGAAGTGACGTCGGAAGTGCTTTTTATAGTAATGATAGAAGAGACATGTTAGATTGTCGCGATGCAAAAGTAGTCGTGAGATGAGAGCGAGGTTGTGTATCATTGTCCGTGTGAATATACGAAGACTGGTTGGTAAATGAAAATAGAGTATGCGAAAATTGAGAGATAGAAAGAACGTGATTAGAGAATTGTGATGTCCTTTCGTTAGATTAAGGAAGTTGTGTGACTGAATGACGGAATGAGAGTTAACATTCTGAATGATGTTTCATAAAACATTGTTTAGTATTCTTGACAGGGACATGTAGAAGCAGGAATGCCTAATACTGAGAAACGAGGAAAGTGAGGTCCGTTGTCAGTTGTAAGTGGCGTGGCTTGCAGTTCAGAAAGAGTCCCGAGAAATAATAAGAAGAGTGAAAGATGCGGAGGTAAACATGGTTAGTAAAATGAATGTTGGAGAACGTGTTCCGAGGAAGGTGACCGGTTTGATTGTCGTCACGATGTAAGAGTGCTAGAAGAGACTTGAGGATAGCTTAGAGTAGTCGTGGTGAGATGTTGGAAGAAAATGATGTGTTTAAGTAAATTGCGTCGGATAGACGAGAAACTTAAAAAGTAGAGTTGGTTGTATTGGTGAGAGACAAAGTTATGTTGGACGTAAGAGCTTAGAAGGTTGGAGATACCGTGGTTAACGGTAATAAAAATAAGTAGTTGTAGAAATACTTGGAATAAATCCAAGGGAAATAATTGACCACTGGTACTTTGAGGTAACATTGAAATAATAATAGGTAAAAGGAGTTGACCTGTAGTTTACAGTGATGGAATTACAAATAATATGATGTGTAAGGAGTTAGTTTGACTTCCAGAAAATGGAACGGTCAATTGTGGAGTGGTGATTGTGGTTGAGGAGAACAAATATTGTTCTAGATTAAAGAAGTTAGTCTGTGGTTAACAGATATACATACGTAGCAGTGAGGTGTTTTGTTTTCTCGGTTATGGGAGGTCAAGGTTGATGGGCCACTGTACGTAGTTAATTGTAAAGGGAATTATTTTTAAAAAAAAAAACCTTCTCTTTAGCGAGAAGATAATTCTTTTGTGGAGTCTGAGTGTTAATGCCTCATGTATAAAATGTTTTTTTTTTGCTTGATTTGGTCCTGTAAAATGATTGTTATTATTTTAGAATAGGATTATTGTGTTTGTAGACTTTTGTGTGTAAACTACTGGTCCGTAAAAGAGACCAGTAGTAGTAGGTAAAAATAGAATAGGAGGTATGTTATATCATCATCACCATCATCATCACCATCATCATCATACCTTTAGTTGAGTTGCGGGGAAACATAAATGATTGTTACAAAAATTTGGGGGGGGTATGATGTTCTGTTGTGATTTTATTTCGCTGTTTTGTATGTTAAATAGTAGTTAGTTAAGTTATGTTTAAGTTACAGGGTTTTGTCTAGAATAAAGACAATACATGGGCTTTATTTTAGTCCTTCGTTCAGAAAATAGTAATAAACTACTGGGGACTAGAAGAGAGACATTTATTTGGGATCCTTCGTTTAGAAAATAGTAATAAACTACTGGGAACTAGAAGAGAGACATTTATTTGGGATCCTTCGTTCAGAAAAGAGTTAATAAAACTACTGAGAGCTAATAAAGAGACACATTCTCTTTATGAAGAATAAGTTCATGGGTATTTTGTTGCTGTGATAATCAGCGTAGAGAGGTTAATATGGTTATGAAGTGTTGGAAACAGGGGACGAGCTTACTACACAAGTAAAGTGGTTATGGGAAAGTTTAGAGATACAATAAAGTCAGCATTAATTAGAAAAAAATATAGGATTGGAAGCCACATGGGAGAAGAAAAGATTAATGAATACAGAAGTAGAGTAAATGAGGGAAAGTTATAAACATAGTTTCCGAGAGGTCAGAAGAGTCATGATATACACGAGAATGCTAGGTTATAGAAGAATAAGAAAATTACCCCAGAGAGTAAACATGAATTGGATCCATGTTTAACTAGACACTGTGGATAACAGTACAATAATAAAGGGGTGTAAGTGTGTTGATGAGAAATGAACATAGGGGAGACATAGTGACTTGGGGTGTTTGTAGGTCCGTAAGAAAGGGAC
This sequence comes from Cepaea hortensis, assembly GCA_963921405.1. Lineage (NCBI taxonomy): Eukaryota > Metazoa > Mollusca > Gastropoda > Stylommatophora > Helicidae > Cepaea > Cepaea hortensis. The sequence goes on from OY992893.1 coordinate 92,052,566, forward strand.
TGAGATAAAGTTGATTGCAAGCAGTCACAGACATGAGTGGTTATTTTTTGCTGCTGTGGGTTACGGCACGAATTATGAATTGAGAGGTGGAAGATGTTAGAGAGGCATTGGCTTACATGGCCTGGGCAGGATGTAAATGTTTATCCCTTTGGGTGTATGAAGCTTCAGAGATAGAATAATAAGTGGGTTGCTGGAGTAGGGTATATAATGGTCAGATTACGATGTTGTGGTTAACATTCCGAAGTTACTGGTGTCTATAGACATTTAAGGGGAGATTTCGAAGTACTAAGTTGCTGTAGATAACGGCATGAAGAGAGATTTGAGTAGTTGTGCCCATAATAAATGGACAGTAAGGGGGCAAGAGAGGTATATTATGTGAAGTGATCTGTATTGGAACAGGTCTTGATTTTTAATTGTGTCCTCGGGACGTGTTTTGTGGTTGACATTACAATGAGAGGTTGAAGTAAGGTTCAGAGACATAAAAGTAGTAGTGTCTGTAATATATATTGGATGTGAATAATGTTTTTGATGCTGTAGATAGCAGCGTAAACGTTTACCATAATGAGTGGAAAAGGGGGTGTGTGATTTAGGTGAGTGTGGTTTTAGACTTTATTACATAAAGTCTCAAATGACATAGGAGGGTAAAGGAGTATGGTTTGGTAAAGGGGGTGTGTGAAGTAGCTGAGTGTGCTCTTTGTGTGGAAGAGTTCTACTGCTTCTTTTAAATACCGGTGGCCACCGATTCTTTATCTTTCTATCGTGTGAAAGTGATTTCAAGTTAGTCGAAAGGGGAGAATGGTATTAGCGTTTGAAATAGTAAGCGGAATGCTTATGAAGTGGAAAAGTAATATTTAAGAAGATGTGTTATAATGTATTTTATAAAGTTGATATTGAATTGTTATTAAAGATATGTAAATATGTTATGGTTGTTTGAAGAGCCAGAAACGAAGAAGAAGTGGGTTGATATATATATATATATATAGCAGGAGAAGAGTTAAAAGATATATTATTTACTTGAGATGATTTAGGGAAGATTAGAGGAAAAAGAGGGAATAGAGTAAGGGGATTAGGAGTAAAGATTTTTCCTTTATAAGGAAAATTCTTTAATAAACATGGGGAGGTGTAACAGTAATGGAGTACTGGGGTATTATTAGGATCTAGTGGGAAACAGATACAGCACGATTGAGCATTGAGACTGAAAGCTGGGAGAGATGCTCAATCGTGACGTATTGGGTTGGCAAGGGGAGTTAACATCACACCCTTGAGAGGTAAAGAAGCAAGTTGTCATCATGAAGCAATAAACTATTTTAACTTAACCTCTGGCTTGTTAATCTCTGTACACTCTGTTACATATACGTAGCATTTGACAATTCTCATTTTGAATGCGTTGTTAATCTATCTAGATGTTAATACTGATTTCATGCCGTTGAAAGAATTTTTGGCCATTCCTATTCTCTTTTTGATTTCCATTTCACTTCTGCCATCATCTGTTATTATATGTCCAAGATAAGAGAAACTTGATAATTGTTCTAGTATCTGCCCGTTTACTGTGATGTTCATTGATAACCTTTTCTTTTCACTGCTAATTATCATAGGTTTTGTTTTTTGGATGTTAATATCTAAGCCACATTCTGCACTGTGCCTGTTTACTTCTTCCACTAGGTCTTGCAACTCTTGCTCACTTTCTGCTAGTAACACGGTATCGTCAGCATATCTCAGATTGTTTATGATTCTTTCATTGATGCTGAGTCCAGGCATTTCAGCTTGTTTAAAAATTCTTTCTGTGTATCGGTTGAAGAGGCTAGGGGGCAGTACATATCTCTGCCGTACTCTTCTTTTTATCTCTATAGGTGACGAATAGTTATTACCGCATCTAATAGACGCTAATTGTTCCCAGTACCCGGGAAGGTTAACCTTCTGTGTACTCTGTCCATCTTTTTATTATGTCAGTGTTATTAATTATAATTTCTCCATTTTTTCCTCTGATACAACCGTTTCCTGTTATATTACTTTTCTTCTTTGTAAATGTTTTTATATGTTCATGTAATTCTTTCGAGTTGTGTTTTATTTTCAGATCCTCCATTTCTTTGCAATGTTTCTGCAGCCACTCTTCTTTGGCAACTCTGCACATGTGACGTATTTCTATATCTATTACTATATACACTGGAGTGTTCTTTGCTTTCTTTCTTTGATACATTTTACTCAATATTTCATCGGTTATCCATAATTATTTTTTCTCATTAATTTTCACTGGCAAGGTGGTATTTTCAGTCTGAATACTGGTTTTTATAATTTCCCATTTTGTATTAATTTTATCCTCGGGACTTTCACGTCGATATTGTTCCATACTTTAACTTGGTATAGTTGTCTTATTTTTGGATGTTTCAATGCCGATATATCTACTTGAGGTGTCTTCGATTTCCTTATTCCTGGGTTTTTAAGTTTTATTTGTAATTTTAATACTACAGGATTATGGTCAGAGTTGATATCAGCACCAGGGTATGTTTTCGCATTTTTAACATTGTTTTTAAATCTATTTCTAATCATAATGTAGTCAATTTGGTTTCTTGTTCTATCTCCAGGGCTTTTCCGTGTATACAGTTTCCTCAGGTTATGTTGAAAAAATGTGTTGCAAACAATAAGATTGTTTTCTTCACAGAACTGTATCAGCCGGTCTCCTCTGTCGTTTCTCTTTCCCATACCATATTGCACTACTATCTGCTTATATTTATTTTTTCCGACTTTTGCGTTCATGTCTCCCATGACAATTAGGACCTCTGATGATTTTACAATTTTCAGTGTTTGTTGTAGGTCTTCGTAGTATTCTTCTAGCTGTTCATCACTATAATCAGTTGTCGGAGCATATGTCTGAAGAATTACTATGTTGAATGGTCTTGCCTTAATTCTGAGAAGTATCATCCTATCTTTATGAGTCCAGAATCCACTAATATTTTTCTCTAAATCTCGTGTTACTAAAATTCCTACTCCTCTCTTGTGATGATCTCCTCCTGAATTAATGAATACGTAATCTTCTCTACTTATATAACTTGTATCTTTCCATCTGCATATCCACTTGTATGGCAAACTACTGAGCGTAATCTTGCCAAGAGATCAACAGACAGCTGAAAGATGCTGCTGTTGACAGCGATGTCCTGTAAAGGATATACGAAAAAAAAAGTGATGACCATAATCTGTGTCTTTTTAAAATTTAATTCTAATCCCAGTTGTTCTCTGTGTACAACAACAGCATCTACTAATTGTTGCAGATCCTGTGCATTGTCTGCAATCAATACTGTATCATCTGCATATCTAATGTTATTGATATTTCGTCCTCCAATGCTGATTCCATTTATATCTTCTACATTTCTGAAAATATTTTCACTGTATAGGGAAAACAGACCTGGAGACATTACGCATCCCTGCCTAACACCTCTCTTAACAGGCTGATATTGTCCCACTTCATTATCAATCCTTACGGCAGCTTGTTCTTCTTGTTCTTCTTGTACTTCTTGTTCTTCTTGTACTTCTTCTTCTTGTTCTTCTTCTTGTTCTTCTTCTTGTTCTTCTTGTTCTTCTTCTTCTTCTTCTTCTTCTTCTTCTTCTTCTTCTTCTTCTTCTTCTTCTTCTTCTTCTTCTTCTTCTTCTTCTTCTTCTTCTTCTTCAGCGTTCCGAGCCATTGAGGTTCTTTGCTTCAGATACAATCCGTCTCCATTCGTCTCTCTGGTTAACCTTCTCTTGCGGCAGCTTGTTGTATCCAATAAATGTTTAAATGTCTAATGTCTTTCCCATCAATTTGTAGATCTGCAAGCATATCCACCATGTTGACATGTCTAATGTATTTCCCATCAATTTGTAGATCTGCAAGCATATCCACCATGTTGACATGTCTAATGTATTTCCCATCAATTTGTAGATCTGCAAGCATATCCACCATGTTGACATGTCTAATGTATTTCCCATCAATTTGTAGATCTGCAAGCATATCCACCATGTTGACATGTCTAATGTATTTCCCATCAATTTGTAGATCTGCAAGCATATCCACCATGTTGACATGTCTAATGTATTTCCCATAAATTTGAAGATCTGCAAGCATATCCACCATGTTGACATGTCTAATGTATTTCCCATCAATATGTAGATCTGCAAGCATATCCACCATGTTGACATGTCTAATGTATTTCCCATCAATTTGTAGATCTGCAAGCATATCCACCATGTTGACATGTCTAATGTCTTTCCCATCAATTTGTAGATCTGCAAGCATATCTACCATGTTGACATGTCTAATGTATTTCCCATCAATTTGTAGATCTGCAAGCATATCTACCATGTTGACATGTCTAATGTCTTTCCCATCAATTTGTAGATCTGCAAGCATATCTACCATGTTGACATGTCTAATGTATTTCCCATCAATTTGTAGATCTGCAAGCATATCTACCATGTTGACATGTCTAATGTATTTCCCATCAATTTGTAGATCTGCAAGCATATCTACCATGTTGACATGTCTAATGTATTTCCCATCAATTTGTAGATCTGCAAGCATATCTACCATGTTGACATGTCTAATGTATTTCCCATCAATTTGTAGATCAGCAAGCATATCTACCATGTTGACATATCTTACTCTATCGAAAGCCTTTGTGTAGTCAATAAAGCAAAGATGTATATCTTTATTTACTTCCACAGAACGTTCAATAACTGAACGCAGCATATACACAGCATTTACTGTACCCTTTCCTTCTACAAACCCACATTGTTCGTCCCCTATTTCAGGTTGTATTTTCTTCCTCACTCTTTGCATGATAATTCGTAGCAAAATCTTTGTGATATGACTCATTATACTAATTGTTGATCACATTCCAAGGCTCCTGATTTCTTTGAGATTGCTATAAATTCAGAATTACATAATTAAGAAGGTATATCTCCGGTATTATATTGTCACAGCCTCCTGTCACAGCCTCACATTATCCACATTATCCGGTAAACTAACATTAGTTAATAGATATTAGCCAAGGGCTACAACTCCCGCCCAAAGGGAAAGAAGTAAGACCCTCGAAGGCCAGAGTATTCCAGAACCTTCTCGAAGGACTGGTCATTGAGTCCACTGTCCCGTGGACACTGATGTGGCCCGCCTATTGCGGGGTCCACGAGGAACTCGGACAGAGTTACCACCCGTGTCGGATTGCGACACGTGTGGATCGGCAGAGAGAGACGGGACATCGAAGAGGCAACAGTGCCTGCCTTAGAGGGACTCAATAGTTTAGACCCATGTGTATTTGGGGTTCATAGACATATGCTAGATAGTTTGCTTAGAATATTTGATGATGTTAAACTGTGTGATAATGTTAAACCTCTGTGATATGCAACGCAGTGCGGGCTTGTTAAACCCACTGCGCCAACGCACTGTATATTGAAATACAATAAATGTTAGATATTATATTTAACGGAGTTATTGTTGCCTGTGTGAGCCCGAGCTCAGATACCTAGACATACAACACGCTGACATATATAATGAGTTCAGTAGTCTAGTGACTTCATCTATTCCATATTCTTCTAGACATACAACACGCTGACATATATAATGAGTTCAGTAGTCTAGTGACTTCATCTATTCCATATTCTTCTAGACATACAACACGCTGACATATATAATGAGTTCAGTAGTCTAGTGACTTCATCTATTCCATATTCTTCTAAAGCTTTAATCATTTCTGTTGTGATGTTATCTGCACCGGGGGCCTTGCCAGCTTTCATATGTGTAAGAACATTTCGAACCTCCATATTCAAAATTGGCGGTCCTTCATTATTAAATCGAATATCATATTGTTCATTTCTGTTATCATCATAAAGGTTTTTCACATAGTCTGACCATACATGTAGAATCTGATCTTTTTCTATTATGATTTTGCCATCTTTAGTTTTTAGACACCCTGTTGATGTACTTGGTCTTTTATTAGTCATCATCATCATCATCATCATCATCTTCCACTTCTGCCGTCAAGCGTCGTGGGGAGGAATAATTTGCGTTCCAGCGCCCGGTGGACGGCACTGGATAGTGTCATTCCGTGAGGTTGTACAATGTCTCTGATGTCGTCAATCCATTTTCTTCTTGGACGTCCTCGTGGTCTCGTCGCAGATGATCTTTGATGTAAGGCCAGTGATGGTAGTTGTTGATGTTGCATTCTAATGACATGGCCAAACCACTTGATCTTCTGTCTGTCAATAAATGTGGCACAAGGTGTTGATCCCACAGTCTGTCTGATAGTAGCATTTCTTACTCGGTCTCGGATTGTTAAGTTGGCAGCTCTCCTCAGGCATCTCATTTCGCAGGTGTTGATTTTGCGAAGGTGTAATTTGGATAAAGTCCAGGTTTGAGATTGGTAGCATAGGGTTGGTATTATTATTATTAGTAAGTTCCTGAATTCTTTTGTGCACTAATTTAGTATTTTGACTGTTGTGTTGTTTTTCAATTTCTAAGCAATTTTTATCAAGCCATGCTTCTTTTGCCTCCTTACATAATATTCTGAAGAATTGAATTCTTCAATATTCAACTATTGTATGGATTCATTTGTTCTTTTCTGTGTCCAAGATATTCTTAGAACCCGTCTATAGCATGTATATTCAAAGGCATTTATGCGCTGTTCAGTTAACCACAAACGGCCAATATATACGGGGGTTGATACAACGTCCTGTAAACGACATGCAGCTAACTTTTTCAAATACAATTTAGATATCTGGCTTATTACTAGAATATAGTTTTGGAACATACGAACGTATTCAACTTATAATCTTGAACAGTAAATTAAAAATCCGAAAGAGAAATTCCGAACTGTTGATTTGAGTCAAACACCAACATCACAGCAATCGGGGCATACCCATACTAATGTCCTAATGTCCATACGCTGTCCTAATTTTCAACAACAAGTGAAGAGTCCCAATATTATTGGTACCCATTCAATCTGATTATATTATATATCCGTCTGACCTTTCATCGGAGTACTGAATGTCGGCTAGATCCAATGATCACTCCCTACAGCACCATTATCTCCAGGCAATGATGGCGTATCTGTTCTACGTGATACACATGGTCCAGAAGGTTCCGATCACATTTGCCTTGTGCACAAAACACCACCCAGCGCTGAACTAAACTTACTAAACCCTCACCTGCCCTAAGGGTTATTACATGTGTTGTCGGTGGTAGAGACGAGCTGCGTGTTGTCATTCATCATCCATTTTCCCAGTGGGGAAAAGACGGACAGTCTGTGGGGGAAAAAGGGGTCCCAACAGTTTAGAGCCAGTTGTTAAATCATATTTAATATTTATAATTATATGGTATATAACTTTGCAGTACGAGACGCGGTGAAATCAACAAGGTAATAATCGACCGCATTTGTGGCTTCTGTGGTTGTTTTTTTTTTTTCCTGTTATAGTCACGACATCAGTTTTCAATCAATCAATCATTTGCCATGCAGGAAAGCGTGGGCGGTCATGACTCGCCATTTCACTCGATCACCAGAGTCGTGGATCAGCTCAGTGTTCCTGTCTCGATCATCCCATGTGGCCAAGCCATCCAGGTATTTACTTCTCGGGCTTCGCCTTAGTCTGTTCCCTTCGATCTTGCCAGTTGTCACCAAGTTCTCCAATCCATTTCTTCTCATAACATGTCCAAAAACTTTTGACTACGTCTAATTTCTCTAATCAATTTACGATTTTCATTTGTCTCCTGTAGTACTTGGTCATTTATTTTTCTGTCTGTCCATGGTACTCTTTGCATTTTCCTCAGAAACCACATTTCTGCAGCCATCAGATGTTTTTCAGCTTGACTGCTCATTGTCCAAGTTTCACATCCATACAAAAGAACAGGCTCTATGTATCCCCTCAACACTCTTTTCCTCGTTTCAGTTGACATCTTTTTATTGGTCAGTATGTTTTTCACCTTGCTAAAGGTTACTTTCGCCATGGCGACTCTTGTTCTAATCTCTTCAAGCCATCTCCCATCAGATACTGTATGCCTGCGTACTGTGTCTCTGATACTGTGTCTCTGGTACCCTATGCCTGCCTACTGTGTCACTGATACTGTATGCCTGCCTATTAGATATGCGTATTATACAGTATTGATTGCTGACAATGCAACAGATCAGCAACATTTAGTAGATACAGTTATTGTATACAGTGAACAACTAGGGTTATAATTAAATTGTAAGAAGACAGAGATTATGGGAAGAAAGAAATCCCACAAGTAAGTGAGAATATTCTTAAGCAAGTGAATCGGTACAATTATCTCGGGACAGTCATAACATAAAGATTATAGATGTCAATTGGAAACGAGAAACAGAATGTTGAAGTGCTACATAGAACCTGTGCTTTTGTTTGGATGTGAAGCGTGGACGATGAGCAGACAAGCTGAAAAACAACTTATGGTTGTGGAAATATGGTTTATCTTCTCCTTCTTCAGCGTTCATCCGGAGTGTTTTTTTCAGATGTGATTGCGGTGTGTCTGGTTAGGCACCCTTGGGCCAAACCCTTAGGCCAACACATCCGACATTGGCGTGCATTTCTGACCAGGTTAGCAATCCTTGGGGACTCTCACTTTTGTGGTGCCGTCCACATCCCAGCTGGTCAAGTTAGAACGGCCATATGCTTCACGATCAACCCTCAAGGGAAGGCAGGGACAGTCCATGGCATTTTCCGCCATCCAGGGTGGCTTCCATCGTTGCAGAGCCGACACATGGCGCTCTGGTACTGGGCTCATCGAGGGAATCGCCCCGTCCTGCTCATGGCTGCCTTAATTCCTCACTTCAATGTATTGGGCCTTTCATTCGCTACGGGCCGCTCCCCGCACAAACCAGATTGCAATCGGATTGCAGAAGGTATCCACTCAGCGAGCTTTCGTTTCGGACATGTGCTTAGTCTCTGTGCCCGGAAAACAAAATGAAACAAATGAAAGCCGCAAACTGATGAGAGAAAATAGACATAGACAGTCACAATGTTTTGGAGACGTTATGGGAAGAAATAAATTGGAGAACTTGTTGGCAAGATTGAGGAGACAAGAACAAAGGTAAGATAGAGAAGTAAATACCTGGATGGCTTGGCCACGTGGCATGAACGAGACAAGAAAACGGGGCTGATCCATGACTCTGGTGATCACGTGAGATGGCGAAACATGACGGCCCATGCTTATCAGCAAGGCACGTGATGATGCTGAATTCACCATTGCTTTCTGAAGGGCAGACGCCTCATTCCTCACGCCATAGAAATCAACGCAAAGAGGTCTGCTTCTAAATCGCCCGCAGCTGATTTCGAATCTTCGACTAGGTATGCCCGGGCATTGTGAAACGTTGTCACTGACCCTGAGCCACAGCGCCGGGTTACAAAGCGAAACACCAGCTTCTGGCGTAAAACCAGAGTCCATAAAGTGTTGCACCCCTCAAATCAATCAACCGAGTCAACTGTGATCACACTAATCAATCACCCAATCCAACAGTACCTGTCATAAATCAACACCCCCCCCCCCCCCCCGGATAGTGGGACTAAAATGTTGACCTTTCGTTCGTGACTTGGGGACGTAAATTACAAGTACTTCTGGAGTCAGAGTGGGTTCGCCTGATGGTGAAGGACATTGGTAATACTAGGGAAAGCTAATCCGCACGCAGAATGCAGTCCAGTACTGTTAGAATTAGCGTGTATGCACAACGCTCGAGTTCAAAACGCAGAAAAATTAAGTCCATTACCCCACCATTAGCGCACTGGAAGTTTAATCGTGAGAGCTTTAATCCCTTCGGCCACATGGATCTCCTTTAAGGCATTCATTCTATATAATTTCATATAAACACCGCTGTTCTGTGTATTACGTGTTAAACTATAAAGTATGCATATGAAGATATGTCACTCATACAGCTTCGAAACACTGACTCTCATCTTTTATAAACTGAGATCATTGATCATTGTACGAGGGTAAGTTAATAAGTAAGTCACAAGTGCTGTATAAAAATAACTAACTATGATAACAACTTGAGACAAGTTTATTTGATTTGAGTTACATCTGATTTCGATTTTTCTGTCCATCCTGTTACCTTCTGGACCTGTTATCTTCTGTAACCTTCTGCGCTGTCGTCATTTGGAGGCGACAGGTTCGATCCCGGTCGTTAACTATCCATCCATCCATCATGGGCCATGCCGGTAAGCGTGGGCGGTCATGTTCTGCCATCTCACTCGATCACCAGAGTCGTGGATCAGCTCCGTGTTTCTGTCTCGACCATACCACAAGGCCAAGCCATCCAGGTACTTGCTTCTAGGTCTTCCCCTTTGTCTGTTCCCCTCGATCTTACCAGTTGTCACCAAGTTCTCCAAATCATTTCTTCTCATAACATACCCAAAAAATTGTGACATATATTGTTAACTATAGCTTTCAAATTTTATGTTGTCTAGTGCGTCTTCTAGTCTCTATTTCCTTCTTCTCCTTCTGTGAGCGCCAAATAATATTGTGTGTTTATTTGTGTACTGATAAATAGTACACCACTGAAACAAGTTAAAGAGTTTAAATTTAAAATATATAGGAAGTATGGTCACAGAAGGTAACATAATGGACAGAAAAATCGAAATCAGATAAAAAAAATAAATAAATAAATAAATAAAATCAGCCAGAAAACCACCAAAACCTACAACATTATGGACAGACCAGAACAAGTAATTATTCTTTGCCTCAGAACAGGACACAATATATTACACAAATACATGTATACAAAATTCAAGGTTGATTGAATCAGCCATGTGCACATGTGGATTGGCATCGCAGACAGCAGATCACATATTCTAAGACTGCCCCAAAATACAACATATCTCGGCAAACCTTCTGGCCTAGAGAGACGACAGTGGAAGATAAACAATATGGACCGCTGAGTGCACTAAAAAAAAGACAGGTAAATTCATACAAGAGACGACATTACAGCTATAGACATATTTCAAGTTAACGAAAGAAGAAGAGGAAGAAGAAGAAGAAGAATATGTCAAAATAACAACAAACAAAAAAATGTGCGCTTATGTAGCAACTAACTATCACCCCCACTGAAAAATTTAAGTACTGGTATACCCATGTCAGCAAAACGAAAAGAAAATATGATACATGAACACCCGAGAAATAAATGGATTGATGACATCAAAGACATTGTATAATCACACGGAATGACAATATCCAGTACCACCCATCGGGTACTGGAGCGTCAGCTTCTTCTCCCCACGATGTTTGATGGCAAAAGTGGAAGATGATGATGAATAACTGTTTGTTGCTTAGAATTTGTTTTCTACTTAATGTAATAACTTGCAGATTGGACCTTCTTTACGGTATCCGTATGAATGACATGCAGCCTCTGCGCCATCTACGTCACGTGATCATTGACCAAGAAGAAAAAAATGGCGGAGAGCGCCGCAGGTGAATGAATACTGGTTATTATAGCTAGTTCTTATGTTCTTTTAGGAGCCATATTATTGCTGTTTCAAACGTGTTTTCGCAGTTGTGAAGCTTGTACATTATATTAGTAGTAAGGCTATCTTATTTAAGTTATCGCTTGAAGAAATAGTGCTATGTGCGAACTATAAACATCAGTTCGGCGCTAAGTTTTATTTTTTCTAGCCTGCCAAATTGCCAACCATAATTCAATTCATTTATCTCTTTATTCGTTATGTTATGTTTAATTTGCTATCATTGAATTGTCTCCGTTTTATACTCTTTATGAGTTTAGATAATTCCGTGTAGTCGTTTACAGAGCTGGCTAACTATTTGATAATAATATAAATATGTTTTTAGTCTTCTGTCCTGTATCCCCCGTCTGTCGATCAACAAACTCTCGAGGCCCCAACCTTTCGCTACCCTAATCTCCTTCCATGTCCTCCAAACTTATTCCTCTCTGCCTCGAAACTTCTATATGTGCAGGTCTCCATTTCTTTTGCCATATGGGTTCAAAAGAAAGGACTTTGTAGTGATATTATTGCAGGTTTCTAATGATCCTAACCAGTGTCTTGTCTTTCCGCAGCTTATTCTTATTATTTTATTTGCTGGAATTTGTTTAGTTCTTTTCATAAGCTTCACCTTAGTTTATTGATTGAAAATTATTGAATTATTCTATCATACCACTTTATTCCTATTTCACCAGGCAAATTAATAAATGTTTGTAGTTTATTAGTATTTGAATAACGAAGACACAAACAATAGATTGCACGATTTATTGCCGGGCATATTTCGCTGCATCTCGTCAGGTACATACAGCAGAAATCACACAACTTACGTGAATTAATTAGATAAATCCTTCAAATTGAAATATACACATGTTCGCAAATGTCGATTGTCTACCACAGTAATTTTAAACTGACTAACATGTCTTTCTGCTTGCACAAGGACGGCTTACGAAGGTTGATTATTATAGCTTCAGCAAACTTTAACAATCGACTACTTTGTGTGTTGAACAACACCCAGAAGGCACTGTCTCTTTCAACCACGTGACCACTCTTGAGCACATGTCTCCCGACCGATGAAGCCGGACTGTTCCGGTGTGTTGGCCTGCCTAGGCTACCATCTTCTGTGTGTAGTATCTTGTCCACACAATTCGGAATATGTTCCGAAACCCTGCAATGTAACTGTCGCTCAGTTCTGCCTATGTAGATGGCCTCGCATCTGCATGTAAATTGGTAAATACAATTTGATTTGGCGTACAAAGCTACAGGTTCTTTTACTGCTGGGACGGGGATCGGTATGGTTCTGTACCTGATGACTAGAGCTGCAGCACAGAATGTTCGCTCGACTGCTGTGGTGAGCCGGTCCCGCAGACGTTGCATTACGTCATCTCCTCGGAAGGTTAGCTGGATGAATACCTTGAGTTTAGGGACTGTAGTTACTTCTGATTTCGGTTTGGGCTGTTGGCAGTGGCGCTTTATAAATCCTGTGGAGTACCCATTCAGGTTTAAGGCATTCTTCAGAGTTTCAAATTCCTCTGTCAGTGTGTCCTGGGTGCATATCTTCCTAGCACGGTCAAACAGGGTCCGTACTAAGCCCCGTTTGTACTGGACAGGTGCGAAGCTCTGAAAATGTAAGTATTGGCCAGTCCATGTCTCTTTGCGGTATACCGATCTTTGAATTGTGCCGTCTGCTCTACGTCTCATTAGGATATCTAGAAACGGCAACGCTTCGTTGTGTTCGTGTTCCATAGATAAAGCGATGTTTATATGTGTCTCGTTCATTGTGGCCTGGAACGACGTTGCTTGTAGCTCGTCAGTGGTGATAATTAGTATATCGTCCACGTAACGACGGTAAAAGGCCAAGTTATTGATTTCTGAGGATCTCTTTTCTTCTAAGTGTGACATGAAGATGTCCACTAGATAAGGCCTAAGTGGGCTCCCCATGGCCACTCCGTCAATTTGGCGATATGTCTTGTTTAGAAAGTTGAATTGTATGTTGGCAGTACATAATTTTAATAGCCTCTCTAGAATAGCTGATGGTATGCCTAGTTTATTAGTAATTGTCATTTTCCAGTTTCTGATCTACGCATTAGTACCTATTTTCTGTATTACCAGCCAATTGTGGCATTGAAACATTGAAGCACCACAGGTTGTGTACCATGGTTGGTATTTAGTAATTTCTCCATTGCTATCTTGATTGCCTCAATTTCAGCATCATAGTTATGGCAGTACTTTCCTGTTGGAACTCTGGCCGTGTCCCTAGTATTATTTGGGTATTCTATGTACACTCCCGGACAGCATTTTGTGCTGACACATTTGTGTAGACTTGGATCCAACGGTCCTGTGGATATTCATCATCAAGGAAGCTGAGAGTGGCTGTTCTGCACTGTACACTGTTCTGTTCTTCCTTGTCAAATATTCCTCGCACTTTAGTCTGGATTTGTAGTGATAGTCTATGTGCATCTTTCCATGGAGTTCGCTCTGGAATAGTTGTCAGGGGGATACCGAGGGCAGATCGGTGGTTTCTCTGCAGAGTCGTTTCATCTGGTGGATAAAACTACTTCTTTTCAACCGCCCCCTAGCTAGGTTTTCAAATCTGTTCTTCATAGGGTGGCCTGGCAAGCTGAGAAACTTTTCTGCTTGTATTAGCGTTTATTCCTCTGTCAACCAATCTGTTTATCTTTACACTTCTCTGTGATTGTTGCTTTCATTCTCTCTATAGGTAATATACCCAACTCTGGTTGTCATATTTATTTAACGTCAGCGCCAAGGTGTGAGGGGCCTCTGGCTAATTCGGAAGACTCGAGTTAGAATCCTCGGTTAGGTGATAGTTTGTTTTCTGTTGGGGCAAAAAGAAATCCATAACCTGCATAGTTTGTGGCGACTGCACTAGCCAGGTGGCCTTAATTCCTCAGTAGTTTGTTTTCTGTTGGGGCAAAAAGAAATCCCTAACCTGCGTAGTTTGCGGCGACTGCACTAGCCAGGTGGCCTTAATTCCTCAGTAGTTTGTTTTCTGTTGGGGCAAAAAGAAATCGCTAGCCTGCATAGTTTGCGGCTGCTGCGACTGCACTAGCCAGGTGGCCTTAATTCCTCAGGCTGAAGATACCATCCTCCCACCCTCTCCCCAAGGCACATGATTATGATCCTAGGCTTGGGCTTAGGGATATGTAAGTGTAGTATGTTTAAGTGTCTGCTGTAAGTTGGATTGTTTTCAGACAGTGGGCAAAGGTAGTTTGGAGCACCTGGAGATATTTTGAGAATTTGTTTGACCTTACTGAAAAGTAAACATTTACGAAGTTATAATAAACATTTAGATAGGCTAGAATTGTATGTTTCATGTTTACAGAGTGATAATAAACATTTAAATAGGCTAGACTTGTCTGTTTCATGTTTACAGAGTAATAATAAACATTGAGATAGGCTAGAATTGTCTGTTTCATGTTTAGTATACATAAACCTACAACCCATTTCTGGAGTGAGTAAAGTCACTTAGTGAATGAATTGGAACAATCACTCCAGATAATGGCGCAATAGTCTGTATGTATGCGCAGGTCAGCATGGTCAAATGGATAAGAATGCGTGTTCTTAAACATCCGGTATGCTGGTGCCGGACAGCTGGACTAAAATGTTGACCTGTCATCCTTGACTTGGGGACGTTAGTTACAAGTACCTCTGAAGTCGGGGTGGATTCGCCTGATGGCGAGGGACACCGTTAATAGGGAAAGCTAATCCACATGCAAAATTCAGTCTATCACTACTATAAATAGTGTGTGTGGACTGCGCTTGGGTTCAACAGTGAGCGAGGCCCCCCCCCCCCCCCCCCCCCCCCCCCCCAAGTCTATATGTGAGACGTATATATCTTTTTTGTTTTCAAGAAAATATTTAATTTTATCAAGCTTGTAAGCTTTTTTTTTTTTTTCTGTTTATTTAATGAGTACTATAAAATGAGAATTAATGGTTATATTTCTAAAAACGATGAGACCCAATGCTTTTTTCTGTCTCTCCCGTCTAATCAAATATATTGATGTTAGTTGTCCATGTACGTCATACTTATATTGTTTAGGCACTGAGAGTTAATAGTTCTCTTTCATGAATTATTGTCATACTGAGGAAACAAAGATAACATGTTCTGTCACTCTCGTCTCATCAGATATATTGATGTTTGAAGATATTCATGTCAGAATGAGTTTAGTCAAGAAATAACATCACAACACTCGGGACATTCCCGCACTTGCTGTGCCCTCATCCTCAACAGCCAGCGAAGAGTCATACTACTAATGGTAGCAGTCTGATTATATGGTCATCTGGCCTTTCCTCTGAGTCCTGAGTGGCGGCCAGATCCTCCACTGGTCACTCCCTGCAGCACAGTTTTGTCCAGCCGTGATGATGTATCTGTTCTGCATTATACACACATCCCAAATGGCCCCAACCATGTCTGCCTTATCACGCACCAACGAATCTGTCATACTTCTAGAACCGGTTACATCCTTAAGATGCCTTTCTGCAGATGTGAAGTTCCAGTACTGGTCTTGCACAACCGTTCGTATCTCAGCTTGGAGAGGGGAAGGAGAACTCTGCAAGTCTCTGAGGAGTTGGTACTTTCGTTTCGGGTAGGAGAAACGAAGTGCTTGTATGAAGCGCTGAGTGTTATTCGCAGTCAAGGCTGGTCGCGTGACGTTTACTACTGTCAACAATTGGTCACGCCACGTGACGTTTATGTTCGAAAATGGTGAGAAAAGGGAACGCGAAGACGAGTTATGTTTCCTGCAGTAGTAGTAGTAGTAGTACAGAAAAGTGGGCAATCTTCTGAATAACGGTCCCAAATTATTTATTGTAAAAAGTATCCCTTACAGGGCCTCATTGGGTGATATAATAAAAAATATTAAATATATAGAACTGAGATTGAAATAAAGAATCATATAATTGAATGTGTTGTCGATCACTTCCGGTAGAGTGCGTGATGGGCTGCTAGACCGATCGATTGATGCAATAAATATTTCTGGGCCCAGAGGGCCTTCACTGTCGTTAAAGTGTATATCCATATCTTGTGAGTGTGCTGCGAATAATGCTCAGTATTATTCACAGAGTGCTGCGAATAACGCCTCCCTAGGAGAAAAGTCTCCACACCAATGTTACTCCTATTGATGCAAGACCTCTTCAGGAATCAGACAACCTGAATGCCAACGCAACAGAGTTAAAACTCAGCTCTCCTGCAGCATTCACAACCAATACCAGCTCAAGGCAACTGTTGATAATTAATCAGTATCTTTTATTTTTCAAATTTTCAGACTCAACTAAAAGTGAAGATGATAGCTCGGAAGCCACAGAATCCAAGGTTGATATGTTTATGTACATTAATTTTGTCTACCATAAGTCTGTTTGTGTGTGTTCTTGTTTGTTTATTATGAGACACATTTTGAAGACATCACCATGTAACAGAACATTGCTTTCATCATGGCCTGCTGAAGAGTTTCTCAGTCTCTTGCCTGTCTTCTGTTTTATGTTCGTAATGCCTGCCTACTGTGTCTCTGGTACTGTATGTCTGCCTACTGTGTCTCTGGTACTGAATGTCTGCATAGGGGGGGGCTGTGGTCTCATGGTATGGTGTCCGCCTCGAGTGCTGGAGGTCCCGGGTTCAAGCCCCGGTTTGGACCGGGATTTTTTTCACTTGGATTTCTAGTAATAAAATTTCCCCTGGTCTCTGGGTAGTGAGATCGGACGCCCGTGTGTGTTGTTGCGCACGTAAAAAAATCTCTTGGCAGTTGGAAATCGAAAGAGTAGCCTAACGGCGCTGCCCGGGCAAAATTTCGAATTAAAGATCTACCCAAAGTATTTCAGGATCCTCGCCGTGCTACGGAGTTCGTGCACTGAGCTGAGTTTCTCCAAACTCAGGTTTCTTCTTCTGCGTTCATCCAGAATTTTTTTGTGTGTGGATGTGATTGCGTTGTGCCTGTTTACAGCAGAGCTGCGTTCTTGCACCGTTAGGCCGACACATCCGACTTCTGCGGGCATTTGTTGACCGGGTTAACCTTCCCGGGGAAACTCAGGTTTGAGTTAGAAGAACGGAGCACTTATGGGTTACACCCGTGTGCCGTGATATTGATCCATCGACTAAATTAAACTAAACTGTATGCCTGCCTACTGTGTCTCTGGTACTGTATGTCTGCCTACTGTATCTCTGGTACTGTGTGCCTGCCTACTGTGTCTGTGGTACTGTGTGCCTGCCTACTGTGTCTCTGGTACTGTGTGCCTGCCTACTGTGTCTCTGGTACTGTATGTCTGCCTACTGTATCGCTGGTACTGTGTGTCTGTGGTACTGTGTGCCTGCCTACTGTGTCGCTGATACTGTGTGCCTGCCTACTGTATCTCTGGTACTGTGTGCCTGCCTACTGTGTCGCTGATACTGTGTGCCTGCCTATTGTGTCGCTGATACTCTGTGCCTGCCTACTGTGTCGCTGATACTCTGTGCCTGCCTACTGTGTCTCTGGTACTGTATGTCTGCCTACTGTGTCTCTGATACTGTATGCCTGCCTACTGTATCTCTGGTACTGTATGCCTGCCTACTGTGTCTCTGGTACTGTGTGCCTGCCTACTGTGTCTCTGGTACTGTATGTCTGCCTACTGTGTCTCTGATACTGTATGCCTGCCTACTGTATCTCTGGTACTGTATGCCTGCCTACTGTGTCTCTGGTACTGTGTGCCTGCCTACTGTGTCTCTGGTACTGTGTGCCTGCCTACTGTGTCTCTGGTACTGTGTGCCTGCCTACTGTGTCTCTGGTACTGTGTGCCTGCCTACTGTGTCTCTGGTACCGTGTGCCTGCCTACTGTGTCTCTGGTACTGTATGCCTGCCTACTGTATCTCTGGTACTGTATACCTGCCTACTGTGTCTCTGGTGCCGTGTGCCTGCCTACTGTGTCTCTGATACTGTATGCCTGCCTACTGTGTCTCTGGTACCGTGTGCCTGCCTACTGTGTCTCTGGTACCGTGTGCCTGCCTACTGTGTCTCTGATACTGTATTTCTGCTTGTTGCTGTGTGGGATGCCTAGTCTTTGGAGTTAATAAATTGATGGTGCCATATATATATATATATATGTATATATATTGTGTATGCTAAAATTCCCTTCGTTATTGCCAATTGTAAGGGGTTGGCCATACAATCACTGCCCTTACATTTCAAGACCAGAAATTTATCGACAACAGAATGTGATGATTCTAGTACACACACGTTTACATCCTCACCCTTGGCACATGGTTGATGCAATAAGCTGAGGTTCTGCTAGTATGAGATTATATTAACACTTTTTCTTATAGTATCAAAATGTGACATAGAAATAGAAGGAAAAATCCTTAACCAAGTGGATAATGTTAGATACCTAGGGGCATTTATAACATCAGATGGAAGATGTACAACAGAGATTAAGAGCAGAAAAGGGCAAGCAAAAGCCGCATTTCAGAAAATGAAGAGTATCTTATGCAGTAAGTCACTGTCACTGAATGTAAGAAAGAGAGTGCTGAAATGCTATGTAGAACCAGTTTTGCTGTATGGCAGTGAATCTTGGAATGCAAATGAAGAAATTAGAAGCAACAGAGATGTGGTTCCTGAGACGAATGTTGCGAATTCCTTGGACTGCCAGAGTAACTAACAACGACTGCCTGAAACAGGCTAATGAAACTAGAACATTATATACAACAATAAGAAAGAGACAAACATCTTTCTGTGGTCATGTGATGAGAAGAGAGGCATTGGAGAACATCGTGACAACTGGAAAGATCGAGGGGAAGAGAGGCAGAGGCAGACCAAGAGAAATGATGATGGATGGATTGAGACGGTGACATGGAGGAATACCATCAGCAGAGTAGATCCAGAACACCAAAGACCGAGATCTGTGGAGAGCCATGAACACCTACGCCAGCCGGCACGGCAATTGATGATGATGATTATATCACCTAACCAAATGTAAAAGATAAATGACAAACTATGAATCATAATTTTCCCGAATATTGAAAACCAACAAAATGTTGCAGTTTAATTGTCTGGCATCTGTCACTGCATCTTGTCAGGTGTATATTGCAGAAATCACCCGGTCATAAAGCATGAGTGTTGTATATTTCAGCTTCAAGAATTCACTGATTGCTTTATGTTGAGTGGTCTCTCTAGTACACACTTGGTGAGATACAGTAAAATATGCCAGGCAATAAATTGTGCAATCTACTGTGACTTCATTATTCAGTGTTGTTGATTTTTGATTTCATATTTTATTTTCAAAGACCATGGATTGCTTGATACTTGCAGACACAAGTATGGGATCCACGGATTTAACAACATGAATAATAGCACAAGTCTTTTCCTGTTAGAGGTATAACTTAGGAGCTAACATGAACTATGACACCAACCTTTCCTGGCAGAAGAATAACTGTGGAGTTAACATAAACTATAATACCAACCTTTCCCTGGTAGAGCAATAACTTAGGAATTAACAACATGAACTGACACAATTCTGTCCCTGTTAGAGGAGTAACTTAGGAGTTATAATGAACTATGTATGTCATCAACCTTTCCCTGGCAGAGAGATAACGTAGGAATTAACATGAATTATGACACCAACCTTTCCCTGGCAGAGGGATTATAAATTTTGCATGCACAGAGCTTCCTGGTATATTTTTATTTTGCATCTTATAGTGGAAGTGAAGCAGCAGAGAAATAGTTAAATGAAATTAGATTTAGTTTCATTGACTCATTATGAACAATGATTGTTGTTTCAGGTGTCTTCATCTTTCAACAATTCTTATTCAGCATACAGTTCAGGTATGTGTGCCAATGTATTTGTCCTGGTTATTTTGTTTCTCTGTCTGTTCTCAGCTGTATCGCAGAGTTGTTTATTGATTCCTGTACTCTACTGTACCGCAGAGTTGTTTATTGATTCATGTACTCTACTGTACCGCAGAGTTGTTTATTGATTCATGTACTCTACTGTACCGCAGTTGTTGATTCATTCATGTACTCTGCTGTACCGCAGAGTTGTTTGTTTATATGTTTACTCTGCTGTATCACAGAGTTGTTTATTGATTCATGTACTCTGCTGTACCGCAGAGTTGTTTATTGATTCATGTACTCTACTGTACCGCAGGGTTGTTGATTCATTCATGTACTCTACTGTACCACAGAGTTGTTGATTCATTCATGTACTCTACTGTACCGCAGAGTTGTTGATTCATTCATGTACTCTACTGTACCGCAGAGTTGTTGATTCATTCATGTACTCTGCTGTACCGCAGAGTTGTTTATTTATATGTTACTTTGCTGTATCACAAAATTGTTTATTGGTTCATGTACTCAGCTGTACCGCAGAGTTGTTTGTTGATTCATGTAATCTAATGTACCGCAGAGTTGTTTATTCATTCATGTACTCTACTGTACTGCAGAGTTGTTGATTCATTCATGTACTCTACTATACCGCAGAGTTGTTTATTGATTCATGTACTCTACTGTACCGCAGAGTTGTTTATTCATTCATGTACTCTACTGTACCGCAGAGTTGTTGATTCATTCATGTACTCTACTGTACCGCAGAGTTGTTTATTGATTCATGTACTCTACTGTACCGCAGAGTTGTTGATTTATTCATGTACTCTGCTGTACCGTAGTTGTTTATTTATATGTTTACTCTGCTGTATCACAGAGTTGATATTTATTCATGTACTCAGCTGTACTGCAGTTATTTATTGATTCATGTACTCTACTGTATCGCAGAGTTATTTATTTATTCATGTAATCAGCTGTATCGCAGAGTTGTTGATTCATTCATGTACTCAGCTGTACTGCAGTTGTTTATTGATTCATGTACTCAGATGTACCGCAGAGTTGTTGATTTATTGGTCTACTCAGCTGTACTACAGAGTTGTTTATTTATTCACATACTCAGCCGTACCGCAAGAGTTGTTTATGTGTGTACTTGGCCGTACTGCAGGACAATGAATTAAGATGAGGATTCATGGCATTGGAGTTCCAGCAGAACACAATGGGGCATATGAGGCTACAACATGTGGCATTTTAAAGCATATACACAGGTTACAATATCTTCTTTAGCATTTTATCTAAACACACAAGACACATACAAATAGTTTGCATGATTGTAGTACATTGTAGACTTATTCATGATTGGTTGGGCTTTGCAGCTAATTTTTCTACAGAGGGAGACTCATGCCAACCCTCCTGTGTTGCTTCCTGAGACATGCTTGCTGGGTTATAATATCACTGTTCTTTGCTTCCCTTATGGGCATCAGGAACACATGAGTAGGAGTTAAATTTACTGTAACTGGCACCTGGCGTTCTTGACAGATGATAGTTTGTTACATTGTGCTTCAAACAAGTCATAATAACCTCTCCATTGCACAAAGCCTGGGCTGGACTGTAGAGCCTATATGTTGCCCATGCAGCATGATCCCTTCTATTGACTAACACATCTGGAACAAGACAAGCTGCCGGATCAGCAAAGTAATGCTCTAACTGTCCACCTGTCAAGGCTTCGATCTTAGACCAGTTGCCGACCAAGGCTTAGGACCTGGTTTACCATGCCATAACATTAAGTCATAAGGTTGCAATTCCTTGCACCAGGATAAGGCTTGTACCCTACTAGTTGACTCCTCTGCCTAAAGTCCACAATGTGGAGTATTGGGTTTGATGAGTGCTACCTAACACTCAGCGCTAACAGAAAGCAGGTAGTACTATCTACTGTCACACTGCAGCTCTGCCATATCTAAGACTTGACTTACAGTGGTGTAAATGTACTCCAGTGTAATTGGTTGTCCTTCTGTTTGTGTTACAAGCAGCACAGGATGCTTCATCCAATGATAATGGCCATGTGAGCAGTTCAGATGCTAGAGAAGCGTCTCAGTCAGTCATTCAGCCATCTAAATTCTCCGGGGGATCTCAAGTCTTCTGGGGTAAGTGTGCACTTTGTTTATTGAACACTGAAAATGCTTGCTCTATTACCACGCATGATTATTAACATCAAGGGGGTTAATGGCCAGAGGGTGACTTCATTGCACCGGGTTGATCCCAGATGGTTGGTTTTCTTTCCGCAGGGCGGCTTGCTGAAAGCATCACGCAGAGCTGGAATTTTGTAACTTCAGTGATGATGCTTAGGGGTCTCTGAAACAATTGTGCTCGTGAAATAAGTGACAGAGTCCACAAATGAACCCGCGACTTTCATAGCGCGAGGTGGGCGGCCTGACCACTTCACCGCGGAGACAGAAGGATATTGATATTAACTGAGAATACTGACATAATGTGCTAAGTTAAAATGTTTCTTCAAAATGAAAGGCTCAGATAATGCTTGCTTAAAATGTAGCGGAAGTCACATGGTCGAAAGGTTAAGAACCAGAAAATTGTCCAGTACCCATTTTTATGATATTGTTTTTGAGCCAGTTTTCTTTCACTGAAAACCACAAAATCTGTACATCTTCAAAACACTGGTCCATTTTTGGAAACAGTCTGTATATATGCTAAATGTTTTGCATATCCCTTACAGGACATCGCTGTCAACATCAGCATCTTTCATCTGATTGTTGATTTCTTGGCAAGATTACGCTCAGTAGTTTGCCATTGCTTTCTGATCGACCGGCTTACATATCTCGTAAGTTACTGACTCGGTTAGAACCGCTACCAATTCTCGCCATCATCACGTTCTCATGAGAGTATACAGGATTACAGAGAAAGTCGCTAACTCCTAGGCCAGGGAGACCAATGTAAATATAGTTTTAACAGAAAAGTTCAGGTAATGTATTTCATACAATATAGTGATTAAAATAATATTTTCAACACTTTCCCTTTGTTGTGTTGTAGGAGTGTATTCAAATCCATTTGTCCCTCGAGCACCGCTGAGGACAGATGTTGTTTCAACAGCATCAACTACAGGCGACGAGAGAGAAAGTAAGTGTGCATTGTTGCCACGGTGTGTGTGTGTGAGAGAGAGGAGGGGGGGGGGGGGGGGGGGGGGTGTCTAAGGATCTTTTTTTTTTGTTTGAATCATTTTCATTGCAAGTGACAAAAGAGAAACTTAAGTCGATGTATAGTTGCCACAGTGTGTTTAACATCTGTGGTCAGTGTTTGAGTCTGTGTATGAATACATTTTTAGACAGTGAACATTGTTTCAGTTGCTGCCACTGCATTTTGGTCTCTCTCTCTCTCTCTCCCCCCCTCTCTCTCTTTCTCTCTCTCCCCTCTCTCTCCTCTCTCTTTCTCTCTCTCCTCCTCTCTCTCTCTCTCTCTCTCACACACACACACAGAAAAAAACCTGACAATCTTGCTAGATGGAGCAATGAAAACCAGATGCAAATTAACATAAGACAAAACCAAATCCATGCTAAAACGACGAGACAAAAGCTACAGACACTAGCCATAACTGGCGCACTGCTCAAACTCAGTTTGGACACGTTACCTATAACTAATGTGGAAGTTCATTCCATAAGTAAGCATGCTGAAAGTAATAATTTTAGTCATCTAAGGCTTCTACCATTTCGAAAGCGTTTCCATTTTAACAAAGTCAAATTAGTGAATAAAATTATATCTCAAAATCCCCTCTGCTGTGTGTCCACCGTGACGAGGTAGAGGGGCTTGTGCGTCCCAATGACCCCAAGAGCTATGCCGACAGTAGCACAGCTACTGGTAGGGCCACCCATGTCGGACAGGTCAAGGGAGAGGGACCAGACGAAGAGACACACAAACCTGCTGCCTTGTAGGTAGACTGGGGACAGTCAAAGGCTAGGGAAAGCATCCCGAATAAATGCTTGTCGAAATCGGATGTACTGAGCCACAGGCTTGACAAAGCAGTGCAACGTAAAACCTGCTGCCTTGTAGGTAGACTGGGGACAGTCAAAGGCTAGGGAAAGCATCCCGAATAAATGCTTGTCGAAATCGGATGTACTGAGCCACAGGCTTGACAAAGCAGTGCAACGTAACTTAATTCATGATGTCACAAATCAAAATTAATCGTTATGGTGCTAATCCCGTGAAGTCCCATCAGGCGGCGATAGTGCCGGGCCCCCTGCCTCGAGGGGGTCCACCCATGACTACTGGTGGTCACCTTCCCCTGTGCTGTGGAGTCAAGGCACAGAGGAGTAGGTTAAGAGCTATTGACCAAATACCCCGGACACTCAACATACTACAGTGGAATGCCGAAGGAGTTTACAAGAAGAAAGACTCCCTAACACAGCGTCTTCATAAAGATAGAATAGATGTGGCATGCATTCAAGAGACACACCTCAACGCCAATCACAAATTCTCAGTCAGAGGATATCAGGCCACACGTTTCGACCGTGAAGGACACAAAGGAGGAGTTCTAATACTTACACGAAATACAATACCTTGCAGCGAAGTATCTGTGATCTCTGACAACCAAACGGAAATTATAGGTGTTGATATAATGATAAAGGACGTGAAAATAAGAATCTACAATCTGTATAGCCCAGCAGATAAGGACCTTACACTCTCAAACATGAAAATAACTGACACAAACTGCATTATTGTCGGAGACTTTAATAGCCGTTCAGAAAGATGGGGATACCCAGATACTGACAAAAGAGGAGAAGAATTGGAGGACTGGGAAATAGACTCAAATCTCCATCTACTCAACAAAGCGGATGACACACCGAGCTTCTACTCCAGAAGATAGCTTACCACTTCTACTCCAGACTTAGCTTTCTGCACAGGAGACATCCTCCACAAAATTGATCGCCATGTGCTGGACCAATTAGCATGTAGTGACCACAGACCAATCAAGCTTGTAATGAATATGGAGTATGTTCCACAGGAGCAAAAGCCCTTGCCCCGCTGGAATTACAAACGAGCAGATTGGGACAGATTTGCCATACTAACAGACAAATATTGTGAAAACATAAATACACGATATGGCAACATAAAGCAAATGGTGGAAAGTCTAAACAGAGCGATAATACAGGCAGCCACGGAGTCCATTCCAAGAGGAGCGAGGAAAAATTACAAACCATACTGGACTGAAGAACTACAAAGTTTGGAGGACAAAGTTGAAGATGCCAGGAAGACAGCAGAGAGAGAACAAACAATTGAAGCGAACATCTCTCTCAAAGCCATCTCAGCAAAATATAAAAGAAAAATAAATCAAACAACAAGAGATTGTTGGAGGGAAAAAACAGAAAACCTGAATTTTGACAGGGATGGAAACAAACTATGGAAACTAGTGAAAGCCATGAACAATGAAGGACCTAGCAACAAACAAATAACAATTAAACAAGGAAATGCCTTGCTTACAGGAAAAAAGGCTGCAAATGCACTAATGGAACACTATGCAAATGCAAACCACATTGATATTACAACCGAACAGAAGAAAGCAATCAAAGATAAACAGATACATCATACAAATACAGAGACATCAGCAGAATATATGATGGCAAATCTAACAATGGAAGAAATGGAACAGGCAATGAATACCCTAAAAAAGAAGAAATCACCAGGAAAGGATGGAATCACAAATGAAATGCTAATAGGACTAGGCACTAAGGCAAAAAAGAAACTACTAGCAGTCCTAAATTACAGCTGGAAGAGGGGAATAGTCCCACAGGCATGGAAAGAAGCTATACTAATACCAATCCCAAAGAAAGGAAAAGACCTGGAAGAACCAAATGGCTATCGACCTATCAGTCTACTTAGCTGTGTAGGAAAATTAATGGAACGCATTATCAATGGCAGGCTAACATGGCATCTGGAAGAAAACAAACTCTTAACACCACACCAAGCAGGATTCAGAAAGTACAGATCCACTGAAGATCAAATAACCTATATAGCTCAGGAAATAGAGGATGCCTTCCAAGAGAAAAAGCACACACTAGCAGTCTGGATAGATTTAGAAAAAAGCATTTGATAAAGTATGGAAGGAAGGACTGAAAGTAAAACTGCAAAACATGCATGTTTGTGGAAAAATGTATAAATGGATCAGCCACTACCTTGAGAACAGAACTGCCAGGACAAAAGTACAAGGACAAACCAGCAAAATGATGCTGTTGGAGCAAGGTGTCCCCCAAGGAGGAGTTCTTTCACCAACATTATTCCTAGCATATATAAACGACATCACAGAAAATTTTCCGGCCAGAGTACACACATCATCCTTTGCAGATGACCTAGCCATATGGACATCTGAAGAATATATTAGTACAGCTAACAGCAGAATACAGCAAGCCTTATTAGCACTAGAGGACTGGTCAAAATCATGGCTAGTGAAGATAAGTGAGGAGAAAACAACATGCACAGTGTTCTCCCTCTCAAATAAAACTCAACAACCTAAGCTGGTATTGAATGGAAAAATATTGCGCCATGAAGAAAATCCAAACTATCTCGGAGTCACCTTTGATCGTCGCCTGACATGGAAAACACAGGTTGAGAAAAATCGAACAAGAGCAAGGCAAAGAATGGCAATCATGAAAAAGCTTGCTGGTACAACGTGGGGAGCAGATGAGAAAGTTCTCAAGAAGTTATATACTGGACGGGTGAGGCCAGTACTGGAATATGGCATTGCAGCTTGGGCAACAGCAGCTAAGTCAAACTTTAACAAAATAAGTAGAGTCCAAAATCAAGGAATGCGAATCATAACTGGAAGCCTGAAGACAACGCCTATTAATGAACTTGAAAAGATCACTTGTTTACAACCAATGCAGGATAGAAGAGATAGCAGAGCCCAGCAACAAGCAGAAAAATTTAGAAGATTGACAGACCACCCTATGTATAAAAGGTTTAGTGGTTTTGGAAAGGGACGACTGAAGCGTAGCAACTTTGTAGAAACTGCAAAACGAAAAATTAGGGCAGATCCCATACTTAACATATCAACAGTCAAACCTATTTACAATGCAGACAAGTTCCCAGCTTGCAGACAGCAGCAACTGCCTGAGATGATAGAAAACATTCCTGGTATTGAGAAAAAGAACACTCAGCATGAAACCGAAAGAAGAGAAATAACCCTAAACTACATAAAAGAACATTACCCAAGCAGCAATTGGACCCATGCATATACAGATGGATCAGCCAAAAATTCAATAGAGAATGGAGGAGGAGGAATTCTCCTAAATTTAAAAAATGGAGTGAAAAAAACACATTCAGTGGCAACTGGAAAGTTTTCAAGTAACTTCAAAGCGGAGGTAGAGGCTCTGAAAACTGCAGCAGAAATGCTCTTGATGGAGGAAAATAAAGAGAAGCAAATAGCTATCTTCACAGATGCAAAGTCATCTGTCTCAATACTGAAGAGCAATAACAGCACAGAAATAGCTGACCTAAGAGCAGCACTCCATGGTCTATGCCAGAAATCCAAAAAAGTTGTAATACAGTGGATCCCATCACATTGCAGTATACCTGGAAATGAAGAGGCTGACAGACTGGCAAAAGAGGGCGGACGACTACCACAGCCTGACATAGACATAACCTATAACGAGGCAAAGAGGTTGATAAAAAGCACCTATAGAACCAAATGGGAATCAGAGCATCCAGGCCACCAGAAGGATGATGCATATTACAAACTCGACAGAAGAGAACAAGTAGCAATCTTCAGACTCCGCACAGGACATAACAGGCTGAAATACCACTTGTTCAATAAACTAAAGATAGGAGATACCGATGAATGTAATTGTCGAACTGGAAAAATGACAGCAAAACATTTGCTTCAGGATTGCCCAATATATGCAGAACAGAGAAAGATATTTTGGCCCACACCTGCTTCATTTGAGGACAAGCTCTATGGAGATATCAACAAGCTCAAGTTGACCGTAGCTTACTTTAACTACATACAGGTTGACATTTAAAGGTGTATGAAGAAGTATTCAGACTGCCACACTTCATACCACAGGTATGTCGGTTACAAAAGCCTCCCAGAGGCATGAAATGGAATATTGCTGGATAGGAGATCCATTACGTGGAAAGTCCGAACCAAAAGCTCACTGTGGGCTTTCAAAAAAGGTGGAAAAAGTGTCCTAGTGGCACGAAATGGAATATTGCTTGGATAGCAAATCCATTATGTGGAAAGTCCGAATCAAAAGCTCACTGTGTGGGCTTTCAAAAAAGGTGGAAAAGTGTCCTAGTGGCACGAAATGGAATATTGCTCGGATAGCAAATCCATTGTGCGGAAAGTCCGAATCGAAAGCTCACTGTGTGGATGTCATCTGCACACTGCATTCTTCTGGTTTCCGGTAGAACAGCCTATGGTGAACGGAAGGCCCAATATACGGAAGTAAGGCTAAGCAGCCATGTGCAGGACGTGACGATTCCTTGGGTGAGCCCAGTACCAGAGCGCTGTGTGTTGCTCTGCAAGTATGGAAGCCTCCTTGGATGGCGGGGAATGCCCATGGTCTGCCCCTGCCTTCCCTTGAGGGCTGACCAGGATCTCTTAGGCTGTTCTATATGGGCCAGCTGGGATGGGAGATAACACCACAACAGTGATAGTCAAACGTCCTAAGAAACCCCCGGGAAGGTTAACCTGGTCAACAAATGCCCGCAGAAGTCGGATGTGTCGGCCTAACGGCGCAAGAACGCAGCTCTGCTGTAAACAGGCACAACGCAATCACATCCGAAAAAAAAACTCCGGATGAACGAAGAAGAAGAAGATATCTCAAAATACCCCAGAGTATCTTGTACTTTTAATTCAATCTCATGCAATGAACTGCTAGCGCTTGAATTTATTACATGTTCCAAAGCCTAGATTGGACTTGTACAAAACTATTTTGCATATCTGGTGCTCACTTATGGAATGAACTTCCACCAGATCGGACAACTCCAATGAGTCCCTACACATTCAACTGAAAACTCTTTTACTACTTACTCCATATCATCACACTCCGTACAGGACATAACGGACTGAAATCCACTTGTTCAATAAACTAAAGACAGGAGATTCTGATGAATATAACTGGAACTGGTAAAATAGCGCCTAAACAGAAAATTACTTTGACCTAAACTGGCTTCATTTGAGAACAGACTCTATGGAGAAGTTATTAGCTTCAAGTATGCTTGTATTTGAGAACAGACTCTATGGAGAAGTTATTAGCTTCAGGTTGACTGCTGCTGTCCTGAAATATATTCATGTTGTTTGAAGGTTTACGCAGACAGCGACAATCCATATGTAAAATACAATCCTGACTCTGCAGTCACAGGGAGACAACTCAAAAACTGTAAACCCATATTGTATGTGACATACTTGTTCCAACAGCTTACCTTATATGCTTGTATGTAATGGAACAGCCTCTGAGCTCTCGTAATATCCATATTTCCAAGGGTGGGAGGGATTAGTGGGTTTATATATGTTCAGTGTTACGTCAGCTGCCCATATGTTTTCAGATTCCTGAGACTCATTTTATGAGGCAGGGTTGAATACCATGTACAATAGGAAAAAAAACTTGTAGTTTAGTAGCTCAGCTTTACATGTATACAATCACCATAAAAAATGCAAGATGTGGCAAAAAGCCTTCATCGGCAAACAGACAAAAACTGAATTGACACCATCATAACTACATTAGGGAATAAATAATAATAATATATGTACATGTACAATAAAAATGAAAGAAAAGAGAATTAAGTAACATGACGGAAGTTAATCCAAAACTAATTGAGTTGAGTCAAGAACCAACATCATAGTACTCGAAACATTCCCATATGTGCTCTGACCTCATCTTCAACAGCCAGGGAAGAGCCCCAATACTAATGATACCAGTACTGATATCACAACAATTGGGACAGGCCCACATGTGATTTGCCGTTCTCAAGATGTCCAGGAGCATGGATATGGGTAGTTCCAGTGGTCAGTATCTTATGCAGAGGTCTCCTCTATTGTCCACCATGTTCTTTCTTGCTAGTGTCAGATTGGACCCCTGACTTCAGTGTTCCTCCATCATGTGTTGCCCAGGAGGTCAGCAAGTAGCTCTTTCATTTGCACGTACATGGTCTGGCCTGGACAGTAAGGTCACGCCACTTCTTGTAGGTGTGATGATTCCATGTACATAACATTTAACGGACTTTCTTCTTCTTCTGTGTTCATCCGGAGTGTTTTTTCAGATGTAATTGCATTGTGCCAAGTTTATTTGCGTCCTTACGCCGACACATCCGACTTCTGTGGGTGTTTGTTGACCGGGTTAACCTTCCTGGGAAATTTAATGTGCTTAACTAGTCCTTCGGCCTATCCAGATTTAAAAAAAAAAGACTCCCTGGATTCGCTAGATCAAAGAATTGTACAGGCTGGACAAATGTTTAGCCGGGCCCCCCATTGGAGATTCAAGGCATCACCGAACATTTCTCTGTTATTTCAGACATCATAGCTCCAAGTCGGCTGGGTGCTGCAGTACAAAGAGATTCAGGTAAGGGCTATTTTTGTTTCTTTTAAAGTCATTGCATGCAAAACTTTATGGCTGTGATTTGTTTTAAAATATGGGAACTATTTATCATAAGTCTTATGGTCCAATGAATCTAGGCTCTTAGAGAGAGAGAGAGAGTGTGTGTTATTAGTAAGTTAGTCAGTCAATTAGCTAGATATTCTGTGCATAGAAAACTTCAGGGGGTTGAATGGCTGAGATACTACTAGATTGGCTGCTCCCACCCCTATGGGTGAAGAACCACTTTATGATAAAAAGTTTAGAGGAAAAAGCAGGCAGACTTATAATCAAATTGCTACTGGAATCATCAGCTTGGAAACTCCTTGGTGAGTGTTGAGAGAGGCGGAGCATGTGCGGGGATGCTCTAAGTGCAGAGCTGTTGGTTCTGTACAGTACGGCTGAGATGTGTTGGTGTCCTCTCCCAGCCTAGATGCCATCTGGTTCATTTCTAACATGGAAATCACTTTACAAGATGTGTTGTTGTTTTTTTCCCCATGGAGGTCACCATGTACCATATTTTTAGACCAATCAGCATTCAGTAAGTGATGTGGACAGGATGATTCCAGCTGTTTTAAATTTTCTGAAAGTTCTGGAACCCATGTTTGTTAGGGTTCACCCTGGCACCATATTCTACATAAAGAAATGTCACTGCTATGGGGTTTGAACCAAGAAACACTGGGTGGTCAAATTAGTATATAATTGCAGCTCCTTTACTCTTTAGTACACATAAGTCAGATCTACGGACGCTACTTACATAAGCTAAACAGATCACCATACATTGTTCATGACTGCATGATCCAGGCAGTGTCAGCTTTCTTTGGCAGAGTATGTGACATGTTATGGACAACAGTGGGTGTATTACATAATGGTTAGGACATTAAGCTGACAATGCCAAGAGTGTAGTCAGATGAGGGTTCCATGTCAGCTCTGGTCATTTGCCATGGGAGGGAAAGACACCACCAATTTCTCTGTGCACTCGGACCTGCTAAATGTGATGGTCTTAACATGTCACATACGCATGTGATGGACAACAACTGAGCCGCGTTTTAC